>OZ023218.1:18518495-18665995 GCA_963995525.1 Escarpia spicata | reverse complement strand
TACTCCAAACAGCCCAAACTTGAGTCGTCTTCATGTTCCTGTTGCTCGATGCGATCGGCCGAAGGTGATGTAGACGGACCGCTGCAGGATAGAACTAATGTACTTCACGTACAGGACAACACGGGACAGGGGTGTAGAAAGAAGAGGCGCGGTCACGTGGAGCAATGTCTGCTCAACTAAGTATACGTTCGAGCACTTTTATATTGGTACTTCTGCAGTATATACTCTACGTTGACACGTTAGTTAAATATGTCTTGTTGTATGTATGTTAGAAGTTAGAAAGAAGAATACGAAGATGAAGAATAAGAAGAAGAAGGAGAACAACAAGAACGAAATTAATAATAATAATAATAATAATAACAAAGACAACAACAATAACAAAACAGAATAATAATAAGAAGAATAAGAGCAACACGGAGAACAAGAAATAATAACTAAAAAAAGAAAAACAAGAACGAGGAAGCGAACAAGAAAACAAGAACAACAAGAACAAAACGAACACAAGCAAGACCAAAACAACAACGACAACAATTACAAAACGAACAAAAGGAAGGCGAAGCAGTAAATATCATAATTGTGTTTCGCGAATGTTAAATCATTCGCTAGATAATCATTGAAATAACGTCTCGTCGGATCGCATCTGCCACATCTCCAGAAAGCATTCACTGTACGGATATTAGAATAACATCGGCAATTAACAAGCGCTACATTATCATACTTATGCATTTATAACTTAGCATTGAAAAGGAGCGCTCAGGGCCTGCTTTACGAGTGTATTCCATGACTTACCTCTGCACATTGTCATACAAAAGCAGAAGTACCGTGCTCCAAGTAATTGACGGTGAGCAAGTTTACCGTTAAACACTGAGCAATATTACCGTAATCACCGCATGAGTGATTATGTCACGTGATGTTATGGTTTCCATCACCAATATGTTTTTATTTATATTGACACCTAACTATTATCAATTACATATAATAATATACAAACAAGTGTGATTATAAACACGTTTGTATTAATTAACTTGTATTTGTATCAAGATCCCAGTTGGCCCGAAAATGCACTTTTTTGGCGTGTTGGGTCCTTGTGTACCCTCCAGCCCAGTAGGCTGTATTTGAGAGGCCTTTTACCCTGTCTTAAGGTCGTCCAGTCCTCGCGCTAGCGATGCCCCCACTTGTCAGGCGCCCCATTAAGCTTCATTATCATGGCGGGCATCCACTAGCCTTTTATCTCCACGACGAATGCGGAAAAAAAACAATGCGACAAGCCTCGAGGGTAGACAGTGGTAATGGAATCCCCGTAGCGCCTGGTCGTCTGTGGCTACAGCGGCCGGTCGCGCTCGGCCTGCTTGAACCAAACTCATTACTGCATGATAGGTGCTTACGGCAAGTTATCACTTCGTCACCGCGCTCTCACCAGGATGCCGTTTTGTTGCTGGCTAAAATTATTAGCCGATTAAACGTTTGCGCACTCTTCGCTGCAGGTAGGCGCATTGACCAAAGGGGATCGTGAAAGTAGTCGGTCAAAACGCCTGACAGAAAGGGTGTTCTAGAAACACTAATAACAGATCGATTCAGTCTGAGCAGGCAACTGATTGGAAGCTTTGCGATACAGTATCTCGTTTCAATTTGCAGATTTCGGTGAACAACAACAACTTTGTTTTCTTGATATCGGTTGATCGCAAGCTAGAAATGACACTCTAAAAATACACATTTATTGCTATGACGTTTGTACACGAAGCCTTTTGGCATATGTCACATATCCATGTTGACATGGGCATGGATCTTTTGGTTCATCTTTGTGTGGACATATGGCGGACTTGTGATGAGGTTGGAGAACAAAAGAAAAGTTCTTATATAGCGCACTATCTAGTCCTCAGGACTGCTCAAAGTACTTTATTCCCTGGCAGACCTGTTCAATCGCACACCATCGCGACTTCTCTGGGAAGCATCAAGCCACGCTGCAATTAATGCGTGAAGACTATTCATAAAAACACATTCACCACTGCATATAGCCAGGTACTCATTCATACAGCTGAGTTGAGTCCAGTATCCTACGCACTGCGCCTCTGCGCTTCGCAAGAGCGATATATGAGGTGGATGGTGCAGGCGGGTGGTGGAGACGGATGGTGCAGAGGGGTATTGCAGAGGAGTGGTGCAAAAGGATGGTGCAGACGGGTGGTGCAGACTGATGGTGCAGACAGGTGGTATAGACGGGTGGTGCAGACAGGTGGTGCATACGGGTGGTGAAGACGCGTGGTGCAGACGGATGGTGCATACGGGTGGTGCAAACAGATGGTGCAGACAGGTGGTGCATACGAAGAAAAAAAACTAAAATCGACAACCAGTATCGAGCGAGGCCCGTCTCACCCCGGACATGAGGAACAACGAGAAGAATAACAAGGACTGGTGTCCACAGAGGCCAAACCCGAACGTGCGGCTTGACTCAGCTGCCGCGTCAACATCTGGTAGCATCGCGGCGAAAGTCTTAACACATCCTGTCACTTGGGCGTAGGTAGTACACTCTGTACTAGGTACACCCAACGTCTAGACACTAGCAGCTGTCGTACGTAATCAGTTCGCACATTCGTCAAGATAAGCGGTTCTCGGTGCCAGCGAAGTGTATCGTTGTGTGTCGCTAGTAACTGCAGGTTCCGTTCAGAGCTGTCCGGTGTGACACTAAGACAACGGCACAAGACACGGCCGAGACCAGACACTCGACCAAGGCTGTTTCCGACTCGGCTAACAATTGCATAATGTAATGAAATGTTGGTGCAGTGTGACGTCACAACAGTTTTTTAGTTCGACATTGATTGGTTTAGCGTTTGAATTATATGAATCCGTGGATGTGGGATGTTATTCAGGAGGGGGGGGTTTGGAGGTATAGCAAGTAAAGGTAAGTTCTTAAATAGCGCAATATCCAGTCCTCAGGACTGTTCAAAGCGCTTTAGGAAAACCCTAGGGTATCTCCCGTTGGCGAATTTCACCCATGTGTTACATATATTGCCACAGGGAGAGCATGCCAAAAATATTATTTTGTCTGTGTATTATTAGCTAGTAGAAAAGGCTGGTGCAAAGTGAACCGAAGTTAAATCAAAGCTTAAAATTACGATTTTTTCTTAAATTTAATAAACCTGTTGAAAGGTAACGGTGACCAATTCATTCAATACAGAACCGCAAGGCCTGCTGTTGTGCAACAACGCTGGCAACTGTCTCCACTTCCTAATACATACAAAGCATAGTTCACTCTTCCCCAGTCTTTCCTATACACGTATTGCCTATGCGTGTTCCGTTAAGCGGCGATTGTGGAGTTGTTTAATATAAACACACTGTCACGAAATTAGCTCTTCACACATCCGTGCTTGCTACATTTGATATGAATTCTGGAAGTTACAAAATGTGCATCAATTGTTTGCGGTAGGGCGGAAAACTGTGAAAATATAGACTAGAAAGTATGCATACTAGTGAATCATTAACCTATCCTTGCAGTGAACTGTTTCCAAACAAGTACAAATGGGACACACATACATGTGCGACGCATGTACTGTTGCCCGCTGTGTCTGACTTTATGGGACATGACGTGATAGCAAACAAAAAGTGTAGCTAAATTTTTACTTAAATCATTATGTGTTCACTTTACAATTTTTTTCGAACTGAAAAGCTCGCGCCAATATCCATTATTAATAGCAAGACACATTACGATCTCTTATCTGTAAAGACGCGACCGGGTGCGGATCCGCCCCGTTAGGTCTGTCTTTTGATAACTAGACAACTAAAAACCACACCGTGGTATAAAGGTCATGCACTGTTACACGCGGTCGTACGAATTGGTTGAGCATAACTGGTGATCTTGCAACCTGTTCGACACCTCAGGGCCGGGGGTAGACGTCCAGATCTACAAGTCCGCGTCCCAGACAAACGGAATGTTTCGTAAACAACCATAGGATCTAATGTTTCGTGGGCAAAACAATCAAATTGCAAACGTGGCTTCTGGCTTATCAAACGCAATTTGTAGGAGACTATACATTTGACATATCTATTGTGGTGTTAATATCATTACAATATTAAATATTAAAAACTGACGAACATACAAGGTCGTTTTAAAGGTCCTTCCATAATTCCATGTTTTGTTCGTTTCGTTTCAGACTCGTTAACTTTTCGCGATAAGATTCAACGGTCAACATAAATGGTGTTCTTCCACGTCTGAGCTGTACTGAGCAGGCAATTCAACATAGTTGGTGTTAATCGCCTCGGTGTATTCTTGATGCTGAGGCGTCAACCTGGTCAACGGAACTTGTGTGTCATGAGTAGCATGCTGTTTGACCGCTATAACGACTATTTAACCAACTAATGCCAACTAATGCCCGTTGAGCCGCATACAAACACACGGTGTGTTCGGGGCTTCGGCGCTCTGATTACAACGTTATCGATGTTGGCAAGTGATCAGTGCCCGATTTAATTCATTTGTGACAAGATTATGATAGCCGAGAAAGGTAACAACGACTAATATGTGTAAACACATGCACGGCGCGCGCGCGCGCGCACACACACACACACACACACACACACACACACACACACACACACACACACACACACACACACACACACAAACAAACAAACACACACACACACACACACACACACACACACACACACAAACAAACACACACACACACACAAACACGACGATTATTAAGATACAATGGACAGTGTTTAGTGTTATCAAAGGTGTACAGCGGCGCTGTGTTTAAAACAGTCCATTGCAGATGAGGCGGTTAATTCGAACTGGCCACTATAATTTGATAAATCTCAACGTTTTTACGAACATGACATGCGAGTTTTTGGCATGTCCCTTGGACAAATAACCAAAGAAAAGACACGTAGATCAACGGTGTCGTCTGCACACAGGTTATCAGATGACAAGGCGCAAATGCAGCTCTCCCTATACTTCTGTTGCGCAGCACTTTCACGGGTACAGCTGGGTTGTATGTAATTATCGAACTTTATTGGCTACAAATAACTACAGTTGGCCCCTACGCGCACGCAATCGCGATTAAATCAATGATGCTGTCGCTACAATTGCCCTCGACGCTGATCGCCAATCGACAACGTTTTGACAGGTCAGGCCGCGTGAAAACAATCAATTTAAATGCCGCGAATGGGTGGTTTTAGTAAACGCCGCGCCGCGCTCCACGAATAGACGCGGGATATCCTGCGCGAGATGGCGCTGGCGATAACCGACAGTTGCACATTCTTTCGATGAATTAGGCATTGACACCGCCGTTCATATAGTAATTTCTCAGTGTGTGTTTCCTCTTAGACTCTAATCTTTAGTTTTTGCTCGCATCAACAGTACGCATGCGCAAGCACAAGTGCATCCCACAATTAATGAGGCGCCTCGGTATATATTGTATTTATATTATAAATGTGCAGCTGGTAATTGCATGAATGGAACAGGTGTTGAAATGAACTGGTCTGCCTGAGGGTGAAGTGTAAAACACTTTGATCAGCCCCAAGGACTGAATATCACGCTACAGCTCTTGCAGCAGACTTCTGTCTCTCGAGACAATGTCATCAACTAGTCCTTGTGACGCCGTAGGCGTGATGGTCTTTTTTGTTAGATGTTTTTTCTGTGTCGATTATCTGTCCATTGCAGCAGTAGTCCATATTTCAGGAGGGATTTAAAAAGCTTTAAGATTTTTTTTGAGAACATGTATAAGGTGAAGGTGTCGTCTGCCTAGTGTTCTCTTTCCATACTGTTAAGAACTTTTTGTTACCTATATTGGTGCTTCGGTGACAACTTAAAGAGGTTGGACATTGTCTGACATATCCTTCACGGAGCAAAATGTTGATATAAAATAAATCACCAGGACTCCTTAATTGTTATTTGGAACAGGCGGTCTACAAGTCATCCTTGGACATAAGGGCTTATTTCGAAACACACACATATTAATATGGCTCTATAAAGAATTGGACAATTAAAAGAAGTCGTAAATAAATACACCGCTGTTGCAATACACAGACGGGACCTGACTCCTTGTACGGGGTACTGAGAACATGCTACATGAGCTTTATCATCGCACGTTGCTTGTCAACACACGGACGGGACCTGACTCCTTGCACGGGGTACTGAGAACATGCTACATGAGCTTTATCATCGCACGTTGCTTGTCAACACACGGACGGGACCTGACTCCTTGCACGGGGTACTGAGAACATGCTACATGAGCTTTATCATCGCACGTTGCTTGTCGACACACGGACGGGACCTGACTCTTTGCACGGGGTAATGAGAACATGCTACATGAGCTTTATCATCGCACGTTGCTTGTCAACACACGGACGGGACCTGACTCTTTGCACGGGGTACTGAGAACATGCTACATGAGCTTTATCATCGCACGTTGCTTGTCAACACACGGACGGGACCTGACTCTTTGCACGGGGTACTGAGAACATGTTACATGAGCTTTATCATCGCACGTTGCTTGTCAACACACGGACGGGACCTGACTCCTTGCACGGGGTACTGAGAACATGCTACATGAGCTTTATCATCGCACGTTGCTTGTCAATCTAGCTGTGTCCAAGTTTTTTTTCAAAGCGAAATGGGTTTGACTATGGATATTTTAATATGTGTTGTTTTATGGTCGTTGGTTTATTGTAATTGAATTGTATATGAACCCGAGTTCCATTTCCCACTGTGAAATACGGACACCGTGGATATCGACTGTCTATGAGATTGGTAAGTTTAGATGCAATTCATTTCCGAAAGCTCTGCATTCATTTCCTGTCCGATATCTTATCACTTTTAAGATGTGTATTATTGTACATCTACCAGATATTTTTCATTTAAGCAAACGGCATATGTACATTCACAGCCTCGATACCCTAGTTCTGATTTACTTTTTGTTCTAGTATAGTTAGTACCAACATTGGAACTAGGGCTTTCTCTGCATCGACTCTTTGAAATGTGCTCCTCTAGGTGTTAGATCAGATTATACTATAGTAGCCTATACATATGTGTCTCGTTTATCCTCCTTAATTCGCCGACCTCCATCAGTTTACAACTTCAATACTGCTTACCGATTTCGAGATTGACCTTCTTGGCGTGATTCGCGTCTGAAGTTGGTTTCCGGTGATTTAGGGCGTTTTAGGCTCAAACAGCAGATGAGCTATTTCCGAAAACCCATTAAATTAATCGCTATTTTTGCATGTCAGGAAACATCGTGGACGTAAATGTAGTAACCACAGCCTCAGAAACCACGCACCATTGTGGTTCATTGTATCTTACTGTTTCCAAGAACGGGCTGATCACTATCAAGGTGCCAGATACAGGTACAGGTAGTGATCGAATCATTGAGTCACTCTAGCCAAATGCCCATCCCCCGGATGGCGCTATACGCTGACAGACGCTGAAGACGGTTGCCTTTTCTCATGGCGCATGGACTCGGGATATCATTTTTAGAAGTTGGATACTAAAATTCCAATCCCAGTCATTCCAAATGCAAAAAAATAAAATGATGAACCGGGTTTGTTATACGAAAAGGTACATATGCCTTGTTTATTACACATGTATGTGAAACGTCGTCACTGTATGGCACGATCGTGTTAATGTATATTTGTATTATGGCGTGACTGTAATGGCATAATGGTGTTAATGTATTGGTGTAAATACATTACTGTAATACTATAATCGCATTACAGTAATGGTATAACGATGTGACTATTGTGATTGTATCACGGCGTTACTATATAACGGCAATATAGTAATGGTATAACGATGTGACTTGTGATTGTATCACGGCGTTACCATATAACGGCAATATAGTAATGGTATAACGATGTGACTTGTGATTGTATCACGGCGTTATTATATAACGGCAATATAGTAATGGTATAACGATGTGACTATTGTGATTGTATCACGGCGTTACTATATAACGGCAATATAGTAATGGTATAACGATGTGACTTGTGATTGGATCACGGCGTTACTATATAACGGCAATATAGTAATGGTATAACGATGTGACTTGTGATTGTATCACGGCGTTACTATATAACGGCAATATAGTAATGGTATAACGATGTGACATGTGATTGGATCACGGCGTTACTATATAACGACAATATATTAATGGTATAACGATGTGACTTGTGATTGTATCACGGCGTTACTATATAACGGCAATATAGTAATGGTATAACGATGTGACTTGTGATTGTATCACGGCGTTATTATATAACGGCAATATAGTAATGGTATAACGATGTGACTATTGTGATTGTATCACGGCGTTACTATATAACGGCAATATTGTAATGGCATAACGATGTGACTATTGTGATTGTATCACGGCGTTACTATATAACGGCAATATAGTAATGGTATAACGATGTGACTTGTGATTGGATCACGGCGTTACTATATAACGGCAATATAGTAATGGTATAACGATGTGACTTGTGATTGTATCACGGCGTTACTATATAACGGCAATATAGTAATGATATAACGATGTGACATGTGATTGGATCACGGCGTTACTATATAACGACACTATATTAATGGTATAACGATGTGACTTGTGATTGTATCACGGCGTTACTATATAACGGCAATATAGTAATGGTATAACGATGTGACTTGTGATTGGATCACGGCGTTACTATATAACGGCAATATAGTAATGGTAAACGATGTGACTTGTGATTGTATCACGGCGTTACTATATAACGGCAATATAGTAATGGTATAACGATGTGACTTGTGATTGTATCACGGCGTTACTATTTAACGGCAATATAGTAATGGTATAACGATGTGACTTGTGATTGTATCACGGCGTTACTATTTAACGGCAATATAATAATGGTATAACGATGTGACTTGTGATTGTATCACGGCGTTACTATTTAACGGCAATATAATAATGGTATAACGATGTGACTTGTGATTGTATCACGGCGTTACTATATAACGGCAATATAGTAATGGTATAACGATGTGACATGTGATTGGATCACGGCGTTACTATATAACGGCAATATAGTAATGGTATAACGATGTGACTTGTGATTGTATCACGGCGTTACTATTTAACGGCAATATAGTAATGGTATAACGATGTGACTATTGTGATTGTATCACGGCGTTACTATATAACGGCAATATAGTAATGGTATAACGATGTGACTTGTGATTATATCACGGCGTTACCATATAGTGGCAATATAGTAATGTTATGCGACGACAGTGTAATTATTGTATCAATGTTACGGTCGGTATTTATATAACCATAATGTTATTACTATAGTGGTATCACGACATTACTGTAATCGTATAATACCTTCTTGTAATGGCATATTTGTGACTGTGATTGTCTAACCATAATGAAGTTACTGTATAATTGTATAAGACCGTATTGTAATAGTAACGATATGTTACGGTGTTATTGGTTAAGCTGTAACTGCATGGTGGCATTACTGTAATAACTCAAATGAACACGTGTGGAAGATCAACACAATCCTTAATATGTAACGAAGAGAGGGTTTTAATTTAACTGAAACTATCTTAGTTGATCTTTAGTACCTATGCGAACAGCATAGTCTGGTAAAGCCATCTGTCGACCATTTTGCGTGCGTGCATGCAAGCGCGTGTACGGGTGCGTGTTTATGTGTAATGTCAGTTATATTATATTGTACGTGTGTTATATTGCATAAAGCAGTTACATAATAGTATATATGAACAATGGTTATGTACAATACTGAACGTGATTTCGTTTACACACCTTGATACAAAGACATAAACCATCGTATATAGAAAACATGTACATTGTTTAATGTAAAAATATACATATATGATACACATAACTATACAGAGAGTCGATGGATGTGGGTTTGACGATTGTGGTCAGAGCATCACGTACTGAATCTAGTTCCCAAAGTTGGCCCGCCTCGACCGGCCTGAAGGGTGAACGTGGTGACTTTGCTACGATCACCAAACACAGATCCAGCGAAATGACAATGAGGCAGTTGAATTCACAGCGATGATACCAGTCCCGCGGCGAGGCTGCCAGTCTAACAGCTGGGCTGCCAGTCTCACACCGAGGCTGCCAGTCTCACAGCGAGGCCGCCCAGCCTCACACCGAGGCTGTCAGTTTCACGGCGAGGCCGCCAGTCTCACAGCGAGTCTACCCGCCTCACAGCGAGGCTGCCAGTTTAACAGTGAGACTGCCAGCCTTATAGCGAGGTTGTCAGTCCAACGGTGAGGCTGTCAGTCTAGCAACGAGGCCAGGCTGCACTTACGTACTTAATTTGTTCCATCATGTTTTTCAGAAGACGTGCCACATTGTTACAATCGAGATAAATAACAGTGTTTTGTACATGTCTGCATATGTGTGGAAATGAAACACTATTGACTTCGTCAAGTTGATACACCACACCCAACATATTCATTATAATTATATACACTAAGAAGTTAGTCTTCGTCCATGGACTCTACCCCCGATGTATCTGAGTCCGTCATATCGTCGCATAGTCCGTCTATGAGTTCTTGCAGTAGTTCCGGGGTCGCCGGTAGATTGTTACTAAGTAGCACCGATTCGATGACCTCTGCTATTGCCGTTTCTACACGGTCGGCCGACTCGTTATAACAGCACTCGTAGTCTGTCGTACCAGGCACACCTCGATATCTGGGCAATACGTACGAGTCATTGAACCCGTCGATCAGTTCCGACGGCACGTTAGCAGACGTAGAGACGAGCGATTCTTTTGTTACAGGTGCTTGCTGCGTACACCGTGCGGCGAGGCAATGTTCTCGTTCCGTCTCGCCACACGCGTGACAACACCGCCACCTTGCCTCATCCTCCTGCTCGGCGAGATGTTCCCGTAAGCCGACGATCATGGGATCGTCTTCTGCCATGTTCTCCACCTCGATCAGGTATCGTAGCACCTCGTCTGCGCAGTCGCGGAAACCGGCGATGAACATCCGATTAGAGTCGTCTTCCGGAAGAACGGGTATCGGCAAGACTGTGTCAAACTGCTGCTGCTGGACGGATGGTGCCATTTCTGCTACGTGAGTCGCGTCTCGACCGCTTACGACAGTGATCAGGAGATTGTCTGCAATGAAAGAGAACTCGTTATTACTTATCTCGTTACATGATTGAGACATCGAACGACACGTCAATCAGTGACCCCGTTGACCCATCACCACGACGTAACACGAAGCTGAACAAATAGTTGAAAAATGATACGTGTCGTTATGGGTCGCTTCGGTCTCTTTCGGAGACTATTATAATTGTTGTTTTTTTACCTTTGCATGCGTGCGGGTGGGCACCATCGGAAGATATCAAGCCAACTTTGCGTGAAGTAAAGACCGACGCATCAATTATTTGTACATGCACCAGAATTATAGTTTATAATGATATCAAGGTTGGAAGAAAAGGGGAATACCCCCAACTGTGATGACTATATGAAGAGGGATATTTGAGAGAAAAACGAAGAAAATTAAAGGTGGAAGGCGACTGTTGGTGGGGAGCAGTGGAGGACAACAACAAGAAGAGCAGTGCGGCAGAACAGGAGCTGGACCTCACCCTTGTACACTGGAACCACGAAGAAACACGGAGAATATTACAGGTCGTGTAGTTGTTTGTTATACAGTACTAAGGCCTTGGTGTTTAATTGTGTGATAACCATAATTATTTGAGTTTTTGTGTGCTGTGCATGGTGTTTCGAAGATCAACGGAACTATGCAGAAACAGAGCGACTGGGTGGCGCCGTGTCGCGACTGTCAAGTATAATTACGGGTTGCTATATTAAGCTATAGACAGAACCTCGAGAGTAGACACTCGCACCTCATGTCAGTGTGTTCGTACACACATAATTATTATAAAGCAAGTTCTGGTATTTCGTACCTCTGTAATGAAACATGTAACACGTACAGCGGGCATGTACAGCTGACATGTACAACTTACATGTGCAGCTGAAACGTACGGCTGGCACGTATAGCAGCCATGCCGTCAACCATGGGAGTCAGCGCTACCGTGTGTGCAGACATACCGTCGTGGTCAGCCTCTCGAGTGGCCAAACAAACCGGCCGTAATTTACTTAGCGCGACGCCTGCGACCGTTTTGTCCATGGCCGCGTTAATGATGCGTTGTCCAGCGGCCCCCCGCGACGCCATCGCATTACGCCACCTCCGCCGGACATTGCGTGCCATCTGCCCTGCCATCTGACCACACCTGGTCATCGCTGATTGCACGCTGTTCTTATGTCCACGCATATAGACGCCACTCTAAGTGACACGTTGATGATGGTGCTGCGGCACGCGTTCTTGCTGACAATCATCACAATGACGATGTATTATAATGAAAACCATATTACAGTGGACACAGTAACCAGTGGTCAGCGTGGTCAGTGCCAAGGCAGCGGTCAATTCTTGCTAAGCGATTTTTGAATTTGTGAGCGCGTTTTACGTACGCGGCGACGTTCGACTTGTAAACCCCAATTAGGATGACATTTAGTTGACACCAGTCCCGCCCACTGATGGGTTTGAGCCGCCACTCCACCACAAAACCCCCCAGACGATACCCGCTCAATGTAGTTGCAGTATCGGATTGTACGGGTGAAGACTTCATGACGTAACGACGTACCAGTAAGAACAAAACAGCCTCGTAAGACGACGGCAAAGACGTCGAGTATCCCCCTATTGCTCTATTGTCACAGACAGTAGTTTGTCATCGTGCGTGGTATTACCGAATATTATAGTACGTTTCCGCAAGACCAGTTCCAAAATCCCGCCAATTCTAAGCCGGCAACAAGGTAACCCGGTCTGTCAACCGTGACTCGTCTCAGTCGTCTTGTCTGCGTGTAGCAAAGACAAAACCAATGATGAAGAGACTGCATGTTTGCCTAAACTCAAAATGTCAATCGCAGAGGCAATTGTTACAACCAAGGAGAGATGGGGAGAAAGGCGTGATATATAGGCAAAATCAGACACAAGTAATAGTACTGTACCACATCTACGACGAATACGATGCTTATCTAATACATATATTCAACTCTGTAATGTACACGTTTGGTTCGTACACATACACAGTTTCAATTAAAACAGTATGGTTGTATCAACTTTAAACCCCATACACAAAACGTTGGTAAACACAAGAAACCCACGCATATGCAGGTCAACAAGCTAACTCCAAAGTACAATATTATAACTAATATGTGTACATTGAAAGGTGTGCTGGTGCATACGTAGACAGCTGGACATATAAAAAGGAACGAAGCAAGACGAAACCGCTGAACTAATTGCTTCAGGGAGAATGCCACAGATTTGGAAGCAATCGCATGAGTTGGTGCTGCAACAATCTAGTGCTAATTGTACTATTGTTCACCTGCTAATTAAACCGGAGTATGTACGACGACACGATCGCGGGGAATGCGGTGGTGGAGGGGGGTGCAAGTGGCCGCTAGCAGCTCTTAGATACAGGCACACCGTCTACCCCATTTCCACAATCGTCAGACAGAAGCCTGCACACATATTGACATTCAGAACGCTCGTGTGGTTACAATAGATATATCACATATGAAATGCACCGATCCGACTGAGTAATGTTTAGTGTATTACATAGTTATATACATATAGTGTCACGCAAAACTATACATATTTCTTACCGTACGATATATCTGATGTTGTAGCTTCGTCTTATATATGTCGTGTACCGCCGCCGTGGTGTAAATCCATACACAGACCCCGATACGTACACTGAACCGTTCTCAGCAAGTGCGCACTCCGCAATGGCATTCACAATCTACAAGTTGTCACACACGCGCACCGTGCATTCCGACACAACGAGTTCACGCCCTGTCTACATGCGCCCCTATATATAGCCGATGGTAACCCCGCCCACTGGCGCCGCCAACCAATCACCCGCAAGCCTGTCGCTCAGTACTCAGCGCGAGGCCACGCGTGCGAGGACTCGACACGCTTGGCTGACCCGACAACAGCGGTATCTAGCGGTAGAAGTGACACGCATTGTAAGACGCTGTGGCGGCAGCTGTCAGTGTCAGTGTAGGTACGCGACGCCGAATGTTCGACGCTACCTCAAATGTCACCGGTAATCCTTCACGCACGGGAACCACAACGCAGAAAAACCGCGTTTAAAGCAGATGCAAAACTACAATGTCAGAACTTGTAACGAGAGCAGCGAGAGTGTCATAACTTGCCCGTATCAACTGTTAGTTACGCGTTTCTGCTGGAGTAATTCGCGTGCAGATACTTTTATCTGTTAAAATAGCCATCGGCAATAACAATTGTGTGAACTCGAATTCGTTTGTTACCAATTATGCGTTCAAATTTGTGGTGAATAGCAACTGTGTAAAAACTCAGCTGATAATAAACGGGTACGTTTTTACGATAATTCAAGAAGGAACTAGAAACCAATAATGGCGATGGTATGAATGAATTTAACGGCAGTGATGACGACATACCCGGATTGTCGTTGAGCTGTGCTATAGGACCCACAGCGAATCAACTGAAATATAAGTCGGCGACAGAACTGATAAAGAGGTATCAAGTGACGACGTAGACACACGTTATACATGGCCTCTTGGTAGAGGTTCATGGTGGCATAGCACGCACACACACGCATAACACATATACACGCACGACACACACTCACGCTTATGCACGCACACGCACACACGCACGCACGCAAACACACACATACACACACGAACGAACGAACGAACCAATCAACCAACCATCTAACACACACACACACAAACAAACACCCCCCACACCCCCACACCCCCACACCCCTCTGACTACGGTCAGTTACACTGCGCTTTGACAACAATTTAATTATAAAACAGGACTCGATAATCGCAAGTGGTCATGAGAATGGACCCACCAGCATCAAAGTATCAGTATTGATATGTGTCGAATTTAAGTTAAGTTTAATGATTCGAAACCTAGGATTTGTTTCGTAAACGCCGAAATAATTAAATATTAATGGACATACTGAAAATAATCAAAGACAAGAAACAATAAGCGTCGACTATATATATATATATATATATATATATATATATATATATATATATATATAATGGGATCTTATTAGCACAAGTCCCATATATCAAGTATCTGGGTTGGTAGCTTCCAGAGCTGTAGCTTCCAGAGAAAAATATCTTAAGGTCACAATAGCCGTAGCTTAGCGGGTCATCAACAAACAAACTGCTTCATATCTGGAAATGCACACTACCCTGAGAGATTAAGATTAAACTATTTCTGCTAAGACGGAAAGCAGTCCTATGTGTTAAACAGACAGGTGAACACCGACAAAACAGCTCGAAGACTAGATGTCTGCTACACAAGACTTCTCAGAACAGCTCAGGTTAGGCCTATATGTTGGCAGAGCTACTTACACGCCCACGTAGGTAGTGTAGTTTACTAAAGGCTCAGTAAAACTCGGAGAACTAACACCGAGAGCATCATCATACAAATATGAAACATCACCATTTTCACAAAGAAGAAACAAGAAGAAGACGCGCTATGCATTCGTTCAACTCTAAAATCGAGGAAACAGATGAATGACTGGCGGATGTGCGAAAGATATTGTACGACGAAGCAGAGCACAACTGAGAGAACCTGGCCGAGACCAAATAGAACAAATAGGCAACATGTAGGTGTCGTGGTGACAATAGATGACACACAAGCATCATGCATACATGCATGCAATGTATGTGTATGTACAAGTTTGCGTGCCCAATAAGTATGCACACACGCACTCACCGGGAGACACAAACACAAACTCGTATGTCTGTGTGTACGGTAAGACGTTTTTTCTCTTAAACGCTTTGTATCTTCGGCGTTGAACTTTCAGGGATTCGTCTACGAACCCCTCGGAAGAAAATAAACACTTTTTAAAATTTACCTAGGTTAAGAGTTCTTACCAGATAAGCGTTCGTACCGGGCGTTAAAAGAACGTTAATCGATTGTTCGCATATATATATATATATACACACACACGCGCACGCGCACACACACACACACATACATATACAGTCTGTATATATATATAGATATATATATACAGTCTGTATATATATATATACACATATATATATATATATACCCATCCTCCGGGTGGGGCTACAAACTAAACAATATATTATATATATACATACAAACTAAACAATACATATATATATTGAGAGAGAGAGAGAGAGAGAGAGAGAGAGAGAGAGAGAGAGAGAGAGAGAGAGATATATATATATATATATATATATACACACACACGCGCACGCGCACACACACACACACACACATACATATACAGTCTGTATATATATATAGATATATATATACAGTCTGTATATATATATATATACACATATATATATATATATACCCATCCTCCGGGTGGGGCTACAAACTAAACAATATATTATATATATACATACAAACTAAACAATACATATATATATTGAGAGAGAGAGAGAGAGAGAGAGAGAGAGAGAGAGAGAGAGAGAGAGAGAGAGAGAGAGAGAGAGAGAGAGAGAGAGAGAGAGAGAGAGAGAGAGAGAGAGAGAGAGAGAGAGAGAGAGAGAGAGAGAGAGAGAGAGAGAGAGAGAGAGAGAGAGAGAGAGAGAGAGAGAGAGAGAGAGAGAGAGAGAGAGAGAGAGAGAGAGAGAGAGAGAGAGAGAGAGAGAGAAGAGAGAGAGAGAGAGAGAGAGAGAGAGAGAGAGAGAGAGAGAGAGAGAGAGAGAGAGAGAGAGAGAGAGAGAGAGAGAGAGAGAGAGAGAGAGAGAGAGAGAGAGATTGTTTAGTTTGTAGCCCCACCCGGAGGATGGGTATTTTGCTAGTAATAACGTTAATAATAGTAAATACATCCATATAGCCCAGTTAATCTAGACAAAGTTCACACGGTACACATGTGCGTTTTATTAATTAGTTAAATCAATGATAATAAATGTAAGTAATTACTTTTAGACTAAATTAATTTAGTCTCTGCCCATGGCGATTTCCCACGCTGCCTTTCAACCTGGGCCTGTTTCTTCCCCCACCGCAGCTTCGTGAAAAATTAATAATAGTCACGTCTATTCCTTGATGTACCAGTGATGTGCAACTATATCTGACGCGGCTTGGCAAAGTCGGCGTCCGGTTGTCAGAAGCCGGCTCCCCAGTCGCAACTCGCGGCGTCGTCACAGAAGACGTGACGCCAATTATTAAAGCAGTACGTCGGTCGCTCGTAAATTCGCTGGGTAATTAGGCCGCATCAAAGATGGCTGCCGTCGCTGAGCCGGCGTGCTCGCCACCAAACGGACGGCGGCAGGTTTGATCTGGCGTCGCGCGCCGCCATCTGGTGCCGCGTTCCTCATGGGACGGTACCGGCTCCGCCGCGGTCTAATGACGGCGATGCCGAGGGCGTTCAGGCGAGCGGGACGAGTCGACCAGCCGTGCCGCCACCAACATCCACCTGTGACACAGCTTTCATTTGATCGGCGCAGGTGCGGCGCCGCGGAGGTGCACGCGCTTTGATCTCGACGCGGCTTCAAAGCATCCTGACACCCGAGTGCCGGAGTGGAGACGCCACCCGGGGCGTGACGGGTTCGACGACACTCGTTGAGGGTACGTCACTGGTCAGTCGTGACTGGACCCACCGTGTCTTGTCTTGTCAACGCTTATGGCTTTACATCGCGTGATTATGAACGGTGCTTGTGTGCGACAAATGATTCTGGCAACGGTAACACGAGGGGTGGGCTGGGTAGTGTCAGAGACGGGGCCTAGATGGGGTTACATATCTACGCCGTTGGAGGTCAAGTGTTGGTTGTTGTCCGCCTGACCCCCGCGGACATGATGACGGCAAAAGACAGATGAGACAATGTCAGCAACGCAGTTATTGCTCATTTGCACCTTTTCCAACAAGTCCTTTTTAACAATGTCGTCATACACACCTCGGAGATCGTATCGGCCATCTTCTCGATTTATGTTTACTTTGGTTTTCCGTATTCAGATCATTTATGTTACGGCTACATCTAAACATTTGTTCTTCAGTACAACTCCATGTCTACGAACCTTCCCCCAGAGGAAGGACTGCTGACCGCGGTAGGCAATCTGATGAAGACACGTATCAGCAATCTAATCGTAGCGAAAGTAAAAACAGTAAAATTGCAGACCCATCGCGTGGTTCTTATTTTGGGTACGTTTTTGCTCTTCCAACTTCTCCCTGAGACCTCCGACTGCCAAAAAAAGTGTAAAAAAATCAATGGTTTGGTGTGGGGATTGAACAGGCGTCACCCGATTGCAAAATAAATGCGAAGGAACCAACGCCTTTACTAACTGACCTAACAGGACCGACACAAATTCACTGACTGATTTACGTTGTTATGATAAACTGTACAACTCCTCCTTCATACATCGATATTCTAGTGATATTATGATATTATACGCGTTACTTTTTGTAGCTGGATACGATATATGTTTGCTATGTATGTATATTGGTGTACATTATCTCCCGTTGGTTGCATTCGATATAATTATTCTGAAAACGAGCCCAAGCTCGGCGAAACCTAGTCGTCTTGGAGGTCCATTCGCATTCATTGTTTGGAATAAAATTGAATTCATGTGGAACCGTAAGATAACTGCTTGTTCCTCTATGATGACTAGTGTTTGTATTTCATCGGAATATTGCACAATAACTCATTCTGACGCTCGTTTCGACCTAAAAGCTATACTTGTAAACATGCTCTGAATGCATGGAAAGGGTCGGCCTGATGCAAGTGTGGGTCATAAGTGACGTCACATCTCGGCATTCAGAAAAGCGCGCCAAAAATATGCATATTCGAAAATGTCCGGATGCACAGTATTAAATGTGGAATTTCTAATTCATTGATTTTTTTGATTGTTTTTGGCTTGGTGGACATGGAAATAGATAGCAGGATATATTATAACATGAATTCAAGCCATATATGTTTTTATTCCCTTTAACACAGAAGCCCCGTTATAGGTGTAATTTTAAAAGAGTAGCGTGTATTATTGTACCTGCTTTTCATTTTTATTTGTTAATAGTGTGCTTGTTGGAGACGAACAACGAACTGCAATATTTTGTTTTTAAAACAATAGTTTCTCGCAGTAATTGCAGCGTGACTAAATGCTTTCCAGAGAAATCGAAATTATCTTCGGTGTGCCAAGGGATGAAGGGTAAACTACTTTGAAGGGTCCCAAAGACTGGATAGCGTTCTATGTAAGAACTTCCATTCCCGTGTTTTAATTTTTAATAATTTTTTCGAAGAAAAAAAAAAGCAAATGACATCATACTGTCTCCCCGGATACGATGCCAATATGCCACAAGTTAAGACCCAGGCGTACAATTGAAAGATCCGCGGTAAGACCCGGGTGTACAGTTGATCGACCCCCGGTAGGACCCGGGTGTACCGTTGAACGACCCGCGATAGGACCCGAGTGTACAGTTGAACGACCCGCGGTAGGACCCGTGTGTACAGTTGAACGACCCGCGGTAGGACCCGGGTGTACAGTTGAACGACCCGCGGTTGGATCCGGGTGTACAGTTGAACGACCCACGGTAGGACCAGGGTGTACATTTGAACGACCAGCGGTAGGACCCGGGTGTACAGTTGAACGACCCGCGGTAGGACCCGAGTGTACAGTTGAACGACTCGCGGTAGGATCCGAGTGTACAGTTGAACGACCCGCGGTAGGACCCGAGTGTACAGTTGAACGACCCGCGGTAGGATCCAGGTGTACAGTTGAACGACCCACGGTAGGACCAGGGTGTACATTTGAACGACCAGCGGTAGGACCCATGTATACAGTTGAACGACCCACGGTAGGACCAGGGTGTACATTTGAACGACCAGCGGTAGGACCCACGTATACAGTTGAACGACCCGCGGTAGGACCAGGGTGTTCATTTGAACGGCCAGCGGTAGGACCCACGTGTACAGCTGAACGACCTAGGAGAATGTGGAATGAACACAGTTGCACACTCTGCAAGACGATTGATTCCCTGTACCTCTCCATTGAATCCGACCCCACCACAACGCTCTAGCGAGTTACTTGCCAGCGCATTTATTACAGTACCCGCTGTGTCTCCATGGCTACTGCGACAACTCGTTGTCAGCGCATAAAATTCTACTTTGTAACAATTACAGAACTGACGTCTTGCCTTTTATCACTACTGGATGATGTCACGTTTATTCGTGATGTCGTAATAATGTGCTAACTTTTAGATTGCACATATTCTATATCTTAAAAAATGGGGGGCGAGGGGTTAAGCCCTCAATATTTTGATGGTGAACTGGATATATATGTTTAGTCCCACCAATAGTTTGGCAAGAGGGGTACGGTTGGAAGTTTTCGGTGAACCTAGGGGGAAATGTCTGGTTGCGAACATGTCCTAAGATCGTATGCATTTGAGAAACGTACAGAAAATGGCACTCGCTCTATACACTATTATTGCGTGCAATAAACGATTTGATGACCGAAGTCACGATTTGATGACCGAAGTCACATTCGGGCCGATACAAAGAAGGACAGTGAAGCGGAGCACAACGCTCAAAAGAACAAACGTGGATGGTTCGACAAAGAGGCACAAGAGGTTGCTCGAAATGACACGAGACACATCTACAGAATTGCCACAAAAATCACTGGTAGCACAAAGGCAAGAACCGGGCGGATCTCTACTATCATAGGAGAGGACAAACTCGAGAGTTCAGCAGATCACTTTAAAGAAGTTATCAATAGACATGCACCTAACACACCGGCCCAGACTGAAATGATGAGAACAGGTGGAACGGAACGGGTGGAGTGAAGATGGCGAAATGCGTAAAGAACAAGCAGGGCTTTAGAATAAATGATCTTGTGTTGAGCAAATATTCACCCAGGCACATTATCAAGTGTACCAGTTACTCCTCGCAACCAGATTCATAATCTTCACACAGCGTTCGACAACATCCACTTACTCTCCATGTGGGAAATTTTAATCTCATCCGGAATCCCACAAAAGATTGTATCAGCAAGGAGAAGCTATATAGTATGCAAACACGAGGTGTGTAAAATAGAAGACGACTGCGGCGACTGGTTCCATAGTGGTTGGTGTCAAACAAGGCTGCCTTCTTTCTCCTCTTCTCTTCGCCGTGACCAGCCACTGTGGTCATGTAGTCGGTGTGAGATTGTGAATGGAACGCCATGGTAAATGGACCGGGGGAGTCCATGTACCACGGGGTTGTATATGGACACCTTTGAAAAAAATTAATTGTTTATGTTTTAGTGATTTAACAATTGTATCATGGTTTAATGATGTCTAGATATTCAAAATGTACTATTCCGAAAAGCAAAATTGTCAAAATAATGTTAATTACCTTAACATACATTTAAATGGCCATTGTTGATTTATACCAGTAAGATTTGAACAATTGTTTGCATAGTTGTTTTGTTGTAGCACGTACACAAATGGTAACTCATTCAATATATTGAACAGTCATTTTTCTACAGGAGGTCGGTCCATTTTCTATGGCGTAGTAAATGGACCACCAGTCCATTTACAATATGGATCAATTTACAATTCCACACTGGAAACAAGAGGCAACGAATGGATTGTATGGGATAACGGGGGGGGGGGGGGCATTTATCAGACCTGGTGAACTCTCAGACACCACCCAGGGCCTACAGAGTCTCATGGAACCAGTCAGCACATACGCTGATGATTCGGGACTTGTAATCAGTGAACAGTAGTTGAATGTATAAATATTCATAAATACCCGTTGACAGTATCTTTGCAGAAGATGACGACGCGACACAGCGTGTCTGTCCATCACGCGAATAAGTCTATCGCGAGTACTACAAACAGAAGGGTGTGTCTACGTTGTCACTTGATTAATGGTACATTTGTAAAATTCAACCCAACAAGCGCCATCTCGACTCCGCTATCTCGACGATTCGCTGAAGTCCAGGCGGATCTGCTAATTGTTGTTAAATTCCTACCCGACGGTAATTCATTCATCGATTAACACTGCGGATGTCTCAAGTTACGATGAACCGCACACAAACTCCCAGTTATACTGACTACCCCGATTATGTCTTTCACCGTGGCTTACGTTTCTTCGAATCAATAGATAAGAAATCCCGCGAGACGTCACCTGCATTGTCATTTGTTTTTTTTTATAGCAGCGTGTATTCTTTGTAGGCGACGCTGTGACGCCGAGACATCGCGACTGATAGCAAACAGCTCGTTACGAATGCCGTCGCTCCGTCAAACTTTCGTTTATTTTCTTAACTCCTAACGTTTCATGTCTTATATATCATCAGTAACAATTCGTCTTCTCTATTTTATTCTATATTCGCCGTGAATTACACATTCCTGTTATGTTGTGAGGTAAATGCTCTAATTTATATCATGTTCAATCAATTACATCACGTGTCTGTGTGTGTCTGTGTGTGTCTGTGTGTGTCTGTGTGTGTCTGTGTGTGTGTGTGTGTGTGTGTGTATGTGTGTGTGTGTGTGTGTGTGTGTGTGTGTGTATGTGTGAGTGTGTGTGTGTGTGTGTGTGTGTGTGTGTGTGTGTGTGTGTGTGTGTGTGTGTGTGAGTGTGTGTGTGTGTATGTGTGTGTCTGTGTGTGTGAGTGTGTGTGTGTGTGTGTGTGTGTGTGTGAGTGTGTGTGTGTGTGTGTGTGTGAGTGTGTGTGTGTGTGTGTGTGTGTGTGTGTGTGTGTGTGTGTGTGTGTGTGTGTGTGTGTGTGTGTGTGTGTGTGTGTGTGTGTGTGTGTGTGTGTGTGTGTGTGTGTGTGTGTGTGTGTGTGTGTGTGTGTGTGTGTGTGTGTGTGTGTGTGTGTGTGTAACCCTCTGCTGCGCAATCTGAGGAAAACTAAACTGTATACTGCATATTTAAAAATATTATTAGTCTTTCGTTTGGACGCGTGAGATTACTTTGTTTGGTTGGTTTCTTTTCGTTTTTGCGAGTACATTGTACAACGATTTTTTAAATAAAATATAAATATAATTAATTTTTCTTTTCATTATCTTTGTTGGTGCATTATATAAATGTGTAGGTTTATCCGATGCAAAAGTTCTCCATACAATTCCACACATACACAGTCGTCAATTTCCTAACGACTTGTTATGTGGGTGACGGTTCCAGATTGTTGTTTGAGGCCCCGACACCTTCGTGTGTTATGCGAATAGCTCACGGTTAGTCCATATGTGGTCTGAATGCTGAGGTGTGCTCGATTGTTAAGAATAATATGTTGATCTGTCAAACGTGTTCCCTATGGATGAAGTATAACATCCAAGCTAACATAGTCATTGCTAGAAGCGCCCAATTCCCACTTCCGCACATTACGTCTTATGACATTACGTTGGGTTTATTAGCAACCTGTGGTGCTTCTGTTCACAACAGACTCCGCCTTAATGGTTTCTGTGGACTGTGTTACATATAGCACCGGTAGTTACACGCTCTTATTACAGACAACGCTTGACCAGCACCCACGACACGGCGTCTGTCAAACGCCTCTGAATTAGTGACCACCGGCAGACTTCCGAGCGCCGTGCGATGCGGGGACGAGATAAGCCCATCATTAGTACGTGAACCGTAACATCGTTTCGTTTTAATTTGCTGCTTCCGTCGTGTGAAGTCCAAACGTCGCGGGGGGTAACTGACCAGGTCACCTAATGAGACTGACCGCCTGTCACTGCACGTGCTGCGTACCGACGCACGATCAAAGCAGCGCACACGACAGACAAACCCCGTAGATACAGCGAGCAAACGGAAATAAATACAAGGCATGAGTGTTTGGCGTTAACAAAATATGTGCATGCCATTTTGGTTACAATAAATTTAGTCACATGATATTTGGTCACACGACAGTACGTCACACGGTGGAGATACGACATTTGGTCGCAATGTAACAACGTATTGTAATTACAACAAAACACGTTGAATAAAATGTTGACTAATTTTAAGAAGTAGCAACTTTCATAACTAAGCCACCTGATTCAAAGCCTCATTTTCGTCCATGTATAATTTTATAATGCCTACGTATCAATCGTAAACTCAATCTACCTCCCAACGTTCAAGAAAAAACTACAAACAACCGTGTTTTTCAAGTGTTAAAAAGTATATTTTGTCTTCATGCAGGTTTAAATTACAAAATACTTTTACTTTCCACAATTTGCAACCTAATTAAAAGTGACAGTATCATATTTATACTCTCTGCGTTGTACAAGTTTGTATTGATAATATGTTGGGATACCACAATGTGACACATTTGCAGCTTTTATCTTTTTAAGTGAACAATAGCAGAAGTTTTGCCATGCCAATCATTGTTTATGTGAAACGCATGATATGATAATGTATCTGACTGTTCGAGATACATGTGACTCAATATCTACTAATCCAATGTAATAAACATCAAAATGCTAAAGGAGACTTTGCATAAGATTGCTGACAAAAGTTTGTATTTGCATTTTGCAACAATTTCTAAACGATCCTTTCCAAAACCGTCTTCACATCCTAAAATAGTTGTATTGTTATCACGCTCCTTAAACGAACAGTGTTTCTGAAGTCTTTTAAAGTAATACATGGAGCTTATATTCAGTTACTTTTGTTAGTTTAAATGCGATCTACAACGTATTTGTTGTCGGAAATGTATTATGTGCATTGGCTGATGATTACCAAAACACATACACTGTTTATTACACTGTGCAATTAGCCAATCGTTGTTGTGGAACATGCTTAAAACTCGACTTCAAAAACTTTGAGAACTTGTAAAAATTCGCAGTACCATTTCTCTACAAGACATCTGTATGTTTGGCCATTCGTTGAGTACGGAACATGATTTAGGGCACTCACAATATAGGTGATCAACATAGAGTGCAGCCAGAGCCACAACATTGATATGTCTTTAGCTAAAAGACATACATAAAACTCTTTACTTCACAAGACGGACACTTTAACATTTATCTTTTTGACCAAGTGGATACCGGGTAAACTAGAACGAATGACGCTTCTTTGTTCCCCTCCCACACTGTGCTAAAGCAGGGACGAGTGACTTGCCCATGAGAACGGTATTCGATATTCCAATTACTAATCATTCCTTTGTCCGAGTATGTCTCATTGCTAGCCCAATCCGCAATTAAAAACGACAGGTGAAGTGAAGCGAGCGATATTCGAGAAGCCCAAACGACAATCGCGACGTAATAACATCATTAACATTAACGTCATTGCCGGCAAACAATATCTAAATACACAAACTCAGAGGGACGCATTCGCCCGATGACGCTACATCAAAGCGCTCACCTGTCGCGCTGCTTTGGCGCATAGGGTACGAGTAACGGAGTAATTACGTTAACGACGCGTCGGTCATTTTACCGCGCGTGCTTCTAATTGTCTCAATTTCGGCCAGTTCAAAACGGCCGCCGAAATCATAGGTGTATTCGCGTTGACTAATTGGTATTATTTCCGGGCACCAGCCATGCACTTGTTCCGCTCGCTTTGATCGCTGTTTGAAGTCTCTGTACCAAGTCGCGCGCGTCCAATCGTTCAGACATCGATCAGTGGAGCGCGGCCGGACCATTGTGCTGACCGTCGTCACGAGGGTGTAGTTGGTGTTGGCCAACAGCGCGTGGATTAATTATCGACTACAAGGCAACTCGGGGTTAAGCCCCACATACAACGGTTCTCCATTTATTGACGGGCACAATGGCTCGGCGAATGTCATCGCGTCCAGTCGGGCAACAGATGTCCGAGCTCGCGTCCGACGTGTACCGTTAATGGTCTAGCGCTGACCATTATCGTTCTTTACGGCTTCGGCAAGAGAAAAGGGAAACTCAACGCCAACATCAAAAAATCCGTGTGGCACACACAAACGTACGCACCACCGCATATAACAATTGTGTACTTTCATATCGATGAGAAATCTAGGATAACTGTTAGTATAAACAGTTGTATACATCTTTGTGTTTTATTCTGTGAAAAACAAACAATATGTCTTCCGCGCGTGAACTTCGTATAAAAATACGCAGTCAGGGCATACATGTTCTTGCACTACAAAGTAAACCATACATCCATGCAATGTATTACACGTTTATACAAGAACTCTTTGATCTTCAACATCTGCATGGTTGAAAGGGACTATTTTTTACGTGAGCGCGTTTAGTTCAGAAGTAGTAACGAGAATTGCAAGAAATCCTTTAACGGAAGTTTTAAGTCAAAATTATCTTGCGGTATAAGGTTAATTTTAAGTTATAAACTAAAAAATGTATGACTGTATTTAACATTTTACTTTTAAAATGTTGATGATGTATAATGTGCTTAATTGGGAAAACATTGGCTTGTTCTTCTTCTCGCGTGTGTCTACAGCCTAGACTTGCAGTGGGTTGACAAGCAGCCACTCGCGGGTCGTCAGGTCCAGCAGTGCGTTCGTTGCCAGTCTCACCGTTTGAAGCACCGTTGAGAGTGTAGTGACTGATAATGTGGTCGGCTGATTGTTGGTTTCACATAGTCCCCAACTATACATAGATGCTTTGAATCTTCCAACTCCTGTTCGCAGGCGGTTCAGCTTCGTCCATGCCTATCGCGGGAGGTCGAACCCAGCACAGTGCACATATGGTTCTGGAATGAACTTATTTAGGGAGGATGGTTTTGATAGCCATTGCTCTCTCCAGTTTGACGATCCCCAGGGTGCTGTTGTTTCTCTTGGGCCCAGACATTTCATGGGTTTGTGTGCCTTTTTGTTGAAAAGGTGTTGTGACTTCAGGCGCTGAGCCTTAGCTCTTTCCGAGCATATGCATCGGCTGAGACCGTTTCACTAATTGCATGGAGAAACATGTGTTTGATATCAAAGCGGGAGTTCTGTTGGGAGATACAGTGGCACCTCATCTGGACAACCAAAGTGACATGAATAGCAAGGTGACCATCTTATTAGGACGTATTTAAAATACTATTATGGAAATATTGTTGGACTATCTTAGGGTGACCCTATTTGCGAGGTGGCTGTTTTATTGGGGTTACCGTAAAGCTAGGTCCCACTGTACATTGATCCCTGTTTGTTTCAAGCAATTCCAGAAGAGAATCAATGAGTATGGATTAACGATTCTACAAACGATATTCCCACAGAAAAGACCAGAAGACAGTGTCAGCCAAATGACTTGTCACTTCTGAAAGACTAAGTTTAAACTATTCCATACAACTTGCATGGAGAATTGGTCTTCTCCTGTAGTGAAGTAAAAGTTGGACACCACATTACAAATAAATGGAGGAATAATGTTTTTACAGGGGTCCATATTCCATGCCGTGGTAAATGGACCAACGATCCATATACCACGATGGTACATTTATGACATCACACCGAATGTAGTGAATATGGAACACCGGAAGCAATGACAAATTAATCTGGGCCAGACATTCTGAAGTTATGAAACACCAACACGGGTAAGACATCTGGCAGTAATGAAAGACCAATCTAGAAAAGCCATTTCCTGAAGCAGAGAATAACTGAGAGAAAACAACCGAGTCAGGTCGATTGTGGCCACCGCGATGATTGCCACTCCACCTGCGCATAACCTTCATCTATAGCAATGTCCTGTGGAATCTTGCTTGACTGTTTGGCTTACAAGGTTTTCTTTTGACGTGGGGAAGCATGCTCAAAGCACCAGTCGTCTGTGTATTGAGACATCTGACACGGATTCAGGGGTGAATGGATCCTCTGTCACCTGGCTGTTTTCCAAAGAGTGTGTCTCGTGTGAGCGCAGTCTCCCGATCTCTGCAATCACAAGTGTGCCAGTACTACGCTGTTACCTATGCTATATTATATTTTAATATTTATGTATATATTTGTATACACTGTGCCCGCCCAAACGACAATGTAATTGCCTTTACAGGGATTAATAAAGTTGTATTGTATTGTATTGTATTATATCCAACCCTCTGTATGATCTCAATAACATTATATGAAGCAGAGACGCTGACACAATATTACATATATGAACGTGTATTCAGAGAAAACATGATATGGGTTTATTTATGGGAGATCAACAGTTCGCTAGCTATTTAAAATATTAAACAACTGGATATTGGAACACATTTATAAATACATATTTTATATGGGTCTCCAAAAAGCTTCTGATGTTGAACCGCATAAGAGGTGAATAAGTGAAGTAAAAAAATTCAATATTAGAAAGGAACTAATGAACTGGTAACAAACAATGGGACTTTAATAAATAACATTGGTATAAATGAGTAGTTTATGACATGCAGCATTGCTAAACATTCATTGGGAGCTATAACAAAGCAAATCGGTCTATGAATAATTATAGATAGAGGGGATCTATCTCTCTATAAAAGTTGTCCTTTGACTACCTCATAAACCAAGTGGAAAACCAAATACACCTGTACCTACGATGACAAAACAATCCAAAGAACAATTCAGTGTTTAGAAGAAAAAAAACATTGTTGTCATTATACAAGACAAGTGAACTAGGTTACAACTGTGGTATGATATCATAAACATTACCCACACAAGAAGAAACATAACATTGCAGTATGAAATGACAAGAGAAGAGCTATAAAAGAACAATACATCAAAACCTGCCTATAGTGGACATTGTTGGGGCTGCCCAGTAAGTAATTTATAGCGAGATTACCACTATATGGACTGGTAGTGGACAAGTCTAGTCATTCGGGACTTTCAAAAGACAGACTGTTGTTATGGACAGGTGTCCGCTAAGGCAGGTTTCAGTACACTTTCCCCGTACAATACAAAACAATTATTTATTTTGTTACATGAGCATAATGTACATATATGTAATGGTAAACTTTTCATATATTATATATTACATACATGCGTCAGAACGAGGTTTGGTAGTGGGGGGCTGAACCGGAGCGTCATCATTCCACTGTTGTTGAAGCATTGTTTGCGGTGATGTTCCGAATGTTTGCAGGATTCTCTTTCATCACTCATCACGTGGATCCTGCCGGACATGACATCGAGAGATGGAGCCTCCAAAATTAATCTAAGTGATCAGGTAGATAACAAAACTCATTTTAAAACCGTGTAGATAAATGTTGATAAATCCATGGGATGCTAAATGAAGCACCACTAACACTAATAACGGAAACCTTAATCTATGAAGTGTTAACATTTGGTAGGTGTGAAGAAGTTGTGAAGCGGATCCTGCGACCAGAATCATCCTAGCTGACCGAAACTCTAAGGTAAGGCACAGGAATGGTTAAATGTAAAACAGTGCTGTCCTCTCACGAATTTGAGGAATGTCGAAGGATACATGGCTCCACCTGGCAAAAAAACAGATAACAACATTGTGAAAGCCGGTGTCGAGTGGGTCAAGCCGGAGACTCGAGATGAAGCCACCTAAAGTTAATACAATAAAACAGGTACATCGTAGCATTTACTGCTATGTGCACCATAAGACGGGATTTTCAGTGCATCTGCTAACATGTACCAACTACTAATTGTGCTAACTGCCGTTAACGTGATGTAGGAACCTTTCGTCCTTTACCGATAAGTACTCATATTATCGCCCAAAATGCCAAATGTCTCGACGTAAGTAACGGTAAGGTCGTGTTTTAACCGGGAAGTGGTATAAACATTGTTTTTCAATTAGTATTGCATTAGTGGGATATTCACCAGTCTTTTTTTTTATTAAGCTGCGACACCGGCAGGGTATTCAAATTGTAGTCCTGACACTGATTGTCGAGTAGGCATTATCCTGATTCAGTGATTGTCATGATTGTGACAGCAGAGGCCAGAGCCATGGCATAGGCATAGCTTATCATAATCATAGCCTAGGACAGGTACACACCGTAGCTGCAGGCGTAGCTGCAGGCATAGAGGAAGAAAATAAGGGCTATGAAGGATAATAAATCGCCTGGAGTGGATGGTATTCCACCCAAACTACTATTGGAAATTGTAGAACAAATTAGCATACCACTTGCAACAGTTTTCAACTTGTCATTAGAAGAGGGAGTGGTTCCTTTAGAATGGAAAGAAGCAAACATTATACCATTATTCAAAAAAGGTTCGAGAAACAAGTCAGAGAACTATAGACCAGTGAGTTTAACATCAGTGATTTGTAAATTATTAGAAAGACTAATTAAAGATCACATGCTGGATTTTCTTGTTAAACAAAACTTGATAAACCCATCTCAACATGATTTTTTTAAAGCGAGGTCATGCTTAACAAATATGTTATGTTTTTTGGAAGACATCAGTAAGTGGGTAGATGAGGGATCACCAGTAGATATCGTCTACTTAGATTTTCAAAAAGCTTTTGACAAAGTACCACATCAAAGATTACTGCTTAAACTAAAGGCCCATGGCATAGGAAATGGTATAATAAACTGGATAGAACAATGGCTGATTGACAGAAGACAACGTGTAGTAGTTGATGGGGAGGCTTCAAACTGGAAATCGGTATTGAGTGGGGTACCACAGGTATCAGTATTAGGTCCTATATTATTGTTAATATATATAAAAAATTTGGATGATGAAATAACAAGCAAGGTGTTGAAATTTGCGGATGACACAAAAGTGTTTAGAAGGATTAAAAGTGATGGAGATAGACAGCATTTACAAGATGATCTTGACAGGTTGATCAAATGGTCTGAAAAGTGGAAAATGCTGTTAAATTTTGGGAAATGTAAATGCCTCCACACAGGACATGGGAACGAAGAAGTAGAATATACAATGGGGGGTACTGTACTAAGTACTACTGTTAAAGAAAAGGACTTAGGGTTAACCATTAGTGCTGATATGAAGATTTCAGAGCAGTGCGGAATTGCAGCTTCAAAGGGAAATCAAATCCTTGGATTAATTAAGCGAAACATAACGTATAAGGAAAAAGAGCTAATAATACCGCTGTACAAAACAATAGTTAGGCCTCATTTAGAATATTGTATTCAAGCGTGGAGGCCATATCGCAGGAAGGACATAGATATGCTAGAAAGAGTGCAGAGGAGAGCAACTAAAATTATACCAAATCTGAGGGATCTTAGTTACGAAATACGCCTAAAAAATGCGGTTTAACAACACTAGAGACCAGGAGATTGAGAGGAGATCAGATAGAAGTGTTTAAAATATTGAAGGGTAATGAAAATATTGATAGAAATATGTTTTTCTCAGTTAAGAAAGGTAGAAGGACTAGAGGACATGAACTTGCATTAGCAAAGGAGCAGAGTAGATTGGATATAAGAAAATTTTCATTTTCACAAAGGACTGTAAATGAATGGAACACATTACCTGCTGATTGTGTGGGTGCTAGTAGCGTGAATATGTTTAAAAATAAAATCGACACATACCTCAGACGGGAGGGATACACATAGATAAAAGGGTGGGACTCTCGATAAGCCAAAGGACTTCCTTGTCCACCTGCCACCTATAGTTAATTCTCTGGGTGGCAATCTTGTTAAATCTTGTTAAATCAGGATTCAACCACAAAACCACACTTTTTGTTTTTGCAGACTAGCCTAGGCATAGCCATAGGACAACACCCCGATTTATGTCATATTACGGTCTTGTCGACAATCGTGTCAGTAACATAAACATGCAATTTTCATAAAAATCACAGATCAGCGGCTAGATCTCACAAGATTCAAAGCGGCGCATTTTGATGTTAGTTGAACAACGACCCGGTAACTATATAAATTATATTATATATTAGTTTATTGAAACGGCAACAAATCTCAACATATATCTACAGTACAGTACATATACTCTGGTAACGCGATCAAAACATTACATCTTGCTCACATAAAATGATCAAAATTTACCAAAGCTAAACATAATTGTTAGCACTTATGCAAAGCGCACACACATATGCACACATGTGCTGGTAACTTCAGTCACCTCCATTGATGTGTGTTGTTCTCATAGATTCTCTCACAGCTGCGACATGGCCAGATTTCTGCAAGTGAGTTGTGTGAGAAGTGTTTGAACCGTGCGAGGAAGCTGAGGGAGCTGAACATCCTGGTGACTGAGACAACAGCCACTGCCAAGGCCCAGGCAGCGGAGACAGATCAGAGGACATGTAAAGGTAACACTGGTCAGGGTGCCTATATTTTCCTCTGTGACAAACTGTAACAATTCAGAGTTTCTTACCGTAAAAGTCATTTCACAGAATTGAAGAAAAGCCAAAATACATTCATAGGGGTAAAAGTATCAATACACATTTTTATTTTGCAAACAGTAAACAATTTACTATGAGTTTTAATTATGAAATTTGGAATTATGCACCGAAAAGATAAAGAAATATAAATACATAACTTTGATGTTGTCTCTCTCTCTCAAAACTTGAATTCTTCGGGTGGTTTAAGTTCAACCACCGTACAAATTGACTTACACTGACATAATTGTAAAACTGAAATGTTGCCCTTTAAAATGATGCTCGCAACTATACAACTGGATGGATACAACTGCATTACTCAAGGGAAAATGTCCAGTAATAAATGAGGACTAATATACAATATGTACATTGATACAAAATATAGATACGAAATAATCTTAAATTTAAACAATTATGAATTATGGGAAGGATTAATCATTAAACTAAGTAATGGTGAACTGACAAAACCAGTACTAATAGGGAATATATATATATATATAAACCTCCCAGAACATTAAATGACAATTTCCAAAAAAATGTAACAGAATTTTCTTTGTTGCTATCCTCATTTGACCCAATTGAACACAATGTAATTATCGCTGGTGATTTTAATATAAACTTACTAAAGGTAAATGAAAATAAAACTATACGTTATTTTTTATCTTCTCACATCATATAGCATATATCCACAAATTACACTTCCAACAAGATTCACAGAAAGAAATGATACATTAATCGACAACTTTTACTGTAAACTGACTACATCAATCTTAGATAGTACAGCTGGCATACTAAGTACTGGCAAGATAAAACAATTTTCAGACCTCCAGTCTTACTTTATTTAATGAATCGGTAGCAAAGTTAAACATGACATTCATACATCAGATATTTATAATAACATGGACAGGAGCCCAAATGCTGATATAAATTATAATCTTATATATCAAGTAATAGAAGTTGCCAAGAATAAACACATGGAAACAAAATTTGTGAAATTTCATAAATACAGGCACAACAAATCTGACTGGATAACTAAATATCTAATAAGGTCCTTAAAATGTTAAGATGAATTATACAAACGACTGAAGATGACTGATCCACTTTCTTCAGAATATTAAATGCGTCACATTAACTTGAAAACATGCAACACAACACTCAAACGGAGCATACGAGAAGCAAAGAGAATACACTACGAGTTACTTTTTAATAAATACAATATAAGGGAGGTACAGCAAACACATGGAAAACAATCAATGAAATTATATCAAAACAGAAACCCACTGCACAGTTCCCAGTATGTTTTCAACAAAATAATAAAACATGAATAAGCTTGACATAGCCAATTAATTTAATCATTATTTTACTCAAATAGGTGTTAAGCTTGCAGAAAATACAACATGTAGAAGAGCAAATAATTTTATTCAATATCTCATAAATAAAACTAATACAAGTTTAAAATTTGCAGAAATACAACAAATATCCATATCACAAATTATCCACAACCTTCCCAATAAAAGCAGTTATGGCTTTGATGGAATATCAAGTAAATTATTGAAATCTATTGAACCAGAAATTGTAAAACCCTTAACTATAGTGATAAACCAAATATTAACCACTGGAACGTTTCCTGATCAACTTCAAATTGCAAAAATAATATCTATATACAAATAAAAAGATCCTACATTATTTTCTAACTATAGACCTATATCTCTTTACTTGTCATCTCAATGGTTATTGAAACAATTATCTATAACCAATTTACAAACACAAATATGTTATCTGATAACCAGTATGGCTTTCGACCTCATCATTCAACTAAATGCTGTTCTAGAAATGGTTGATAGAATTACTACACAAATTTATCAAAACGAGTTACCTATTAGTATATTTCTTGATCTGTCTAAAGCATTTGACACACTTGACCATTCAATTATACTAGAAAAGCTCAAATACTATGGATTGGAGCCCACGTATCTACATCTATTACGTGACTACTTAACAAACCGTAAGCAGTATGTAAAACTAGAAGAGGTACAATCAGACACTTTACCCTTACAAACGGGCGTCCCACAAGGATCACTTTGAGGGCCATTGCTATTTATTATATATATCAATGATTTTCCGAAAGCCAGAACTATATTTAAGTTCATAACTTATGCTGATGTCACTTCTCTAACATGTACAATTGGTTCCTTCACAGATGACAAACACAATCAATACTGAATATTTGATCAATAAAGAACTTCATAAAATAGATACATGGTTAAAATTAAATAATTATCATTGAATATTAATAAAACAAAATATATTATTTTTCAAATGCCTAATAAAAGGGTCGAAGAACTAACACTAAAAATTGATGGTGTAAATATTGAGAGTTAATCAGATTAACTTTCTGGGCCTTACATTAGACTCGTATTTAAAGTGAAATAAACATATTGATAAAATAGCAAATACATGTTCTAGAACAATTGGTGTAATAAATAAATTGAAGCATGTTATATCATTTAGAATGAAAATTAAACTACAATTCACTAGTATTGCCTCACTTTAACTACTGTCTAATGATCCGGGGCTACAAATGTCATTGAATAAACAAACTGCAAAAGAAAGCTGTAAGAACAATATCTTTAAGTAAATATAACTCCCACATGGAACCAATATTTAAATGTTTCTCAATATTAAAGATTGAAGACCTACTTATTATACATATATTACGATTTTACTATAAATACAAACATACAACATTACCCGCATACTTTCAAAACTGGCAGATAATAGAGAACAGAATCATACATAGCCATTTCACACGACAACATAACAGAATGTATACATTCAAGACACAACACAAATTTGCAAAAAGAAACCTTAGATACAGTCTACCACACACAATAAACAATACCTCTGATATCCTTAAACAAAAGATATCCACACACAGCCTACAAGGATTTATACATTATGTGAAACATAATATACAAGGATACAAACACACATGTACAGTCGTAAATTGCTACACATGCACACATAATCATGAATAAACACCCATCCCAGTAACACGTACAGCCATAAACATATCACACTGTACCCACACATTCACTACTTACTACACGCGTGAAGAAGGAAACATTAATAAAAACACCCATGAATATACATGCATCTAAATAGGATTGGGCAATGGTGCGTCAGTGGAATACAATAACTTACAAATTATATAAAAGATAGACAATTACCAAACCCCAAGGTGGTCCCTATGATAACGACTATTCATTAGTCTTAATAGGTGTCTACTACATCAAATATTGTACAAACTAAATCTAAATAACTATTGCGTTATATAGTTACATTATAGGTTTATTTGTATGTTTTATTTGTATTACTACTTTGTATTGTACAATATTTGGAAAATAAATACATCCATCCATCCATCCATCCATCCATCCATCTATCATACCACCAAATTACCTTACGGTCTGAACCATTGCGACATGTCTGTGTAATATATTTCATTTTTCCAATATTTTTTTTCTTTGAAAAAATCCTATATTTTCCAAATAATTGTGGAGATTTGGGAGTTACTTCTGATTCATCACTATATCATTTTAAATAATATTTGTGGTAAAAATCTACATGTACATGATAACTAATTGTGGTATGATGGTATGCTTCACACTATATCATAACCAACAAATTTCATGATATATTAGTGAAAGTTGCTGATTTGTATTTATTAATTACTGTGTATGATTCCTCCCATTTCTGATGCCATTCAACTAAAGATTGGTGTTGACAGGTGAAAAACTGAAACTGCTTGAAGGCATCCCTTTAGCAATCAAGGACAACTTCACCACACACGGAGTTCGGACGTCTTGTGCATCACGCATGCTCATGAACTATGAACCTCCATACAATGCAACAGTTGTGGAGCGTAGTCTACGGGAAGGCTCTGTTATAGTAGGCAAAGCCAACATGGACGAGTTTGCCCTCGGGTAAGATTAAGTGCTGAAGGCTTTTGTATGTGTTAGTGATAACAATAACTCCACTAGTGTCCACTCACCTTCTCTGTGGTCAGATACCATCTTAACATACAACATTACCATGTCAATTTGCAATATAAAACTATTTGTTTTATTTTTGAAATTCTATTTTCTTGGCTTGTTTAATTTGAAAGACAAGACATTATTTATCTCACAGAAAATGTGTGTTCCATTTCTAAATAACTGGCAGGAAATCTTGGGCTTGGTTCATTGTGGATATCGATGCAGAAATTTCAGAAAGTATGTTGAAGGATTGAAGAGATAAGTATTGTTATTACGTAAATATTATTCATAAACTATCCGTATACATGTATTAAGAAACAGCTGTAGATAAATAGTAGTCAGAGAAAGTGTATTTGAGGAAGTTAGTCGTAGGCCATAGCTGAAGCTTTGGTGGGTGATAGTTGGGGGAAATCGAGTTTGCTGATATGGCTAGTGTCCCGCGTATTCGCTAGGATGCTGAATAACCAAAATAAACAAGGCAATCTAGTGTAAAGTGTAATGTTTGTGCACAGTAAACAGTCTTCTTAAAGACTACATAGTGAATAGTGTAGACATACCGGTAGTTGACTAAACTATTTTGAATAACTAATTAAATTATTAGTATTAAATAAATTCTGATATGGCGCTTTGCAAGCGGCAAGTCAATGCAAAGCAACACTTGGTGTGCGATGACTGCCACAGCTGGGTGGATTTTGCCTTGTCTGGCTGTGGGAAGTCATGGGAAGAGGTATTCACCTTCAGTGTATGGAGTGTTGGAAGGTGGAATGTCTGCACAAGGAGGTAGTTAGGTTGACAGATATTGTGAAGGTGATGGAGATGAGAATTAGCAAGGAGCCAGGTGGAATGGAGACACGACAGGGAGAGAATTGGGAATACTGTGAGACTGAAGGAGCAGAGTAGTGGTAAGAAGACTGAGGAAGGGAAACAGAGGAGGAAAGGTGATTGGAAGGGAAGAAATTGGAGAATCAACGCCAGGAAACGTGACAGGTATGAAAGTGACAGGGGAGAAAGTGACCATAGAGAAGGAGGTAGGAGGGAAAATGGGACGGGAGAGGAGAGAAAAAAATGCGATGGGAGAAAAGTTGAAAAGACAAAAGGAAGTGAGAGTAAATGTGACAGAAGAGAAGTCGATAAAAGGGACGATCACAGGAGGAAAGGTGACAAGAGAAAAAGTGACAAGAAAGAATGGAACGGAAAAGAATGTGACAGGAGAGAAGACGACAGGGAGAAAAGACAACAACCAGACAGATGCAAACCGGAGGAGGTACTCTGAAGCAGTGATTGAGGGGGCAATGAGAAAAGAGAGGGTGTTCATGGGCGACTCTATTCTGAGAAAGACAGATAAGACACTAAGTCAGGGGGAGGACATCATTGTTTGTTTACCGGAGGCTAGGATATAACATGTGACTGAAAGGGTAGAGAAGGTATTGGGGCATGGCAATGGAGGGTCTGTACTAGTACATGTAAGGACAAATAATGCAGACAGGTAGGGAACAACTGGTGTACAGTTAGTGAGGAAGTTAAAGAAGACAAGAGTTGAGCATAATATTCCAGGAATTTTGCCACTAATGGGAGGAAGGGGGCCAATATATAGAAACTGCAAGAGGATGGTGATCAACGCACTAGTTGAGCAGATGTGTGAAGAAGAGGGGGTGGGATTCATAGATTTATAGGGATACTTTGTTGAGAGGGAAGATATGTACATGAGAGATGGCCTCCATGTAAGTGGAAAGGGGGCAGCAGTTTTCTCAAAGAACCTGCTGTGATCTGTTGACAGCGGGACAGGTTGCATTTATTTAATCTAGATGCGCAGGGGGGGATTCACAAAGAAGCCTGAAACTGGAGGCATAGATAAAGACAGCACAAATAAATCAGCAAAGAACAGCCTGGAAAACTGTTCTGAAGATGGATATAAATGTGTTTGTTTAAATGCAAGGAGCTTAGTAAATAAAAGAAGTGAACTAAACATTATGGTAGAAGATATTGACCCTCACGTAATAGGTATAACCGAATCTGACAGACTATGTAATATTTAGGAAAGATAGAATAGGAAGAAGGGGAGGTGGGGTTATTTTTGTCAGAATTGTTGTCAAGAATCTATCCAGGCTTATGAAATAAAATTACAAAGAGAAGCAGATTGTGAAGAAGCTATTTGGTGTAACGTTCATTCATTCATTCACATAGTTGCAGGAAACTCAACGTTAACGGTTGGGTTAATTTATTGAAGTCCAAACATAAGTATAGAAGAGAATACAAAATGCTATAGGAGAAGTGACCAAACGGTGTATTATGATGGGGGATTTTAAACATGGTCATATACAATGGAAATCTCTACACAGTATGGGAAGTGAGGACCACAAGTTTTTAGTTTTAGTACAAGATAATTTCCTTTCTCAACATGTGCTAGAACCAACCAGGGATGAGAATGTTTTATACATAGTTTTGTCCTCACAGAATAAATAAGTTGACACTGTCAAGATATGTGAGCCACTGGGGAGTAGTTATCACAACCAGATACATTTTACGATCAAAGTAAAATCAGAAAGGAATAGTAAAAAGCAGTACATGAGAAATTTCCACAAAGAAGCTATAAGGACATGAGGAAATATTTAGCAAAGATAGACTGGAATAACACACTAAAGAATAAGACAGCAACAGAATGCTGGAATATCTTAAAGAGTGAAATTGACTGCATCGTCGAAAAATTTGTTCCCTTGAAAAAACAAGGGAAATGATCCAGAAAGAAATACTTATCGAAAGAAGCCATTAGAAAAATTAAGTACAAACAAATGATGTGGAAGTCACATAGACGTACTGGAAATAATGAAGACTACAACATTTATAAAGAGGCACTTAACCAAGCTACAACTGAAATTAGAAATTCAAAGAGAAGCTATGAAAAAAAGTTGCTTGTAATATAAAACATGACAGCAAGAGTTTTTATGTGTATGTTCGGAGCAAACAGAAAGTTCAGGATAAGGTCGGTCCTCGAGAAGATAGTGCTGAAAATATAATATCAGAGGGATTCTTAATGGCCGAAGACCTGAATGAGTACTTTAGTTCAGTGTTTACCAGGGAAGATATTAGTTCTCTGTTCTTGTTAAACATAACTTGATAAACCCATCTCAACCTCTCTGGGTTTCTAAAAGTAGGGTCATGCTTAACAAATATGTTATGTTTATTAGAAGATATCACTAAGTGGGTAGATGAGGGATCACCAGTAGATATCATCTACTTAGATTTTCAGAAAGCTTTTGACAGAGTGCCACATCAAAGATTACTGCTTAAGCTAAAGGCCCATGGCATAAAAAATGGTATAATAAACTGGATAGAGAAATGGCTGATTGACAGAAGACAACAAGTAGTAGTTGATGGGGAGGCTTCAAACTGGAAATCAGTTTTGAGTGGGAGTACCACAGGGATCAGTAAGGGGACCTATATTATTCTTAATACATATCAACGATTTGGACGATGATATAACGAGCAAGGTGTTGAAATTTGTGCATGATACAAAAGTTTTTAGAAGGATTAAATGTGATGGAGATAGACAGCATTTACAAGATGATCTTGACAGGTTGATCAAATGGTCTGAAAAGTGGCAAATGTTCAATTTTGGGAAATGTAAATGCCTCCACACAGGACATGGGAACAAAGATGTAGAATATACAATGGGGGGTACTGTACTAAGTACTACAGTAAAAGAAAAGGACTTAAGAGTTATCCATTAGTGCTGATATGAAGGTTTCAGAGCAGTGCGGAATTGCAACTTCAAAGGGAAATAAAATCCTTGGATTAATTAGGTGAAATATAGCGTATAAGGAAAAAGAAGTAATAATACCGCTGTACAAAACAATAGTTAGGCCTCATTTATAATATTGTATACAAGCGTGGAGGCCATATTGCAAGGACAGATATGCTAGAAAGAGTACAGAGGAGAGTGACTAAAATGATACCAAAACTGAGGGATGTTAGTTACAAAATAATGCTAAAAAATGTGGTTTAACAACACTAGAGACCAGGAGATTGAGAGGAGATCAGATAGAAGTGTTTAAAATATTGAATGGTTATGAAAATATTGATAGAAATATATTTTTCTCAGTTAAGAAAGACAGAAGGACTAGAGGACATGAAGTTACATTAGTAAAAGAACAATGTAGATTAGATATTAAGAAAGTTCTCATTTTCACAAAGGACTGTAAATGAATGGAACAGATTATCTGCTGATTGTGTGGGTGCTAGTAGTGTGAATATGTTTAAAAATAAAATAAAATTTACAAACCTCAGAAGGGCGGGATACACATAGATAAAAAGGGTTGGACTCTAGATAAGTCAAAAGGCTTCCTTGTCCACCTGCCATAACATTCATCAGACAAAACCTGTCCCGAATTGAGACATCAGACAGTTGTCAGACAGGAGCCCTCGCCAGTCTTTCTCCCACATGTGTCATATGATGCTAGTCATGTGACATAAGCCGACAAAGACATATTCAGAGGTGAAACCTAAGTACCAGGTATAGCCTAATGTGATTTGTAATTGTTTACCGTTTGATTAATTGATGATGTTTTGATGTTGTTGGTCATGTGACACAGTTGATGCAATGTTTCTGTTGTCAGGAGTGGCTCGGTTGACAGTATCCTTGGCTCAGTTCGTAATCCATGGGGTTATCCGTACGATCGACTCGGTGAGACAGCTTCTCAAGGTGGCCTGCAGGTGGCGTTTTGGAACGAGGTGGATGGCAATGCGGCACACGGGGTGCGACAGATGCACACATCAAGTGCGGCACAGAACCCCACCCTGAGGGCACAAACCCCCCTGGACTGGCACATCACGGGGGGTAGCTCCGGGGGGTGTGCAGCTGCTGTAGCAGCAGGCATCTCATTGGCGTAAGTCACGGCTATGTTTGTTTGCTTTAATTCTACTCACTAGAGGTTGTTGGTCATGCATTTCATAAAGCTGGTTGCAATTTAAAGATACACATATTTTATGATGAACTCACTTTATATTAGAGTTCTGCATAATATATATGTTCTAACATTTACGAATGTTAACCAGATCAATCGGTAAAGCAGCAAGTGTGGATTATGAACTGGGTTATATAGAAAGTACTTGTAGGAGTTGTGTAGCTGCAACAACTATAAACAACAAAACAAATATATTTCTATACCATAGGTAGACACAGTTAGGAGTAATAAATAACCAAATTAAGATAACACAACTGCCATGAGTAATTTTTATTTATAATAACTATATAGACAGTAGTTGATATTTACACCTCGTTAGCCAAACTTAAATGTAATCACCACGTTTGCAGAGCACTGGGGTCAGACACAGGGGGTTCTGTGCGGAACCCCGCCTCCTACTGCGGGGTGGTTGGACTGAAGCCAAGCTATGGCCTCCTGTCCCGCCATGGCCTTATCCCCCTCCTCAACTCAATGGACTCTCCCGGGATATTCGCACGCACAGTCGATGACGTTGTCACAGTACTTAGTGAGTGAACTGAAATAACACAACAATTATTTACAACAGATATTACAATTTTACATATTATTCGAACAATGGTTATCGTATGTGGTTACACAGTATGAGTGTGCAGCTAAGACTGGAAGAGTTGTCTGATTATTGCAACATTGCATGTTTTCTCCCAGTTAGTGACATCGTGGAACTTAACTGGAGGACAGGGAATTTCATTTTTGTGTGTCCTGAATTTTTTGAATGTTTTTGTTGATGAGTGAGGTAATTGGTAATTAAGTTAATACCCTATTGTGTACATCCTGAATCCTAGTAGTAATCCAAACCAGGGGTGGGTCCAATTACACAAAATCAATTAAAATTACCAAAAAATTACAATTACTTTTCATTTCAATTACAATTACACTTCTACAATTTTCAGATCAGTTACAATTACACCACTAAGTTTTCAGTTACAATTACAGATGCATTAAAGGGATCTACCAAGAAGTTTATCAATGATATAGCATGCATGTGTACGATGGGTCGAATGAGTCAATCATGAAGTAGAATAAAAAAAACAAAATGGTCTCAATTTGAATTAATTTGATAAAAATCACAAAAACATTAAATTGGAAGCCACAAAGGCTTCGATTCAAGGGACATACTTTCCCAGTCAGAAACCTCTAATTAATAACCACAATTGCAAGTAATTCAGCAAGGCAGGAAATCCATAATAAAATACCTTTGTTGCTCTCATAAGAGACAATGTTAGCTGCTAAGAACTGGTAGAATCTTCTTCTGAAGTAGTACTGTGACTCAGCCTCTAGACCAGTTTAGTCAACTTGCAGTAGCACCTGGCAGCCTCATTAAAGAACAAAGGAAATATTGACCCTTGGACAGTGACAGGTGCTAATCCAGCCTCAAGCAAACAGAAATCTTGGACAATGCCAGCTACAGTGCTTAGCTACATGGCTTCTTCATTAATTACTTGGTAGCACTGTTAGGTGAATGACACATTGTGATCACAACTTAGGCAACAGGTATTTTGTCAGGTTTATTATTTTGTAGATTGAAAACAATCTGTGGGACATTTTTTAGATAAACCGTGCAATGTCAGAAAACCTGTGTAATTAATTGTAATTGGTGTAATTGTTTCAGTTACACAAAATAATCAATTATAATTACAAAATATTTTCAAAACCAGAATCAGTTATAATTACATCATTGGGCTGTAATCAAATACAATTACAATTATGTAATTGGACCCAGTCCTGATCCAAACCCTAAAATACCTCAAGTTGATTGTTTGATTAGTACATTATACATGAAAACATTCATGCAGAGAAACAATGTCAGATATTATTAATGTCTGTTATTGGTGAAAACATGGTAACTTCGAGTTGGCTATCCTGTTTGTTCCTGTGTAGACGTAGTAGCCGGCCGCGATCCTCTCGACTCTACATCTGTTGATGATCCCTACGTACCCTTTGACCTTCCTGATGACATCTCGCTGGCAGGCATGCACATAGGGATACCCAAGGTAAGTGGCATTGTAGGCAGACATCTGTCATATTTTGGGATAGAATATGGCCATACTTTGTTTTAATGTGGATTTGCTTCAAAATGGTGATAATGTACATTTTTGTTTGTTCATTCTGCAAGTCTACAATCGAATAATGATGCCACCCACCGTCATATACTGTACTGCAAGATCTAGTGAGATTTCAGTGCCAAGCAATGTTTATGAGACATGAGAATGGACTTGACTGCTATGTGAAGGTCACACACAAGCACGCACAGTTAAAGAGCATATGACACAATTGTTGCTATTTTTTATTATTCTAAATGAAAACCTAAACCCAGTTGATTGGGTGTTTTTGTTGATATTTTAAAGAAGTTTGACCGCTACGAAATGAGAATTTCCTTTTGAGTTGGAGGTTAACCGGAAATGACGTGAACGGGGGAAGAGTTCCTGTCTGCTGCGTCCACTGCGCCATTGTTTGTGTTTCATCATTTTTTGAATGTTTTTTCTTGCTTAATTTTAAATATGCCTAAACCTTGTCTTGCTGCCAATTGTTGCAATACATCAAAAGACAACGTTAGTTTATTAAAATTTCCAAAAGATAGCCTTTTACACCGTAAGTGGATCCAACAGGTGAAACACATCTGCACCTGTTGGAATAAACCGGCGTAGATAACCAGAACTGTGTGTTGTGTTTAAGTCATTTCATCGATGATTGTTTTAACCAAACTTAAACTTTCCCGTGGTTGCAAAGTTCAGCATAGACATTGGCTGCAATGCTCTTGACCTATTTTAATACAATGCCTGATCTAGTACTGACTACAATAGCAATTTACACAGCATAGATAGTATTGAAAGTTTTGGCCAGTACCAGGTAGGTATCTCTTTTATGAGATTTGTACTTTGTCAATTTATATTAGTAAGTACTTCACTCAAAACAACTTTTCTAACAGTTTATTTGCAGAAAATTGACAAAATATGTGTTAGCGTTAGAGATTGACGACATAAATACCTTATGGAAGAATTTAGTCAAATTTGTATTAAAATGGCAAAAAACGATTGGACGCATTTTTTGTCCCCACCACTTTAAATGATAATCATGCGCAGTCTGCTTTTTTTGCAAACTTTCTTTATATAAACACAAAGAACTGTACATTGCCATGCAGGGATTATATATCACACTGCTAATAATTGTATTCTAAAATATCTTATATAGTTGTGATTATTATGATTTCGTGTTTTTGAATCAATCGTCTTCTACTCTCAAACAGTCCGGCCTGGTCATGGCACGTTCGCCTACAACCTCGTCCACAGCCCACAGACAAATATGGTTCATACCTGTATGGTTTTATTTTTCCTACAGGACTACCACCACAACAATGTTCCTCAGCTATTGAACTTTCTTAAACCTTGAATTTGAATGATAGTTCCAAACTCGAATCAGAATCATCAGATTCATGAGGGTCGATGTCTTCCAGACTCAGCCATGTTTATTGATATAGCTCTCCTTGAAAACTCCCCCCCCCCACTGACGTCACAACATGGTGCGACCGATTTAGAAGAACCAGGCGAAGTCGCTGCGTATCATCACATTTAGTCTCAACTATTACGGATGTGTGTGTAAAGTCGTGGATTGTACTATTGTGAAAGTATCTTATTTGACTAATAGTTGCTTATTAAAAAACCAATAGACCTTGTAACAATTGTGTCATAGGCACTTTAATAACTCATTCGTTGGCTAATAACTGTTGGTATGGTGGGTGTTGCAGAAATGTCTGCACAAGCAGCTTTTTTGCACAAATTGAATTAAATATGTGTTAGGGTAATACTAAATACTGTTGCAAACGTTTTTTTAAAGATATGAAAACAGCAAAAATATATATTTATAAAAACAGCAAAAATGTACATTTATGAAAACAACATAAATATATCTGGTATGCATACTTTGTAACGTCTTAGATATGTTTACTTGAATGTATATTCTGTTGTACAGGAGTATTACACTGCTGGCACTTCAGATGAAGTGTTGGATGCGTGGAACACAGCGGTGGAGCAGCTGGAGCAGGCCGGAGCAAGAGTGAGCATGGTGTCTGTGCCACACAACAATTACTCCGTGGTCGTGTATGCGGTCCTGTCTGCCGCCGATGTCGCGTCCAACATGGCGAGATATGACGGCATAGAATACGGTAGGTCCTAGATGGAATAGAATACGGTAGGTTCTAGATGGCATAGAATACATTCGGTTCTAGACGGAATAGAATATGGTAGGTTCTAGATGCCATAGAATATGGTAGGTTCTAGATGGCATAGAATACAGTAGGTTCTAGATGGCATAGAATACAGTAGGTTCTAAACGGCATAGAATATGGTAGGTTCTAGATGGCATAGAATACAGTAGGTTCTAGATGGCATAGAATACAGTAGGTTCTAGATGGCATAGAATACGGTAGGTTTTAGATGCCATAGAATACGGTACATTCTAGATGGCATAGAATACGGTAGGTTCTAGATGGCATAGAATACAGTAGGTTCTAGATGGCATTGAATACAGTAGGTTCCAGATGGCATAGAATATAGTAGGTTCTAGATGGCATAGAATACAGTAGGTTCTAGATGGCATAGAATACGGTAGGTTCTAGATGGCATTGAATACAGTAGGTTCTAGATGGCGTAGATTCCGGTAGGTTTTAGATGGCATAGAATACAGTAGGTTCTAAATGGCATAGAATACCGTAGGTTCTAGATGGCATTGAATACAGTAGGTTCTAGATGGCATAGAATATGGTAGGTTCTAGATGCTATAGGTTCTACATGGCATAGAATACGGTAGATTCTAGATGCCATAGAATACAGTCAGTTCTACATGGCATAGAATATGGTAGGTTCTAGATGGCATTGAATACAGTAGGTTCTAGATGGCATAGAATATGGTAGGTTCTAGACGGCATTGAATACAGTAGGTTCTAGACGGCATAGAATACAGTATGTTCTAGATGGCATAGAAGATGGTAGGTTCTAGGTGGCATATAATATGGTAGGTTCTAGACAGCGTAGAATACGGTAGGTTCTAGACGGCATAGAATACTGTAGGTTCTAGATGGCATAGAATACAGTAGGTTCTAGATGCCATAGAATACGGTAGGTTCTAGATGGCATAGAATACAGTAGGTTCTAGATGGCATAGAAGAATACAGTAGGTTCTAGATGGCATAGAATACAGTAGGTTCTAGATGGCATAGAATACGGTAGGTTCTAGATGGCATTGAATACAGTAGGTTCTAGATGGCATAGATTCCGGTAGGTGTTAGATGACATAGAATACAGTAGGTTCTAAATGGCATAGAATATGGTAGGTTCTAGATGGCATTGAATACAGTAGGTTCTAGATGGCATAGAATATGGTAGGTTCTAGATGCTATAGGTTCTACATGGCATAGAATACGGTAGATTCTAGATGCCATAGAATACAGTCGGTTCTACATGGCATAGAATATAACAAGATTTAACAAGATTGCCACCCAGAGAATTAACTCTAGGTGGCAGGTGGACAAGGAAGCCCTTTGGCTTATCGAGAGTCCGACCCTTTTATCTATGTGTATCTCGCCCGTCTGAGGTATGTGTCGATTTTATTTTTAAACATATTCACGCTACTAGCACCAACACAATCAGCAGGTAATCTGTTCCATTCATTTGCAGTCCTTTGTGAAAATGAAAACTTTCTTATATCCAATCTACTCTGCTTCTTTGCTAATGCAAGTTCATGTCCTCAAGTCCTTTTATTTATTTAACTGAGAAAAACATATTTCTATCAATATTTTCATAATCCTTCAATATTTTAAACACTTCTATCTGATCTCCTCTCAATCTCCTGGTCTCTAGTGTTGTTAAACCGCATTTTTTTAGGCATATTTCGTAACTAAGATCCTTCAGATTTTGTATCATTTTCGTTGCTCTCCTCTGCACTCTTTCTAGCATATCTATGTCCTTCCTGCAATATGGCCTCCACTCTTGAATACAATATTCTAAATGAGGCCTAACTATTGTTTTGTACAGCGGTATTATTAGCTCTTTTTCCTTATACGTTATGTTTCGCCTAATTAATCCAAGAATTTGATTTCCCTTTGAAGCTGCAATTCCACACTGCTCTGAAACCTTCATATCAGCACTAATGGTTAACACTAAGTCCTTTTCTTTAACAGTAGTACTTAGTACAGTACCCCCCATTGTATATTCTACTTCTTCGTTCCCATGTCCTGTGTGGAGGCATTTACATTTCCAAAAATTGAACAGCATTTGCCACTTTTCATATGGTAGGATCTAGATGGCATTGAATACAGTAGGTTCTAGATGGCATAGAATATGGTAGGTTCTAGACAGCATTGAATACAGTAGGTTCTAGACGGCATAGAATACAGTATGTTCTAGATGGCATAGAATGCAGTAGGTTCTAGACGGTATAGAATAAGGTAGGTTCTACATGGCATAGAATACAGTATGTTCTAGACGGCATAGAATAAGGTAGGTTCTAGATGGCATAGAATACAGTAGGTTCTAGACGGCATAGAATACAGTAGGTTCTAGATGGCATAGAATATGGTAGGTTCTATACGGCATAGAATACAGTAGGTTGTAGATGGCATAGAATAAGGTAGGTTCTATAAGGCATTGAATATGGTAGATTCTAGATGGCCTAGAATATGGTAGGTTCTAGATGGCATAGAATATGGTAGGTTATATACGGGTAATTGTCTTAAGATGATCAACATAAACAAAAGCCCAGGCCCTGTCGGCATCTGTGGCAGAACTCTGAAGTTTTGTGCGAATCAGCTTAGTGGCGTCTTTCAGCATCTCTTTCAGACCTCTCTAAACACTGCTAGTATTCCCACTGCTTGGATAACTTCTACTGTCATCCCTCATTCCTAAGACAAACAACCCAAAACAGTTAAACGACTTCAGACTAGTTGCTCTAACATCCCTTGTTATGAAAACCCTGGAAAAGCAAGTTAAGTCTTTGATCCTGCCCATCACCGAGAGTCAATTGGACCCACTCCAGTTTGCGTACCGGGCTGGAAGAGGTGTTGAAGATGCGAAGTTATTCATTCTGGACAAAGTGTATACTCACCTTGAGAAGCCAACTGCACAAGCCAGGATTCTCTTCGCCGACTTCTCATCGGCTTTTAATTTGATGCAGCCTCGTATCTTGGCCCATAAACTCATTTCTGATTTTAATCTTGGAAACCAGCTTGTTGCCTGGATTGTTGATTTTTTGTCGTGTCGTCCCCAGTATGTTTGTGTGAATGGGAAGTTTTCTGACATGAGGTTGACACACACGGGCTCGCCTCAGGGTTGTTGTCTCTCACCCCTCCTATACATCTTGTACACTGACAGGTGTAGAAGTGTTCACGCTGACAGGTTTTTAGTGAAATTTGCTGATGACAGTGCCTTACTTTCACTTCTCTTTGGTTCTCAACAAGATCATGGCCCGGCACTACGGGATTTACTTAAAGTAAGTGACGACTCATACTTAAAGTTTAACATATGTAAGACCAAGGAGTTAGTAATAGATTTCAGAAAACACAGTGAAAGTCTTGAAAAAAACACCATTCATGATCAAGAGATTGAAATTGTCACCAAGTACAAATACTTAGGTACAGTGTTTGATAATAAACTTAGATGGGATGACAACACTGAAATAATCGTCAAGAAATGTCAGCAGCGCCTGTACTTTCTTAGAAAATTAAACTCATTTTCTGTTGATAAAACAATTTTAAACCTATTTTACAAGTCTTTTATTGAGAGTGTTCTTTGCTTTTCGTTTATCTGCTGGTATTTCAACCTGAGTGTTAAAAACAAGAACAGTTTACAGAAGTGTGTACGTGTCAGCTCCAAAATAATTGGAGATACTCAGAGAGACATCACTCAGTTTTGTGAACAACAGGTGCTTAGGAAGGCACGTTCTATTTTAGCCAATGATAGTCATGCTCTATATCCCATGTTTGCGACTCTGCCGTTAGGCCGCCGTTTTAGATGACCCTCGTACAAACTATCTTTTATTCCTGTTGCAATCAGTCTTTTTAACAATGTGAAATGAATGTAGTGTGTGTGTATGTTCTACATATTTAGCAGATACAATGTGAAGAAATGCACTCCGTGTGTTCATGTGATAAATTATTCTTTTGTGACCATGATGAAGTGAGCCAGTAATACGCTGTTACCTATGTTATATTGTAATATATATATTTGTATACACTGTGCCATCCAAACGACACTGTAATTGCCCTTACAGGGATGAATAAAGTTGTATTGATTGATTGAATATGGTAGGTTCTAGATGGCATAGAATATGGTAGTTTCTAGATGGCATAGAATACAGTAGGTTCTAGACAGCATAGAATAGAGTAGGTTCTAGACGGCATAGAATAAGGTAGGTTCTATACGGCATTGAATATGGTAAGTTCTAAATGGCATAGAATATGGTAGTTTATAGACGGCATAGAATATGGTAGGTTCTTGATGGCATAGAATACGGTAGGTTCTAGATGGCATAGAATATGGTAGGTCAGGACAGGACATTTTTTGGAGTTGCCAGACAGGACTGCTGAAAAGTTGACAGTCTCGGATCTCTTGACTGTTAGTAATTTAGAACACAGGTTACAACCCTGGTAATAACTGAGGTTGATCTTTAGATACATGAATGATTGTGCAACTTTCTGCCAGATAAATAAACAATCCACTGATTCCTGATTTGTTTGTTCACAACATTACTGTTTGGGCCAGTTTCAATGCTCACTTTCACACTTGCACGCAAATATTATCAATGAAACTAAATAAGTAGTAAGTGGTTGTTTTATAAAGATGAGTGTAACTTTCATGGTTTCTACGTAAAGATATTCAAATTTTTTAATTTTGTGGTTTTAAATAGAGTGTATTTCTGGTTAGGTTACCGTGGCGTTGATGAATCGTCCACAGAGATGTTGTATGCGGAGACAAGACGTGATGGCTTCAACAAGGTGGTGCGAGACCGCATCCTAGCAGGCAACTACTACCTGCTCCGACAGTACGTAGCTTTCTTCTGTCCCATCACAACAGCACAGCACTAATACATAGAACCTGTCTTGAAAGGCCTCACTCTCAGATGACCTCTCTCTTAGACGACCTCTCTTGGATGACCTCTCTTTCAAATGACCTCTCTCAAATGACCTCTTGGATGACCTCTCTCTTTGACGACCTCACTCTTGGGCGATCTCTCTCTTGGACGATCTAACTCTTGGTCAACCTCTCTTGGACGACCTCTCTCTCGAATGACCTCTCTTGGATGAACTCTCTCTTGGATGAACTCTCTCTTGTGCGATCTCACTCTTCTGCGACCACCCCGCTTGAATGGTCACAATTCTAAGCCCGGATTGACATTGTTTCTAACAATAATGTACCTGCAATGACCTCATCTGCCAAACGTGACCAACAACCCCTTAAACTCACCATGCGATTGTTACTTTTTATTCATTATGTGCTACCAGAACAGACTGACTGCCAAAAACACTGACTAGTGTGACAACCAAAGAAAGAGAGCATGGAAGATTGGTACACACGTCACTGCAGTAACAGCGCCCCAATATTCACCAGATAGAATACACATGTACCTCTCATTAGTCTCATTACACACCTGTATACCTGCAACCTGTCTTGAGAGATCAGCAGTCTTCACTGTGCAGATGGGGTGGTCATCCAAGACACATTTTACTGTTGCGTGTATAATTTGTCAGAAGTATTTGTGAAAGTTCAGCTTTTTAGAAAATGAGCCAGGAGAGTTTCTTGGATTATAATCGCCAAAGTATTCACAGAGTTATTGCCACATACTAGACAAACCAATCTTTGTCAAACATAGTCTACAACTTGGAATTTTCTAAGGTTCTTATTCCTATGATATAAAATGGTACATTAGTGATAAGCATATCACTATAATCATCCACAATGGCTGCCAGAGTAGCATAAATAATTGGATGCACCAAACAGCTATGTGCGATTGTTTGTGCTACTCCACCACCATATTGAATGTTTTGCAGGTGCTGCATATCAAAAAGCAAAGATACCTTTTGATAGGAATGTTAAAAACTGTCGTATTTTTGTATAACTGAAGGTGTTTTATCTGTTTGTTGTTTGTAGAAACTATAAGAAGTATTACGAGCAGGCACAGAAAGTGCGGCGGTTGGTGTGTGAAGACTACCGCAAGGTGTTTGCCAGTGGGGTGGATGTGTTGTTGACCCCCACTATGCTGGGAGACGCTCCCACCCACAGCTGGTACACGCAGGCAGACAACCAGACGCGCATACACGAGTTTGACGTGTTTACACAGGCAGCTAACCTAGCAGGTGTGTTCTAACTGTGTTAACACACTTCATCGTGATCAGTTGCTGTGTTTGTTGCAGGCGTAGCTGATCATGACCCTCTAATATCGACATTGTAGGTCTCTTGTAACAGTTCTCTTGTCTTCTTTCCTACCTCCGATACTAAACCACCAAGGTTTTTTATTCTTTGTCAACCTCCGCCAATAGGGCCTGTAAGTCTTGCGCCTCGTTTTCACTTTGGAGTCAGCTGGTGAGATCCGTTGCGCTGTCGCTGTACAGCGAATAGGATATATATTTTCATTTGGGGTATAATCACAGGAATGACACAGAAGACTAATGAATGTTCCTGTTTCCGACTTATGGAAAGAAATCAAACAGGTGGGAGAAGTTTTGTAAGTAACATTGTTACAGTAATCAAGTTTAGCGTTGGTTATAACTGGACACCTGAAAGTGCTAGGGCGATATGTTTACATTGTATCTTGACGTTAAGGCAGTTCATGCTTCATTCGGGGATACAACAGCCACGTGAGATATATACAGTTAACACTGTTTTGTTTTCATAGGCAGTTAATGCGGTGGGGAAACAGTTGCAGGTAATTATGTTCACTGTAAATGTGTGTTTTATTAGTCGTCACTTGGGCTGTATTACAGGTTTCCAGCTATAACTACCACTAAACGATTACCATAAAATGTTTACTTACAAAACTTCCCCCATCGCTTTAGTTTAATTTTATCAGTGAGAAACCACATCAAACCAGAACTATTATCAGTCTTTATATGTCATTCATGTGATTACACTCCAAAACAAAAACATTCCATTCCATTCCTTAGGCAGGCGCCAAGTTACTTCCTGTTGCCAGTCGGCTCCACTCGTTCGGAATCTCACCATGTATCATGACACATTTACAGGCCCTATTCTGTTGAAATCTACCCAGAATCTGGTTGAATGCTATACAGCTGTGTAAGTCTGATATTGACTGCTCAATGAGCCAACATTTTCAAAAATCCGTAAATAACGCATACCCATTGATGCAGCAGTTGATTGAATGTGGTCTTGTATTGTCATTGTAGGTATTCCAGCCATCAGTGTGCCTGTGACTCTGTCCACCAGAGGGCTACCCATCGGGCTGCAGCTGATTGGTCAGTTCCTGCATGAGAAGCTGCTGTTGAAGGTCGCTAAGTGTCTCGAACAGAAGGTCGACTTCTCCCATCTCGACCTCGACTTTCTCGATGAATGACAGAACATGGCACACTGACTGGACAAGTGCACTCGATGAGTGTGTGAAAATGATGTGGTTTAGAAAGCATTCAAATCATCCCCCTGCCATCTTCAGCAGAAATGTGTTTGTGAAAATTAAATATTATATTTTTCAGAATTTGTTTTGTTATGCTTTTGTCCACAATGATAATGTTGTAACTTGCGTAATTCATTCATTCATACAGTACCCCGTTCAAGATCACTTTTTATGTTGACACATCCCCCCATTTACTATTAGTCTTTGTTTTCTGGTGGTAGTTGGTTGAATGCACAACATGAGATTATAATTATCTAGTGTGTCCCCAGCGTAAGTTGTTAACACATCTGTGTCATTAGCGCGGGGAGGCCATTACAGTTACCGGGTAGTTGTATGTCTGGTCACCAGAGGGTAGCACTGTTGGTCGGCAATACATTATCATCGATGTCGCATTTTAACAACAAACTGCACTTCTCCACAGAGACGGCAGAACGAAGTATTGGCCGACGCTTTCTCGTGGTGTTACTAGCATAGGGGCACAGCATCGACTATATAACGGAAACACAGTGCTTCCTTCATAAATACGCCAGTGCGAGTTCATGACTCACCTATTACCTGGTATTGTTACCAGCTTAGTCTAGAGCATTCCTTTCAGTCCGCCTCATAACGCATAAAGGTGTTAAGTATATAATTAATCAAGTAGGTCCCGTAGACATACACTGCAGCATCACATTACCGAGACAGAGGTGGACGCTACCGTGAGAAATTGGCCCCCTTAGGGACCGTCTGAGAAAGGGGCGTTGTCTTCGGTGTCCTCGCGTCATTCATTGCCAGTGGTTATAAATTCCAAATGGCTAACAATTACGCTACGACCCTCGGACTGCATTGCCCCTGCGTGCTCATGCGTGACGCATGGACATCACAACGTTGGCAAACAGTGTAATCTCTGACCAGGCACAAGTCGGAACAAAATGGCAGTCCCCCCGAGTCAATAAATTCACACAAATCGCTACTGTCCCCCCACCAATCATTGTGTTTTATTGAATTAATATTGATGCAATAGGCCAGCGCAGCCAGCATGATCAGCAAGACAATCAGACAGCACGGTGCATGCAGTCTGCCATATGTTTGTGATGAAGGCTGTTTGTGATTTAATTTAAGTTTTTATGCCATTATCTGAATTTATGTACAGCAATTGATAGTGGTGCAATAGGTCAGTGCAGCCAGCATGAACAGCAATTCTATAGCACAGCACGGCGCAAACAGCCACATGTATAAAACATTACTGTGAGTATATAATTTGAGCCATTTGTTAAGCCTCAGCATTTCTGGAGAGGGCTTAAAAGCGTGGCAGTCATCATCGACATTAATCTTCAGTGTGAGAAGAGATGCGACGATGCTACGCTCAAGGCGGCTACGTTCCTCCGAGTCTATCTTGAGAACCATGGAGAAGAAACGTTCACTGTCAGCATTGCTGGCCGGAAGTGCAGGAAGGACACGAATGACTACAAATAGCGCAGCGTACGTTGGTTGACTCGAACCCATGCCTCTAATTTCGTGGACCGTGGCCCAGAAATCATCGACATCATTATCTTGCGGGAAGTCAGGCATTTGGAATTCGACCGCTTCTGTCCTCATCTGATCCAACTTGCCCGCCAGTTGAAGCTGAGGGAGTTGCTTTGCCAGCCGGACGACAGCATTGGGCAAATCCTGGTAGGACAGTCGCTTCACGGGGTTCAGAACCCGAAGGTCAGACAGCAGAGTCGATTGGAATGGGAATTTCTTGATTAATGTTTTTACAAATATACAGTAGAACTGACGAATATGATCACATAATGCCGAGACCAGGTGCTCCATCCCATCGTTTAGCATCTCCTCAGCCAGTGTACGGGTAGCCTCGCCAACACCCAGATCGTTATCCAACAGCTAATTAGCCAGGTCCTCGTACACTCGGTAGCCGTGATATCAGCCAGGTTGATTCGGTCAGCAGTGACGAAGAATCGAAGCATACGTTTCGTCAACTTCTCCATCTCCGGACGAAAAAGCAAATGTATGGTCGTGGTGTTCGTGGCCTGGGATGCCACGTTGAATGCACTCACAGTGGGGAGCAGAAAGTTGAGGAAGAGCATGTAAAACCTGACTTCATGGCACAGCTGGTCCTTGATGGATTTTAAACGTCCTTGCTTATCTGCTTTCGGATGGCCCGTGAAGTAGGACACCAGGGTTGACCAACACGATATGCTAGGTTGTGCTCAGCTACAAACTGCACGAACAGTGTTTCAGATCGCATAACTTCCAGTTTTTGTTCCTCTGCTTTGTCTCGGGCAGCATTAGCAGTTCTTGCATTGCCAAATCCGAAGTAGCTGAGGGATCGGACACAGCCGATATATGTTTCGCCGTGCCGACATGCTTGCAGACATCGTTTGCTCCTACATGACGAACAGAAATCTTCAGCTTACAGAGGGAGCAGAAAGCAGAAATTGATGTTTTTACTTATTTTCAGTGTTCTTTTGCGCAATTCATCGAGTTTCGCCGGTTTTTGCCCGAAAATCGGGACATTCCGGGTCTCGACCATGGGAAGGCCGGGATTCGGGATCCAGGGCACAAAATCGGGACTGTCCCGACCAATTCGGGACGGTAGGACAGTCTGTTAATTAATGAAAGCGACATTGTGTGTTAATGAAAGCGATACGTAGGCCCACACACTAGCCGAATGTCAAACTCACACGATGTAATCAAGTCAGCCCTTACTTAATAGCATTACTGTTAACCTTTCAAGATCATTAATGGTCGCCGGTGAGAAATATTGCTCCATAGCTAGCTGACATCATAAATGCCGGTTTATACGAGCGTTCTGGTCCTAATTGGCGACACCATGTCGCGTGTTAATGGTTTAATACACGTGTTAATGTGTATTACAAGTTAGTGTGCGTTAGACAGCTACAGTACGACTCAGTCTACGTAAGAAAAAATCGCCATCAAGCAAAGTGAAGTATGACTGGAGTGCGCTAAGGGAAAATACCGATATAGTGGACAGTTCTGAATATTATTCCAATACCTAAGAATGGCGATTTAAGCATGGCAGGGTATTACAGGGGCATTAGCGTGGGCTCCAATGTGGCAAAGACATTCAACAGGATGCTATTGAAGAGAATACGTCCTGAAATTGACCACCACCTAAGAGACAATCAGAATGGATTCCGGACAGGGAGGACAACAGTAGGTCATATACTAACCCTGAGAAGGTTAATAGATGGAATTAGAGCAAAGCATCTTCATGCAATTATCACTGTCGTAGACTTCCGAAAAGTATTTTTTACGGTTCATCGTGGCAAGATGATGAAGATTCTTGAGGCCTATGGTGTCCACAAACAACTAGTAACAGCTACTTCCAACATGTACAGGAACACACGTGCCAAAGTACAATTACCGGATGGAAAAACTGAGCTTTTTGATATAATGACGGGAGTGCTACAGGGTGACACGCTAGCGCCATACCTCTTCGTGATAATCGTCGACTATGCACTGCGGCGAGCTATCGACGGAAGAGAAGAGGAACTTGGATTCCAGATAACAAGAAAGAAAAATAAACGTATTAGATCTGAGGTGATCATCACCGATTTCGAATTTGTCGATGATATTGCGCTACTATCAGAAGTGATCAATCAGGCACTGGAGGTTCTAACACGAGTGGAAACATCATGTGCAAGGATTGGTTTAAAGATCAATCCTGGACAAACACATATATCTCATTCAACCAATTAGGAAACACCACCACACATCGCTGTTTTAGAGAAGGTTGAAGACTACAAATACCTTGGCCCTTGGGTCTGCACAACAGATAAATACATCAAAACCACGAAGGCAACTAAACCTAATATGGAAATCTACCCTCCCACGAAAAATCAAGCAGCGACTGTTTATTGCAACAGTAGAGTCTGTGCTACTCTGTGGATGCGAAACATGGACAATGACGAACAATTTGACAAAAAACTAGATGGACGTTATACAAGAATGCTTCGAGCCGCATTTAACATTCACTGGCAACAGCATTTGACAAACTTAGAACTATTCAGTGGAATGTGTAAAGTCACCGATAAAATAAGAAGACGATTGATATTTGCTGGACACTGCTACAGACATAAGGATGAAATGGCATCTAAGACTATCTTGTGGCAATCGACACATGGAAGAACCAAGACAGGAAGACCAGCAGCAACTTACATCGATTGCCCAAAGGAAGATGTGGGTCTAGAGACGGAGGGGCTGAAGACGGCAAGGGCAGACAGAGGGATCTGGAGACGAATGATTGAAGCCTTTGTCCTATTCGGCGGATGTAGAGGATCTAGGCTGCGACATTGCATTATGATGCAGAGTTGTGTAATACGTAGGTTATTATATATATATATATATATTATATATAGGCCCTGCATATATCAGTGTGACATAATAACATTATTTTTTATTCATGGAATTAACTTTCGTCACACCCGGTACGAAATCAGTGGCGTGGTTACAGTGGTGATACTGAAGGGGAGGGATTGATTGTTAGTGTTCCCAGTTGTTTTATAACTGTTGTAGCGTTTCTTTCGGAGTGTATGTCCTATCCATGTCCATTTTGTTTTTTCATTTCTGTTTTCATGTATGTTTGGTCCGTCCTGTTCATCAGTTCGGTGTTTGTGACTTCGTCTTGCCATTTTATTTTCAGTATGTTTCTACGGTATTTGTTGATAAATGTTTTTTGGTTGTTGATTTTGTGACTCTCCATGTCTTTGAGCCGTAGAGTTAGATTTTTTAGTTTCGCTTGCGTCTGCTTGTTTGTGTGAGATAGTAAACAAATGTCGTCTGCAAAGCCAAGGTCATCCAACTGTTTTGTGAATGTCCACTGGTTACCATTTCGGCCCTGTTTAACAGTTTCTTTCATTATCCAGTCTATCACCATGATAAATATTAATGATAACAGTATGCACCCCTGTCTTGCACCAGTCTTTATGTATTATGTATAACTTAGCAGGTGAGTTTGCATACATATGTTTAATTACTGTTATGAACTGAACAGGAATACCATGGTGTTGCACCATCATTCAGATGACCTTTCTGTCCACACAGTCGAAGGCTTTCTCGAAAAAATGATATAGAGGGGTGACTGTTACTCGATTGACTGTTCTATGACTATTCTCAAGGTGGCAATTTGGTCAGTACACGATTTGTCTTTTCTAAATCCAGATTGTTCTTCGCGTAGCTTGTTGTCTAGTGCTACCTTCAGTCTGTCCAAAATGATGCGTGTGAATACTTTACTTGGAACTGAGAGTAGTGTAATTCCTCTCCAATTCTTGCACTTTCCCAAGTCACGATTCTTCTTTTATAGTTTGACAAGGTATCCATTTTCCATGCTGTTGGAAATTCCTATTTTTTCTAGATCTTCAGAAACAGTTGGTGCATCATATCAATTGTCGTTTTCGGGTCTGTTTTCAGGGCTTCTGGTGGTATGCCGTCCGGTCCTGGAGCCTTTCCATTCTTTAACATCTTCAGTCAGTGGGTTTTTCTGTCAGAGTTGCCCTTCCTTAGCCCTTAATGTGTCCGTCCCCTTGTCATGACACTCTGTACAACAGGGTCACCACAAGAAGGTACAGTCGGACTTGTCATGAGACTCTGTACAACAGGGTCACCACAAGAAGGTACAGTCGGACTTGTCATGAGACTCTGTACAACAGGGTCACCACAAGAAGGTACAGTCGGACTTGTCATGAGACTCTGTACAACAGGGTCACCACAAGAAGGTACAGTCGGACTTGTCATGAGACTCTGTACAACAGGGTCACCACAAGAAGGTACAGTCGGACTTGCTCAGGAGAGATTGTATGCCACATCACTGAGCCATTTAGACCCCACTTCACCCTTAGCTTGTTCTTAAGTTTTTTAGTCACACATAACCCGTTCCACCCTCGTCGATGCTGCGCCTCCTGTCCGCAACCTCCTATGGACCTACTCACTATGGACCTACTCACTCCATTCTCACACACAGTTCACCAAGCTACATTCATTTCTACAACACGAAAATGGACGTCCATTGTTTCGATACTTTAACTGCAAACGGTCATTGCATCATCCGGCGTGTGCGTGCCTCTGTGTAATACATTTGCTAGCAAGACGTACAAACAACTACAGGCTGACAAACCACACACAAAAAACACGATTTATTCAGAAACAGTGTAGGCACAATATATCATTGTCATGCCAATCAATATTGTTGTAGATTGTGGAACAGTAACTGCGGGAAGTGTAGCAAGACGTCACATGTAGCAGGCTGTGCTAAAGTCGCTTTAACGAGGTGAAGGCCACTTCCTAATTGGCCGCCATTTTGTGATTGATTAGTGAAATGGTTGGATGGCCTACATAAGACATTTTGATAAGCAACATAATCGAATTTTCTTCACATATCGAACCAGCACTAGACTGCTTTTGTCCACCACGGACTGGTATTGATTATCTCACTCAGTCCGGCTCTGTCTGATGCTTTCGGCTAGTTTATTCTGCTCTCTCGTTTTTTCGTCGTTAATTTCTTTAGCGTTGTCATGGGAACGACGCGACAAGAGTTTCTGCGCGCAAGGTATTATTTCCCTTCTGGAACTATTAGCTTCTGGTTAGGGACTGCATCAAAATACAAACAATGTTTTTATAGAGCATATTGATATTTTACATGGATTAAAAACTGTTTTTTATTAAAGAGGCAAGCCTTGTTTATTATTTAAAGGGAATAAAACATATATTGCTTGAATTCATGTTATATTACATCCTGCTATCTATGTCCACGTCCACCAAGCCAAACAAAATTCAATGAATTAGAAATTCCACATTTTATGCTGTGCATCCGGACATTTTCGAATATACATATTTTTTGCGCGCTTTTCGGGATGCTGAGATGTGACGTCACTTATGACACACACTCGCATCAGGCCGACCCTTTCCATGCATTCAGAGCATGTTTACAAGTAAAGCTTTTGGGTCGAAACGAGAGTCAGAATGAGTTATTGTGCAATATTCCAACGTAATACAAACACTAGTCATCATAGAGCAACAAGCAGTTATCTTACGGTTCCACATGAATCAAATTTTATTCAAAACAACGAATGCGAATGGGCTTACAAGTCGACTAACTAGGTTTCGCCGAGCTTGGGCTCGTTTTCAGAATAATTATATCAAATGCAACCAACTGGAGATACTCTACACCAATAAATATACATAGCAAACATATATTGTATCCAGCTACATAAAGTAACGTATATAATCTCATAATATCACTAGAATATCGATATATGAAGGAGTTGTACAATTTATCATAACAACTTAAATCAGTCAGACATTTTCCGCTGGTCCCGTTACCTCAGTGGGTAGGCGCGTCGGTTACTTGTCATTTATTTTATAATCGGGCGACGCCGGTTCAATCCTGATAGCATACAAATTTTTGATTTTCTTTACACTTGTTTTGTTTATGTTTTCACGAAGTAATATAAACAAAATAATGTTATACTATAATATAACAATGTTAAACTTTGTGTATACATGGAAACAGGATTTTAGCTAATGCCTTATTTTTAGTTCCTTTAAAGGGGCGTTTTTTGTGCCTCACCAATGGTGATTTACAACGTTAGATGAACCTCGGATATAAAAAGTAAGTAATATTCTGAGATCGGTGTTCTATTATATAATGTATGTTGAAAGTTTTGCAAGAATATTAAACACTCTTGTGGAATACAATCCACCGCTAAGCAGACCATTATTAATTAAAGGATCGTTGTAATACCCGGCGTTGATGCGTGCGTGCGTGCGTGCGGTGTGGTGTGTGCATGTGCATTGTGTGTACGCCTGCGGGCGTGGCGTGTGTGGTGGTGTGGTGTGTGCGCGTGCGAGCGCCTTTCGTGCAGATTCGCGTTGTCTCTACAATGTGATTATTTTGTTGTAGGTATTGCTGCGGGTAAAATATGGTCCCCATAAAAATCGCTCCGGGTAACCAGTTTTGGCAGCCAGAGTTATTGCGGCGGTACTAGCCATGAAAGTGAACCAAAATGGCCCCAAGCCTGTACTTCAAAAACCGCGATAAAGAAGTCGCTATACGTTGGTCGATCGGACTGCTCTGACTAGGTAATTCCGCCCGTAGCGCATTTTATTATTAACGATCGTGGTCACTCAGATAGACCCGGTGACGGCCACGAGCGTGGCCGGAGGTGACCACTGACCGCGGTCTGGGCAGATGCAACTCAACGCTGGCGTCACATCAACAGCAGTACATTACTGGTGAAATATATTGTATGCGCACGTGTTGTGCGTGCGTGCGTGCGTGCGTGCGTGTGTACACGTGTGTGTGGGGGTGGGGGTCTGGCTACACACAGTAGTGGATATTTGTATACGATTAGTCTTAGCGCAATAATAGTACCGTGACTGAATGTTTCTCAAGGAAGTCGATATGGTGTTCGATGGCACATGTTTGTTATGTCGATAACACGGAAATATCACAAACAACACCAGCCTATCGTAACGTTGAACAGGTTGTAATACAGCATCATGGCGGTGCCATGTTTCACGCCAGAACGAGGTTGACGTTAGCTGATCAAGTGCATTAAAGGCACACTGTTAAAGTAACAGAACACAACATATTTCCCCCTCCCTGTAAAGATTACTGTTCCGAATCAGAGAGGCGCACAAACCGTCCAAATTACCAATGTAGCCACTGATGTTAAAAATCACATGCTAATTTAATAGCTGACTAATGTCGCAACAAACGTTCACTAGTTCGTCAGGTAATCTCGAAGGTACCGTGGTGGACGTCTGTTTCGCATGGACCGTTGGTACTGCGGGTTACCGGGTTGTTGAGCAGGCAGACCTCCGATGTCAAGGTCATCAGGGTGGGCGTCCAACGATAGCTGTTGATTTCCTGGTTGTCGCGATCGAACACAACGCCATGAGTTCCAGCGCGACCCGTCTTCAAGCACGAACGTATTGGGACCAGCTTTAGCGGCGATACTATGTCAGCTTGAGTTTCCGGTTAGATCGTTTCGTCTCCAGGTTTCATCGTCGTATTTCGTGAACGACGTCGTTTGTCGGTGTACGCCTTGATTCGATCCTACTTCCTTGCGATCGATTCAGCTAACACTGAAATGTTCGGTGGAGCTGCCTGAGGTGGTTTAAGGTTTTCTAGAGGAAACCGTGGTTTACGACCTAGCATCAACTCTGCTGGATTACGCCGTACAGCATCTGCAAACGTTTCCCCCTCCACAAGTTGAGCTGCGAGACTATCTTTGATGACGCGATTTTGTCTCTCCACACCTCCGTTACACTGTGGGTTGTAAAGCGCACTGTGACGATGCTCGATACCAAGTTTCTGCAGAAATGTTTCAAACTCGTATGATACGAACTGTGGTCCGTTGTCGCTTTGGAGAACGTCTGGGATTTCCCAACGAGCGAACGGGTCCTTCGGGATCTGGATGATGGCGGAAGACGTCACCGTACTGGTTGCGGCTATTTCCGGCCATTTAAAATGTTGGTCCTGTATGACAACCAGAAATAATTGGCTGTGAGGTGCGGCCTGCACCTAGCCGAATATATCGACTTGTGTTCGCTGACTTGGTTTCTCTGGCCATGATATGGGCTGAATCGGTGGCTATGTAGGTTTGGTTGATTTCTCACACCTCGCATCATTCACAATCTCTGATGAGATCTTCGATGTGTCGATCGATGGCGGGCCACCATACCGATTCGCGACAGCACTGCTTAGTTCGCACGATCCCGGGATGGACTTCGTGGGCCATTTTCAGCACTGTGTCCTGAAGTGTGGTAGGGATTACAGCACGTATGCCACACGCGCACACGCGCACACGCGCACACGCGCACACGCGCACACCGTTGAACACGGATAGCTCGTCTTTAAGTCTGAAGTAGGCTTCCATGTCAGGGGGTGGGCGTCTGGGCCAACCACTCTGTACGAAGTGACGGACCTGCGTCAAAGTGGCATCTTCGGAAGAAGCGCTTTTCAACTCGGCTGCACTAACGAGGTCGCCCAACTCAATTTCCATCACACGTCTGTCGTCGATTCACACTGTTCTTCTTTGAGCAGTCTTGGATGCATACGCGACTGGCCTCTCTTTGCCCTTTGACACTTGCGATAATACCGCACCAAGGGCGATTCCTGAAGCATCCGTCGTCACGATCGTTGGAGCATCTAGATCGAAATGTGCGAGAATTGAAGCAGACGCAATTTTCTGCTTCAAGTCGCGGAAGGCTTGGTCTTGCTCGGCGGTCCATTCCCACTGAGCGTCTTTGCGTAGTAGTCGTCTAAGTGGTTCAGCAGTTTCAGGGTAGTGTGGGACAAATTTCAGATAGAAATTCGTCGTGTCCATTGGTCGATTCTGGTATATCGTCAATTGCTTTCATGTTGGAGTGTAGTGGTGGGACACCCCTGGAAGACACATGATATCCCGGGAAGTCGATTTCCGTCCTGGCAAACTTACACTTCTCGCAATTAAGTGTGATGTGATACTCAGCCAGCCTGTTAAGCACTAGCTGCAGTCGTGTGTCATGCTGTTCCTGTGTGTGTCCGTGGGTGACAATGTCGTCCAGGAGGTTCATGCAGCCATCTATCCCCTTCAGTACAGAAGACACAATCTTCTAGAAGGCACTATGTGCTGAACTAAGTCCATACGGCATCCTACAGTACTGGAAAACTCCCTCATGTGTGATGAATGATGTCAAGTACTTTCTATCTTCAGCCTTCGTCTCATGTCCAACTTGGTGAAGACTGCTGAGTGGTGGATACTTTTCCGGAATGATGGCCTTGTTTACAGCTTTCAGGTCAACACACAGTCTTATTTCACCCAATTTCCGACGTGCGACAACAAGATTTGAAATCCAGGGTGATGAATTGATTTGTTCGATCATACCATCTTCTTGTAGACGTTTCAGTTTATGTGACACTCCGTCACGCACTGAGAGTGGAAGACGAATTAAACCTTGTGACACAGGTTTATCTTCTCGGTTAACTCAGGGCCCGGGGACGGTGTACATACTTTGCAATTTTCCCAAACCCGTAGAACACCGTGGGAAAGGCAACAATAATGTAAACTGACTTAATGGCAGTTCCTTGTGACTGTGAACCTGAGACATCTGAACTAATCTGTTCTCATTAGGTTAGATCAGGTCTGAGTGACATAGAATGGGAAACTCGTCACGGTTTCTGACTGGTATGTCACTGGTAGGTGAACAATCCCATTCAGTGGAATTTCCGTACCGTCGATAGTGTTTTGTCATGTTTGCAGAGGGGATAAGCCTGGACACGTTTTCTGTACACCGAGTCGTTGTATCCATTACTAGTGTCACTGGTATGTCTGCCAGCAACAGATCACACGTCTTAAATGGTTCCGATCTCCGCCCAATGAGTTAACAGTGAAGATCATTGTATCTGGTTCAACTGGTGAATTTGCCCGACGGTACCCCGATTTGCAGACCGGGAACATTTATGAAAATGGTTCATTTTGGAGCACAACTGACATTTATGTCCTATGGATGGGCATTTAGGACTTCCTGTGGCATGAGAGTTATAACCACAGTTGCCACATGCTTGACGCGCATGCGCGTGGTTGCTTCTACCTTTGTTTTGTTTCTTCCCGATTGTTTGTACCTTAGAAGGTTGTCTTGATGTCTCCAACTTGAACTTGTCTGTTGTAGGTACACCATGTCTCTTAATGCGTGTGCTTTCGGTTACAGCAACTTCGATACGAGACGCCAGTGTTAGGGCTTTGGCTAATGTGAGAGTGTCCGGTTCCATTAGCAATCGTTTCCTATTTCGCGGAATGCTGGTTTTCTCTATCAACTGATCACGAATTAGTTCTTCTATGAGATCCCCAAAAACTACAGTTCACTACCAGTTCACGCAACGCCGTTATGTATGCTTGCACGTTTTCGCCCGGACGTTGTGCGCGTTGGCGAAACACATATCGCTCCATCATGACATTCCTCTTCCGGCCGAAATGATTGCGTAACGATGTTACGGAATTGTCGTACGTGTCCGTGTTTGCCAATGAAGCAAACACTTGCTGCCCCTTTGTTCCTAGGCAGTGGGTTAATATGGTTCGACGCCGGGTCTCGGCTACATTCGCGCCGTCAAAGCCGCTGGCCACAAGATATGTCTGGAAATTCACGTACCATCGATTCCATGGCACCGTGGGCTCGCCTGGTGTAGCGAGAAACGCTTGTGGGGACGGCATACTTGCTTCTGCCATCCTCGTCGCCAAATTATGTTAAGTCGATAACACGGAAATATCAAAAGCAACACCAGACTATCGTAACGTTGAACAGGTAGTAATACAGCATCATGGCGGAGCCACGTTTCACACCAGAACGAGGCTGACGTCAAGTACATTAAAGGAGAACACAACAGTGTCTGCCAAGGAGTAAATTATAAAGTGATTTGAGCAGTCTTAAGGACTGGATACTCCGCTATATAAGAACTCATCTTTTTTTGTGTGTGTGTGTGTGTGCGTGCGTGCGTGCGTGCGTGCGTGCATGCGTGCGTGTCTACTCGTAACATTAGACTAAACTGGGGTCTCATGCGTGAACCGAGACAATGAGCGTTGTCTCGGACTATTTGGGGTTTCCCGGGATCCCCTTGTCTAAACTTTGCCCAAAACCAAACGTTGGAACAATCGCGTTAAAGTCTCTGATTTTATTGTATCGGTCTAACATCCGGTCCATGCATACCAACTTCGCGACGGCAGAAGTCCCCACGTTCATGTCTCGCTCAATGGCATTGTCTCAGACTTAGTTGTCTCGGTTCATCCATAAGACCCCTGAACACAATCGGCAGCGTTCGTGTCTACTCGTAACATTAGACTAAACTGGGGTCTCATGCGTGAACCGAGACAATGAGCGTTGTCTCGGACTATTTGGGGTTTCCCGGGATCCCCTTGTCTAAACTTTGCCCAAAACCAAACGTTGGAACAATCGCGTTAAAGTCTCTGATTTTATTGTATCGGTCTAACATCCGGTCCATGCATACCAACTTCGCGACGGCAGAAGTCCCCACGTTCATGTCTCGCTCAATGGCATTGTCTCAGACTTAGTTGTCTCGGTTCATCCATAAGACCCCTGAACACAATCGGCAGCGTTGATGTTGAAATGCTATTACATTGTGGAGGTCAAATTTGGGTTGCTCTTTCTGACAAAAAACAGCTTTGAAAGGCCGAATCCAGTGTTGGCCTCGTCTTGGTAGCTCGATATGAAGTCTGCTGGCAAGACAGACTATAATATGCAGTTGTCCAATACCAGAAGTATTACCATAGGCAAGGGTTGTGGGTTCATACAGAGATAAATCTATCCCTATACATGGAGGATCATCACGGGTTTAAATTTGTCTCCTCTGTGGAAGAAAATACTGAATATCACGGGTTTAGGGAATCAGCCAGTGACTTCAGTTATTAGTTGCTATTGATCAACTCAACAGCAGAGTTATTGATCACTTTAACGCCCACGAACGCACCTTTCATTAGCAGAAGACATGGCTATGAAGGGTCTCTGTTTCACTTTGATGTTCTCTATAATATTGACGGTCTGATCAGTGAGCTTGTGCGCGGTGAGAAGATCAACGTAACTAGTTAGCAGAAGGAGAAGGAGCAACGACATCTCCGTTAGTGAATTCACTGTACAACTCACATCGTTCGCCAATGATGTGACAGACAATGTACACAGAAACCCTCTGAACTTGCTGTGTTCTATGCCGGACCTACCACCCGACTGACTGTATCTGCTGACGCGTTCAATTAGGCAAGGAAAGTGTTCTCCACATTATCTGTATGGGTCTCAATGACGATGCAATCCATCTGACAGCCGGCTCTCTGCCCAGTTTGAGCAGTTCAGTGTTCAAGTCTTTGAAGAATACTTTCAGTTCTTCCTTGTAAAATCCTACTGTTTATTTGGGAAGGGTGTTATCGTCATGCATGCAGTGAGTCAATGAATATATGAAGGGATTCGTTCATGTACTTTAAACAACATCGTTGAAACTGTTCCCTTGTAAACAACAACTGTGCACTCATATTTGTTATGAAGTATTTTGTTGAAATCATGTTTTGCGATAAAAAAATGTCGTACGTAGCTTAAATCCAGGCAGTGACCATAAACCGCCGGAGAAGCCACATCTCGCAACTATCATATGATCTTTAGGTTAGACACACATAATTTCGCCTCGGTTTTGTTTCTAATCACGTGTACAAGTTGATGCCTGAACTATGCGTCGTCTCATGTCGTTGACGTGTATTCCCAGCAGACCATTAATCTGTATACGCTAAATATGTAGGCAGTATGTATATCCTGCCAGGCGCCCAGGTCCACTCGCCTCTTGCTATGTATCGCTTCCTTTGACCATTCGCCTCTGATCTACAAAATGGCGATATATAAAAAAAACACAAAACGTAGTTATTTAGGGAAAGATGGAAACAGTGGACGAATGGAGTGGTGCACTACTCCCCAGAGGGCGCCACCGTGGCATTACGTTCATGGATGTCAGTTAGTTATAACAATGGACGGCCACTGTGGTGTTTGTTAAATAAAAGAAACACGTTATTCATCCAAAATATGATTGCGTTTCTGCATGAGAACTCTCACAAAACTATCAACGCTCTCAATCAAGAAGTATCGATTAGTTTTAATTGTATTGCTTTGATAATAGAACATGGTAATGTTATAACACGTTTGGAATAAACACGGATGACTCAATTGCAGCACTTAGTTGCATTTTTCTAAGTAGGTATATTCACCATTCATCAAAACATGACTAATCCATAATCGAACAACAGAGCGAATGTTTTGAAGCCGCGTTGGCGCAGGCGTACACATCCGTCAATGCATATTGTCTCGCTGATTTAGAGCATGACGTAAGATTGTGTCGCACATAATGGCGTCAGGTTTCATTTATGTGAACAAAGTTAATGTTCAGAACACATTAGCTGCTTAAAACGGTATGTTCTAAACAGCTGCTGCAGCCAAGCATTGTGTGTTATTCCTATAGCGAGATATGTGCATCGGCGCGTCTCAAATATGAAAAACAAGCAACTAAACGCCGAACACACCATAACTATATAATCGGTCTGCGGCGAATGACAATATTCAAAGGAGAAACTGTGTCATTTAGGCGAGTGTTATCCAGTGCTCTGACATTTTGTTGCAGCCATACTCGTACACACTCGCTTATAAAACATGTGTACACACCGAAGTAGGCCGTATCGCAATATGTGTAGTGGCCTTCATTGCACTGATCCCTGGTTAATTAAGTTGTAGTCTCTTACCGCAGACGCCATTATTAGATTAGTTTTTTAAGTTCACGCGCTTGACAAAGTTTGGAGTTCTGCCGTATAAGCAGACACACAAAACTAAAAACTATGTTAAAGATCACTGTTGAACGAACCTCATAAACGACATGGTTGTGCATCATGGACCACGACACAAACTCTGGCTGATATGAATTGTTTCTTCTTCATAAACATTACATGTAACATGGGCCACGATTGACCTAAACAAAATTAGCTGAATCTTGAAAGGCAACGAGATGATTGGCTCCGCTTAAATTCATCATTTCGCATGAGAATCTGCCAGAGGGTATTGAGAGTATATTTTAGATTGATGTAATGCCTCATCGTGATACAGCATTGTCTTCGTCTGGCAGGTCATGTGATGCACCATAACGAAATAGCCAACTCGGTATTATTCCGGAAGGCCCCCGGAGAAGTGGTTGCCAAATAACGTACAACTCTTCGCGAGACCGTAGAGGAAGAAACCATGCTTAGTGGTGCTTATCTATCTAATGGAGGAGGAGATCAAAATACAGTTACTGTTGTGTGTTTCAACATTCTGCTTTAACAAGTTACCTCTCAGGCCTATAATGCTGGAATTGACCATAAAATGGGGCAGGAATCGTGACCCTACTAGAATACAGGTAATTCGTTAGAATCGATCGATACGTTAACGAAGGTTGCTGGAGTTCACGAGGTAGCCGATCAAAGGATTTGATTGCTTCAGATGCATCGAATTCACACAAAATTAGTCTAATTCAATAGCCACGTATTAGACCGAGAGCCCATGATTAATGTCCATTTCGCACTGGCTATCATTAAGCATGTAACCTTTCCTGAAATGCTACGAAACCTGATCGCAACGGTTGCTAGTAACCATCTTCATCGGTGACATAAGAGCTACTGTGCAAATGTCACTAAAACCATCAACGCATAAGAAGATACGCATGTGTAAATGCATCGCCGTTTGTCTGCTCGAAGCGCAGGAGACAACGAGCGAAGCTACGCCCGGAAGCATAGGTTTACTATCAGCGGGGGGCAAAGGCATCCTGAACCCTGCCAAAACATGGCAACCGTTGGACATAATCATATTCAGCGATTCCGCGAAAATAAAAAATAACAGATGATATTCACAGCCTTCGTCTTACCCTAGAACCAACCAATTAACTTAGTAATTACAACACTTGACGATCAGATACCTCAGTCGTCAGCTTGACAAGTAATAAAATTCGTTGATTCCAGGTATACCATGACGTCAACCACGCTACAAAATGACATCACGTATAACGACAACGAGGAAATAAACACGTTTGATTACCGATTGGCAGGTGCATTTTGGAGATGATTCTGCTTAAAATATCGTGGTTATGGTGCTGTAAAACTAACGTAGAGTTAACGGGGATGCCGAATGTATTTCGAACGTCGCATTCGGTTCAACAACAATTCAACCAATCAAGATTGCATGAATCACTGATGTAGCTACTTGCGTGACTGGATATAACGAGCAGGGAAATACGGGACGTGATAGTCTCTCTCTTGATTCAGATATATCCAACGAGAGCTAACAGGTAATTATCGGCTGTGGCTGCCTCGTCTGGTGCTGTTAACGCACATATTTGCAGTCGAGCGTGGGTTATCGACTTTGAAATGGTCGTGCGCGGACCTTATCGTTTGCAGCTATTATACGTTGCGTCGCCGATTGGGAATACGTAAATGCTGCCGATTTAACAAAGATTCGAGTGATGTGCTGTGTACGCCAAAGCGCGGGCGTAGATTTAATTGAAGCTTAATAATAAATAGGCGATGAATGTTCCTACCCGTGTTCACATATGATATGTGCTGAATTCTATTGCATCTTCTGATAACATGGACGATTAATTTGTTCACACAAATCAGATGTTTTCATCATTGTTGCTTTTACATTAAATGGTCCTACACAAACTTGAGGGAATCAAATTGTGCACTTTCAGAAGACAACATAACATTAAGATAAAATGACATATTCCTAAAAATGTTCAACAAATTGAGAACATAATTGTGATTTGAATTTCGTCTTAACACAGCAAAGTTAACTCACTTCTTATCGTTTTGGCGGCCGTTGGTAGCCTTTCTACAGGAACTGAATTATGGGATATCAACAAGTATATTCAGGTCTATGACATTTAGTCACACAGCAGATGGAATCAGTCAATGTTTGCAAAACTGAAACAACGTGTGTCTTATAAAAGGATTTGTTGTGACATTACTAGCACACACAACATGGAGTCATTAACTTGAAAAAGGACCACCATTGAAAATATAGCATAAAACGGAAACAAAGCCAGTTTTTTAAAAGGTGTTGGTATTTTGATTTTGTTGTCATCACTAAATAAAACTAATAAAACTGTAAGAAGTGAACCAGTGGTGAACTCTGACAAAGGTTAATACTAATGGAAATGACCAGTAGTCGTGAACGTATGGCCAAATATTGTGTGACGAATTATTGTACTCTCGTGACGAAATGTCGTCGTGTGACCAAATGTATGAACAAATGTCCTCATCCGAGTATTCAGATGTATCGGAAGAGTTGAGTGTGAATGGGAGAAGTTCACAGAGCGCCAAACAATGTACTCGTAGAGATAAGTGTGTCAAGATTGTGTCGAACACAATTGTTATGATTGAGCCCGCGTGTCCTTCTGAGAAGTATCGTGGAGAAGGCGGAACAGATCGGGTGATGTGCCTTACCCTGCAAGGGACCAAGGGGTAAGAAGATGTTCATCAGAAAAAAATACATCACGTGTAGAGTATGTATGGTTTTTGGGTTCCGGGGCTCCCCGGTTCAATTAGGTCCTTGATCATTGCCATGAGCTAGCCGTAGGAGATGTATTTTTATCCTTGGAGGATTCGATATTTTCTTATTTTGTACAGTAACATCGTTGTTGTAAAAACGATCTAGTATTGGCTGTATTGACGTTCCGTCGATTGGATTGCAGTGCTGCCCAACGCAGCGTAATGTCTTAGCGTGTTGTTGCCGAGTGCGAATTGACCTTTTCTTGTTAATCGATCCGGCTTGATATTCTTGAAAAAGCAAGCGACGTGGATAATGTTATCACGAGGTGCAAGTCCCCGGCCACTGTAGGTGTGGGTGCGAATGTGGGCGTGGAACAGGATAACAAAAAACCCAAGGCGTTGTGGTTAATCTGAAGACGCATTTGATCAATGACCAACGCTCGTTCGCCAAGTTAGACGCCCACACCTATTTTCGTTCATTGACACATTCATTCGAATTCATTCGTGCATCCGGCAACTGAATTGGTGTTGTATTATTTGTCCACGTATTCATCGGCAGGATGGTGCATTACTGTATTTACGCAATAACCAATGCGTTCAGTTCAATGTAGAGTTGAACATTAAAATAGACCAAACGATGACGTTTATCATTGGAAAGTGCAGTGCTCTGTCGTTATGGTACTATGTGTGGCTCTCTGGTCAATTCTGCAGGCCTGGAGATAAATGAAAATACTATGAAGGGGGCAATGCTCTTACTTGATCTTGGTGTTTTGCACGAATGATTGTGGATAACTTGTTGAGTACGTCCCAAACCATAACATCAGTTCATACGTAATAATACGACAATGAGAGCTTACAAAATCAGTTATATTTAAAATAGCAACGCAATTTATTTTTCTCATCGAATGCAGTAAACAAGTGATAAGAAATCGTTACACATGTCTAACATGTGTATCCAATATATTATACATAACTCGTTTGAAGTTTTCCGCGTTACGAGAACAAACCTATTCACAAAGTGTTGAAGGTCAACAATTGTTTCAGTTGTACATTTAGGTATTAACGATACAAAGATGATGATGTAGACATAAATCGTTGGAACAGGAAGTCTACAAAACAGTGCTACAACAGATGTTAAGCAGTAATGGTGACATTAACAGTAGGCGCTATGAACCAAATCGTCCCACGTAATCCTAACTTGACGTTAATCATGCGCCGTGGGATCTCATGGTAATGATATGACAGTAAGGAATTTTGGGAGATGTCGCAGCAAACTAAATACAATAGCGGTGGTATTCATTCATTGTGTTATTCAAAAAAGCCAGGAGTGTCTCTACGGGCGATTGAAGGCGGAACATGCATAGTGACGATGAAACTGCTGGAGAGTGACCCAGATCGCGAAGTAAACCGGAAACTGACCTAATATGCACATCGCATCAACAAGTCTTGCTTGAAACATCATATTTTGCACAGGAAGGTCCGTACGGTACAGTGGGCGGGTAATATCGATAGAATAGTTGTGAACCGTGTAAACAATTCATGCTGTCGGCGTCACTAGCCGTGTTATTATTGACACCGGCGTCGCTCGTGTTGTTTTTGGAGCACTCCACGTTCCTCCCCATCGACAACAGAGTACGAGAGCTAGGACAGTTGCACCGCTCCAGACAAAAGGGTGTGCGCCGATCATTCGAAAACGTGACGTCGCTGGGATGTTGGCACTCTCACAGCAAGATGATATCTCTGTACGCATCTGAAACAATGCATTAACAGATGTTAACCATCGGCTAATTATGGGTGAGCGTCAGCTCGTGGGAGATGGAAGTTGTTCCGAAACATACATGCGAGGATGGCCCAAAACAGATGGAAGATTGGAGGTTGGCATCAAAACCAGGTTGGGAGTTGGCCCGCAAAGCAGGTTAGAAACGAAATGAGAGGTTGATACTAATACAGGTGGGAAATGGGAGGTTAAACCAAAAACAGGTGAGAGATGGGAGGTTGACAAAAAACAGGTGGGAGGTCGACCCCAAAACAGGACGAAGATGGGCGGTTGAAATTACTCTCAAATCCCTCTCTAATCCAGTCGTGTTATTACAATATCCAACAAAGTGATTATTAAGTATTAGTGTACTCTGCATCACCATAGTACGATTACAGTGATACGAATGGTGTATAGTACATGAACTACCCCATCTGCATTTACCTCGATGAAAACAAATTAGCATATTAGCATCGTACATTAAATGCCATTTGTGTATAAATTAGACATGAAGACATACTGTATTGGGGCAACACATCATTTTGGTTTAAAACGAAATGTTCTAATTGCACAACTGTTGTTAAGTGACTACAGTTTTGCTTTGTGTCTACGTACCTGGTAGTTATAGGAAGAGTGAGTAGATGACGCTGCCTGCCATGATCGTCAGACTATAGACGACGCTTGTTGCTGCATTGGGGTTCGGTGTGCTATCACCCGGCTGTGCCATCAACAATAACATTGTAGTCAATAGTTGGTTCCTTTATTCACATGCTATAATGTAATATATTATCATGGAGTAGGCCAGGCAGTGCTCTACCGATCATGTTATGCACTGCGGAAGACAATCGACGCAGGTGTATTGACAATGAACTCGGCACTCCATAAAACAATCCCGGTCAAGTAATTAAGGAGTACGTTTATTCTGGCAAGAAAGGCAAGGTGAAACATTTACAAAACTAAGATGTTCATGTAAAAATGGATATGCAAGATTTTGGTGATTTACACAATATTGTTCAGGATGAGTATCACAACCAATTAAGTCAGGGTTTGCATCTGGGTTATTTGCAACGGCTAACAGCCAACACGAAGAAGATCAGCGTAGAAGTAAAAAAGACGATAGAAATGGATTGGACATGTACTAAAGAAAAGCGAGGAGGCGGCGGTCTTCGCTTTTGCCCGAACGTGGACGCCATAAAGGAATCGGAAACCGGCCGCTTAAAGACAACACGGCGAGAAACAGTAGAGAAAGAGAGATACCAACTATGGTGGAAGACATGGACTGAGGCTAAACTGGTGGCCACAGGCGAAACAAACTGGAGAAGATGCAATGAAGCCGAAGAGGATAGGTAGGGAAAGAGCCAAAACATCATCGCTGTAGCTAATTGTGGTTGTGTTTGGGAGGCAAGGTTATCCAACCAAAAACAACATACATAAGATTTGCGGCTAAGTACGTTGCATCTTCTCCTGTTCACAGAAAACAGTGTATGTGTATTGTCAGGCCAGTCCGTGCATTTAGTTCATGGAAGCAATGGGGAAAAGCTTTCATGAACTAAGGCCATTAAGACAATGGATTAACTGGCTTCTTTCACTTCCAAAATTCAGATTACTTTACGTTTTATCTATTCGCATGGTAGTTTACCTAATTGGTGTTACAAAACAGTTTAATTGTGTGCGCTCGTGTGGAAGGAAACCCCCCAGTTCACTAGCTTGTGTCAACCAGTTGACCGATCATCTACGCCGACACACACAGAGACATTGTTCACGCTAGCACTAACGTCGACATAATGATACCGTGACACGTGATGTGACCATAGGACACTGTGCCAGTCTTCAACACTGATACTGCTTAAGCGTGGTCAGAGTGTCTGGTGAAATGTCAAAGCAACGTCCGTGGGTCATGATAAATTATGTCGCGTGGCTGCGTTAGCCACGATACAAACACACAGATGATCACGTAGGCCACGATACAAACACAAAATAGGACCTATATTCACGCTGCACAACCCTCCGTGAGAATTGAATAACTTTTTATATATAACCTACGCCTTAAAACCACATTCCATGTAGAGAGGCGCGCTAGTGTAATGGTTCGCACGTCCGCATTGCATGCCATCCTGACCAGCCAGAGGTACATTTGGTACAAGAAGTTTCTTCTCAACATTGGAGATTGTGTATGTATCCCTCCTGACTTGAAAGATAAAGGTATTGTTGAGGTTTAGGATATCCAAAAAAATTGACATCTTCCACCGGCGATGCCTTCGGTTCGCGTTGGGCATTTCACGGAGAGAGCACATCACCAATGAAGAAGTGGTGAGGAGTGCAGGTCTGAAGAGATTGCATGGCATCGTCAAGTATAGACGAAGGAGACTAGCTGAGCATATGCTACGTCTACCGAGGAAGAGATTTGCACATGAAGCAATGGAGTGGGTCCCAGAAGGTGGTGAGGAAAAGAGGAAGGCCAACTAAGACCTGGCGCAAGACATTTATAGAAGACTTGAAATGGAAATCGCCTGGAATGAGGCAAAACAAGCCGCAAATGCCCGTACCATATGGACGAACCTCGTCGCACGATGTCCCGAAAAGAACAGAGGAGGAACTAAGTCTAAGTAAGTAACTGTCGCACAAAAGAACGACTTCAGACAACGTGCACCCTGGTAGTGACCACCCTAAGTGACAACATATAGAAACAACAACCACTCATCCATTTGAAGAATCAACATGGTTACGCGTTTGCACTTTACAAGGAACACGTGCACCCCTTTTGTGCGGCATGGAAGTTCGGAATTCGTTCATTTAATGACATAGGTGTCAACATCAGCTCACGGAAAGTGGGAAAGTGCGCGAACTCCAATTCTAAAGGAAACGACATTTGCGCAATAAAAATAGCACTAATAATCACGCAATAAAAGTTTCAATGTGAAATCGTTCCAGCCATGCAAAACAACAAATAAGAAAGCCAGGGATTCATTGTGCCCAATTCTTGGCCTTATATTGCGATACACTAACTATCAAACAGCTATCACAGGTGCAGTCACTTGCTGTGTTGTCCCTGGTTATATCTGTAAGTCGCCGACTTCGCACAGCGTAGAAACTTCGCAGTGCACTGGAAGTCGGCTGCGCAGTCATCGAAATGTACAAAAAAGCGGGACATTTTTACAGAAAAACGGGAAAGCGGGACCGACAATAAAAAACGGGATTTCCCGCCCGAAAGCGGTACTGTTGACACCGATGTAATGAGCAACATTTTAACTTCCTTGTATGCAATCTTCTGCGTGTCACATCGCACACTCACGCTGCACTACCGTATAAGGAAATGCCGTCGCACATGGCTGCACGCGGTGTCACACGAATTCGTGAGCATTGAAGCGTTTAGACAACGACGCTGAAAGCTACCCGAACACTCCCCTACGCGTTGCTTCGGGACGGCTTTGCATCACATTTAAACGACCTCTCTAAATGAGCCACGTATTGCGTTGAGATTTGGTTTACATATATAGAGGCCACGCTATTCATAACGCTTTTAGGTAGTTATGTTTCTCAACAGTTAGGAACAACACAACGACTTTCATATATACATACGGAACGAAATTACATACGCACGTATACAGTTATTCTATGATTATTATGGTATATTGACATAAGTTTGTTTCTGTACTAGCAAGTCAGGGTAATGCGAAATTTTGACCATCAAAATACTGGACCCTGATATATTTCATCAACGTGTTACTGTCTTCTGTCAATATCGGTAGATTCACCACGGAAGAAGGAGTCAGTGCTCACGCTTGTTTCCACCCACCCCGAATGTTGTCTCAGGTGTGCAAAGAAACACCTGTATATCATTTGCGGACGCATAAAACCCACACGTATACAGCACATAAAACGTCATACACATTATTTAAACCACCGACATACAGACATGACACTAGGCCAATTAACTAAGCAATTAAACAAAGTCATGCAGAATTACATATCTATAAAACATCGCTTCATTTTACTTTCCTGCCGCGTTTCAGGCCCATTTATTATATCGAGTAGTGTTATACGCTTACACCTTTAAAAGCAGATACGTACCATATCTGTGGGGTCAGCTGCTGCCGTTGTTGGTTCTGATTCTGATTCTGGTTCTGCCGACATCATTGTTACTTCAACTGAGACAACCGCTGCCAGGAAACATACAAACAGACACACCAGCACGAGCACTTTGCGAAACTGCGCCATATTCAATGTGAAGCGGTTAGACTGATCTACGCACGACCAGTATCCAAAAGTGCGACACGAACGTCTGATGAAGCGATGAGAAAAACGCCCGACACGGTTTATATTGGCTAGCTAGGTTGTGAATAAATTATGTTAATGTCACGTCGCTGCGTTCATTGGTGTTTACTGCGCGTATAGACCGGAACCAGTCGAAACTCGACATGACGGGGGGGGGGGGGGGGCGGTTTCAGTAATTGGGAAGGACCAGAGAAATCTTGATGGGCACGTTTTAGAGTGGCAATACTCGAACTCTCTATGCGATGCGTTAGTTATTGGTGTTTTAAACATATCTGTGTGATGTGTTAGTTATTGGTGTTTTAAACATATATGTGTGATGTGTTAGTTATTGGTGGTATAAACATATCTGTGTGATGTGTTAGTTATTGGTGTTTTAAACATATCTGTGTGATGTGTTAGTTATTGGTGTTTTAAACATATCTGTGTGATGTGTTAGTTATTGGTGGTATAAACATATCTGTGTGATGTGTTAGTTATTGGTGGTATAAAGATATATGTGTGATGTGTTAGTTATTGGTGTTTTAAACATATCTGTGTGATGTGTTAGTTATTGGTGTTTTAAACATATCTGTGTGATGTGTTAGTTATTATTAATTGATTAATATTCAATATGTAGGTGTTAACTACGTCGTTACTAAAATTGTTATGCACTACCGTGTGTATGTGTGTGTGTGTGTGTGTGTGTGTGTGTGTGTGTGTGTGTGTGTGTGTGTGTGTGTTGTTGTTGTTGCGTGTTTGATTTTGTTCTTGGGGTGCGTTATTCGACCTGCGATTGCAGGCTCACTTGAAGCCTCCAACTGCACACTCCCTTGAGACTCATCAAAAAAGTTCCAACTGCGCCCCTTGAGGTTAACCAAAAACCTCCAACTGCAATCATACCCCCCTCCGAAACATCCACACCCCTTCTCGAGAGTCACTAAAACCACAAACTGCACCCTTCTTGAGACCACGATCGAATTGCACCCTGAGGCTCACAAAAACTCACAAACTCGTCTATTCAAGCATAACTCTTACACCAAGTAGGGAGGTGGTCCAAATGCATTAATTGCACCCTCCCTTCCCCACCCGAGCTTACGGGCTTGGTTTATCTATGTGTAATGCAACGAACACAGTAAAAATTAGACCTGTCGATCACATCGTACAAATTTAATATAAATAAAACAATAAAGTTGATAAGTTGATGAACTCGCGATCAACCAAAATGCGCATTTTTTGTTTCAGTTTATGTTTGTACGCGTTTAAATGAACACATTCCCCCACCTGGTAATCAGACAAAGGAATAGCGCCTTAACAAACGGCGCCGGCGCTGCTGTGTGGTCCAAACTACTTAGCTTCGTCACTCTTGTAGGTAGTCATGAACGTACGAAGAATGCGATCAATTAACAGTTACTCCTACGTGTTCATACGCCTCATAGCTTACTAACTAACTGTCGGAGCTAGATAATAATAATGTAAATAATTGGCTTCTTGTACAGCGTGTTTAGACGTGCAACTGGCGAGACAAGTGGACAGTGGCAGTGTGGCCCACTCGTTGGCCAACAGCGAGGTAACTGGTTTGCAAAATTAGTGCAGTTGTTCTTACTTGTTTACCTACCTACCCACTTGCATGCTTACTTATTACCTTACCCAACTTGCTCATTTACTTACATATACAGTTGTACACGTACTTACTTACTTACTCCTCTTCGCTCAAAATGGCAGCGCCAAACCGACACTTCGCCGATCCACTCCGTTAGTTGCTGCTTTCTGCATTTCTTTCTTGATGGTTTCACGCGTCTTCAATTTTTCAGCTATTTATCTTCTCCAATCGTCCTCTTCTTAGTAAACACACCAAACTACCTCGAGAACAGATACTGGTGTTCATATTTTCGCGTGTACTCCTGTAAGAATTACTTAAGATATACTGATACGCTAGAAAAAATACAAAGGTCCTTAGAGTAACTTAGATTAGACTCAACCCCAGAACTGAGAAAGTTTAGCTATACAAAAATCGTCTAATATGCGGTTTATCAACCATAGCGACAAGGAAATATATACGGTGATTCTGGCTTGCTTTCTCCGGTGCGTCGGTAAACTTAGACTTATCCACTCCACCGGTGAAAGCAAGTCAGAATCACCGTGGACATGGCACTCCTACAATCATCCCGGTAAAGGATAAAATGAAGTGATGAGTGCCAACAGCGTTGTCATAAAATAACACATTCCACTGCATTTAAAACTTTGACAGTCGTGTATTTACTAAATCGCATTACATGCAAACAGTGTTTCTTCTGGTTGTCACGTCTTCACATGCCCTCTACGATACCCCGCATAACTCATAATTAATAATATTGTTTCAAAGCAACACACGTTCAAATATTCAACATACAGTGAGGGGTTCAACAAGAGTATACGACGTAAAACAGTTCTACCCACTCAGTATACACGTAAACAGTTCTACCCACTCAGTATACACGTAAACAGTTCTACCCACTAGGTATACACGTACAAACGCGCAGTAGATCAAAAATCAATTAGTATTATATAAAACAAACTGCTTAAACATATATAACGGTAGTAGCAAACGATTAATTTAGGCAATATAAACAGGTTCATTGTATGTATGTTTAATAATAGACTGTGACTGTATACGCAATACTAGCAGTGAGGTTACTGTGTCATTCAATCTTCCGGGTATGGTACTATATGACCCGGATCTTGATGATTCATGGTTCCCACGCTACTGTTAGTCGTCAGTCATGCATGACCATTCCTGCGGCGTAGTCCATCGTGATCAGCCACGTGTGTTGAGGTCACTGAACAGCCCCACGGTGTAATCCCCGTGCTCAACCACGCGTGGCGAGAGGCACTGGATGAATATAAACGGTTCTCTTATGTATGGGTTTTGCTTACGCGTAATTAATATGACCTATTGTCCATTTTTGCTGACCAGTTCAGTTTGGTCGGAGAGAAAACGTAAAATATATGTGTCGGGGGTGGGGGTGGGGGAGGGGGCGGGGGGCGAAATTATGTTTTGCATCCGGGCGCCGAAAACACCCACTATGTCACTGAATTGTCCACACCCCAACAAAGAAAATATCACAACACACTGGGAATGCCATATAGAATTAACAATGACCTAGTATACACCAACCGCTCTAACTACTACCATCATTCTGACCCAGTCTTTCTTCCCCCGCACAGCAGCAGACTAGAACCATGTTCCAACCTGCATCACATCAGTGTACGAGTATGAAATATTCGGCATACATAATCGGCAGCCACCGATAGTGACCCCTTGAAGCATACGCCCACGTACACATGCACGCATGCACACGCACACGCACACAAAGGAAAAGCAGCAGCTCTGGTTTGTTGCCTGAAGTATCTGAGAATAAGTGTCAACCTCTCTTGAGGCCGTCTCACTTGTGTTGCAAAGGTCTCTCGGTTCATCTCCTTGTTGTTTTACCACAGATTATTTTCTGTTTTGTTTGAATTCCAGTGGCCACGTCACATATGACTTAATGGTTTCTTGTTACAACATTCTACACAAGAACGATACATGTTGCATTAAACATGACTAGGTTTTTCCTATTACTTCCTAACTTTTCCGAAATCTGCTTCTGCTTAATCTAACAGAACACGTATTGCCTACATTACATTCTTGTGTTGTAAAATAACTATTAGTGTGCAGTATGTTAATTCGTTCACATATATATTAGATATTTAGGTATTAAAGTATCCATAATATTTTGACCGCCCAAACTGTGTTCTAACGAAACACGAGTATGTACAATATGTAGCTGTCCTTAGCAATGTTGTTTAACTCTATAGAATATTTTATAGAATAGTACATATATTACATGTTTGAGGCCACGTCAGTTTTAATATAATTCTGCAACAATTATATGGCATTATATAGCACAAAGTATTATATAGAATATCATCCGAAAAATCCTATAAAATATTCTTTGGAATTGTTTACTAAGGGTATAATTTGACCGAACGTTAGACCTATCACCTTCAGAATATTCTATAACAAGCCTATACAATTCTATAGTAGGAAATATTATCATCCGAAAATAATATTATAGAATATTTTATTTACTTGTTTGCTAAGGGTATAATTTGACCGGACGTTAGACCTATCAGTTTCAGAATATACTGCGCTTTGCTGCATTTCTGAAGGATCACAACCACTAAACAAATAAAAAGGGAATTTATTTTGATTAAATTAAACAATCTATTTAAAGCAACAAAATAAAGTAAAAGGAATATTAATTACTTTTACGAAATGAAAATGGAATTTAGTGCGATTTTCTTTTAAAATAGCAGAAGAATAATATGTCTGTACTACCCCTATTTATTAGCTCCTGGAGTCGTTTCTATTTAGTTTCGCCGATCCATCACGCGGCTAACTATAACTTTAGATGTATAAGATTCAAGATTAAATTTATTTGACCTTGTCAATATACACATTATATGCATTAATACATTAGTAATATGAATATGAGACTCCCGTTAAGACATAATTGTCGCTAGCACGGGAGCCACCCCACAAATGTAAACACTAACAACATGTACATAGTATGATCAGTTTAGTAAATTATAATAATTGCTTTAAGAATTACAAATATAACATTAAAACAGCATGATTCATAATTAAGAATAATGTAATTTTGATGTAACCCGAGAAACCATGTAAACTGTGTGTATACATTTTCTGAATGATAATGTCTGGTGTATTGTTAACTGTCTCAATTACACGATACCTACCGGTTTAATGCATTTTTTTTGCAAATTCATGTTTGACTCTAGGCATACGAAGATCATTTTGTTTACGTGTGTTGTGTTAACGAATGTCATAGTTGTGTGTGCAAGGTATAACTTTGAAATATTCGGGTAGTTGATTGTTAATTAATTTGTAGTAGAATTTTAGTTGCTGGAGTTTATAAATGTCATCCAACTTTAGTAACTGAAGTGTTTTATAAATAGGACTTGTGTGAGCATTGTATTTACTTAGCCTTAGGGTATACATAGCTTTAGCAGGGTCTTAAGTTAACTAAAATACCCTACATTGACTAACCGCGTGCACGCTATTTTGAACATGTTCTTTGTAATAGGCTACATTGTTGTTTTGAAATTGGTTGACTTATTTAAAGTTAATACCCACACTAAAACATTCGCACCAAAAAGTCCCGTTACGGGGTAATGTTGAAGACCGAAGCCAAGGCTAAACCAAGGTAGTGTCTTGTTTCGTGGTTCCCGCGAAATACGACACTGCGATTTGATTGGATGTAAAACATTTATTTCTTATCAACGGTTGCCACTTCCGACAACGCTCAGCATTCCAACATGGAGTCGAGTTCGTGAGAAAATCCGCGTCGTCGTAAACATTTTCGTGGATATTAATTAAATGATACATCATAAAGATATAAGAACTGAATGTACTGAACGGATATACTTGCACGAAACAATACATATACATCATTATTAATGAAAAGTTACTGCATTAATGTGTCAGGCAAATCATAGCACTCTTTCTCTATCATCGCCCACTGGCACTGGCCACTGACACTGTCCTGTCTCGTCTACGTGGTTGATCGGCATAGTCCACAAGACTGAACTTTGGCGCCGATGTACCCCTGACAGGGCGTCTGCTTTTAAATCATACGTAACTCTGTGTACCGCGTTTGGAACATTTGGCAATCATGAGTAATCCGCTGTCGAATTTGAAAAAATCGCGAAAGACGCCCTTACCACCAATGTAAGTAGACACTTCAATGAATTCCACAAACTGGGTCACTTCGCATGCGTCAACTAGCGATCATCGCAGTCCGTCTCGTTTGCTGGGTATCGTTTTGTTTTTGCACTCTAATTCCGGTCATTTACCTCATTCACTGTTGGGCCGCTGTCGAGGGTAAGTTGATCCTCATTTCCGTTGTTGAAATTTTTTAATTTGACCAAAATTTAGATCATTACATCTATTTTTAGGACCACATCTGTATTCATTTGCAGATATTATTTTCTAACCTGAGATATTTTGTGCTTAGCCTTATCTATTAGTTTTATTTTTAGTCTGTGTTGAAAAAATTAGTATCGTGCGCCGTCGTGAAATATGGTTTTGAACCGTTCAAAAATAGTGACATTTGAAAGTTTTGTGTGTCGACAAAACCAATTGTGCGCTTCACTGGAGGCATTGCCAGTTGCATATATCGTGACTTAATCCATATCTTTGAATTAAAATTTCTATAAAACCAATACTATTTATACAACATTTAAATTCCATGTCAATTCTGCAATACTTTGTCTTAGATTTAGATTTGCTAGTTGTAGAAATATGGTCCATGCCAGCCCATACTAGACTAAGATACGGTAGTCAGACTTGTCTTAGGTCAGGGCTGGTTATTGCTTACCCTTGAGCTTGGCATGACTCATGCTATTATTAATTTTATGGTTATGCATTTATTTAGACTTAGGAATAAATCAACAATTTGTTACACAATGTTTTTTACGTAAAATACATAAATTATTTGATTTACTTTGGTTAAAAATTATTTCACGACAAACAGTCACAGCACAAATTTACTAAAGCAGTTGTAATATAAACCATAAATGCCTTGATCAGTAGTAGCATCATTCGTTTCATTGTGTGACAACACACAATATATTAAACACCACAGTTCACAAGTATCATAATTATTAAGAATTTATGTGTGACATAATGCATTATTATAGAATTTCACACTGCTCTCTTGAGTAACAGAGGAAGGGATATGAACATTATTTCACAAGATTTGCATGTAGAATCAAAATAGTTATCATTATATGATACATGACGGCCTTTTTATTTCAGATACTATTTGCAGTTACATGCAGTGACACTGATCTTACGCTGCTATATGTCTGACAGTTAACTGTGAAGGTACCAAGCCACTGAGTCGTCTGAATATGACACCCATCACCTGTCTGCATAAGTACACATTTAATCTGGTTGATTTTATATCTGATATCTACATTGAACAGTGTCCAGTCAACATGACACAAACATTACTTATATACGATGTACATCATGTTGAAGAACACAGCATTATTTTACAGGATACTGAAATATGAACCTTGCTGCACAGATCTTGCAGCCTACTGGCATTAAATTATGAGACAATCAACTGGCAATATTACAGAAAGACTGTATTATGAGCAGAGCAGACTTCTTCTTCATGACTTGACTCCCATGGGCCATGGGGAGTAACGCAGAAAGCAATATTGCATTTGGCACATTTGGATTCAACGAAGGAATACTGTGAACAATTTATAAACATTACTTCATCGAGTTCATGTTAAAATGCGCAACATTACATTATGAAGCATTGACAACTGATTATTGGTCTGTACAAAGCCTGCAGTATTCATCCAACCTGTTATGACACAGTCACACATAGACACAGTGAATTAGGAGTATGAATATTGTATTTCATTGTCATGTATTGATCAGTTGAGTTTGTGTGCTATTTAGCCAATGTTTACTTATTAATAAAGTTATTGTTAATCCTATATAGTATATAACTGGTTAATGTATATTTATTATAATGTTTAATGTGTAAACATTGCATAAAATTACTATGTAATTGTCTTCATAATTATGGCTTTTTATCGAAATGTAGCGGTCAGTTGTTAGCGTGCTAATATTAGCAAATATTAACTTATTAATTAAATTACTGTTAGTGTGAAATGACTGGTTAATGTATATTTATTAGCATAATTAATGTGGTTTACTGCTTTCATAAATTATACAAATATCTTCATAATCATGGACGTTATGGCCTTTACTGAAATGTGTCAGTCTGTTGAGGTTGCGCACTAATTAGCCAATATTGACCAATGAATTAAATTATTAAATTATTTGTTAATGTACATTTATTACCATTATTAATGTGGTTATATACATTGCATAATATGTATAAATATCTTCATAGTCATGGGCATTATGGCTTTAACTGGAACGCGTTGGTCTGTTGAGTTTGCATGTTACATTACTAAAATGAACTAATTAATTGCATTAATTTGATTATAATTAGTACTAAAAATATTAAATATTGTAAATTTATTACTCTAGTCAATGTATTTGAAAACCCTGAAAACAGTATTTAAATATCTATATAAATAAAAAAGTTATGACATTTTAAAGCAAGTATTTATCCACAGAAAACACAAAAATGAGTCAATTTTGCTATTGTAAGAGATACACAAAAATTATGCTGTTGTGCCGTTTTAAAATCGCAATAACTTTTGATCTGTTAAAGTAATCTTAATAAAATAAACAGTTATGTGCTATTACCTTTAATTTAAGCCCATTCCCAATGTTCTAGGATGATATTACATGTTTTGTTGAAGTGCCTAGTGTAAGTGTAAATAATGCTCCACTAGAGTTTAAACAGTAGACGTTTACTTCAGCTATGCCTAGCCTAGGATTAAGTCAGTAACATAATGATAAAGACAAAGTCCTAAACTGTATATGTAGGCCTGTAGGTGTGGACTGCATAGCTAGTGTAATTTATATATTTACACGGAAGTTCACCATATGATATTATGTATTCTTTAACATCTCTGAAGTAATTTTTTACTAAGCTAATTTTGCACATTGTTGATATGACTTTAAAATTTGGTTCGACTTACTGTTTGGTGCATATTGGGTAGAAACAGGAATATCATTCTACACAGTGTCTGTATATAATGAATCTATGTTGGGTGTAATGGTCCCACATAATGGCAAAACGTGTAACTTACTGTGTATGCTCAAGGTCTATGGGATAATCCAAGTGGTCCCTATCACTGTTCTACACCTGTCTGACCTGAATCGTAAATAGGAGGTTAGTGGGATCTTCAACTTTGAATAATCGGTGGTCCACAAATTAACATCATTTTTAATGTAAAAAAACATTTTCATTGTCAATTTGGGAAATATAAATTTTGATATTTGCTCGAAATATGGTTTTCATGTGCGCTGACATTTTTGGAGAGAACTTTGCTAACCATTGCATGCCTAGCTTTGCGAACAGTCAGACATCCTAAATGAACCCTTAGCATAAATAAAACCAAAGATCTTTCCTGGGGTCATAGATGACCCCCTCATGTTTTGGAGTCTGAGCTACAAAGGAGAAATAACCTAACAAACATTCATGGAATACTATACCTGATTTGGGGAGTATCTCCCAGTCTCCCGGAATACAGGCCAATCTCCCAGATTTTCTCTGAAAATCTACAACAGCACTGCCCCCCCCCCCATCTTCTAGACAGTGCACTATAGGAGACATGCTGAGATGTGCTAAACTGCTGAATTTCTGGCAAAAAATCTCCAACAGCATCCCCCCATCTTCCGAGGTCAAGATCTGAGGCAGCGTGACATGAGAAGTGTGCTGAACTGCTGATGAATTTCGCAGATTTCAACAAAACAAGTTGGCAGATGTAGAATACACATATGCTCAAATATTATAAAGGTATCTTGATAATACATGTGTGTTTGATTCTCCATTTTCTAAGAGCTCACTCACAAACTGAATACAGTTGAGTGGAATGTGAGTTACTGTGATGATCCTACTTTCAGGCAGACTGGAGTTCCTTACAGAAATGCTGCAGGATTGACAGGTAAGACTGCCTACTAGACACCAGTCATTTGTTGCTCTTCACCTATTCTATTCCTAGTTGCTTCTTAATTGTGTCCAAATTTATTTACTCTATTTCTTTGTTGCCTGACATTTTTTACTAGTTCATAAGTTTTTCCTTACCTCCTCTAGACTACCATACTGGTCCTTACCTCCCCCACTAGACCTTACCATACGCGTCCTTATCTCCCCCACTAAACCTTACCATACGGGTCCTTACCTCCCCCACTAAACCTTACCATACGGGTCCTTATCTCCCCCACTAAACCTTACCATACGGGTCCTTACCTCCCCCACCAAACCTTACCATACGGGTCCTTATCTCCCCCACTAAACCTTACCATATGCGTCCTTACCTCCCCCACTAAACCTTACCATAAGGGTCCTTACCTCCCCCACTAAACCTTACCATACGCGTCCTTACCTCCCCCACTAAACCTTACCATATGGGTCCTTACCTCCCCCCCTAGACCTTACCATACGGGTCCTTATCTCCCATACTAAACCTTACCATACACGTCCTTACCTCCCCCACTAAACCTTACCATACGTGTCCTTACCTCCCCCACTAGACCTTACCATATGCGTCCTTATCTCCCCCACTAAACCTTACCATACGTGTCCTTACCTCCCCCACTAAACCTTACCATATGCGTCCTTATCTCCCCCACTAACCCTTACCATACGGGTCCTTACCTCCTCCACTAGACCTTACCATATGGCCTTACCTCCCCCACTAGACCTTACCATATGGGTCCTTACCTCCACCACTAGACCTTACCATATGGGTCCTTACCTCCCCCACTAGACCTTACCATACGCGTCCTTACTTCCCCTGCTAAACCTTACCATACGCGTCCTTTCCTCTCCCACTAGACCTTACCATACGGGTCCTTACCTCCCCCACTACACCTTACCATACGGGTCCTTACCTCCCCCACTAGACCTTACCATATGGGTCCTTACCTCCCCCACTAGACCTTACCATACTGGTCCTTACCTCCCCCATTAGACCTTACCATACTGGTCCTTACCTCCCCAACTAGACCTTACCATACGGGTCCTTACCTCCCCACTAGACATTACCATACGGGTCCTTACCTACCCCACTAGAACTTACCATATGGGTCCTTACATCCCCTACTAGACCTTACCATACAGGTCCTTACCCCCACTAGACCTTACCATACTGGTCCTTACCTCCCCAACTAGACCTTACCATACGGGTCCTTACCTCCCTCACTGGTCCTTGTCTTCCCCACTGGTCCTTGTCTACCATTGGTCCTAGTCTCTCCACTGGTCTATATCTCTCCCACTGGTCCTTGTCTCCCACTGGTCCTTTCTCCCCATTGGTCCTTGTCTCCCCCACTGGTCCTTGTCTCCCACTGGTCCTTTTCTCCCACTTGTCCTTGTCTCCCACTTGTCCTTGTCTCCCCCACTGCTCCTTGTCTCCCCCATTGGTCCTTGTCTCCTCCACTATTCCTTGTCTCTCCCACTGGTCCTTGTCTCTCCCACTGGTCCTTGTCTCTCCCACTGGTCCTTGTCTCTCCCACTGGTCCTTGTCTCTCCCACTGGTCCTTGTCTGCCCCACTGGTCCTTGTCTGCCCCACTGGTCCTTGTCTGCCCCACTGGTCCTTGTCTGCCCCACTGGTCCTTGTTCCCCCACTGCTCCTTGTTTCCCCCACTGGTGCTTGTCTGCCACTGGTCCTTGTCTCCCACTGGTCTTTGTCTCCCCACTGGTCCTTACCTACCCCACTGGTGCTTGTCTCCCCCACTGGTGCTTGTCTCCCCCACAGGTCCTTGTCTCCTCCACTGGTCCATGTCTCCCCACTGGTCCTTATGCCCACTGGTCCCTGTCTCCCCCCACTGCTCCCTGTCTCCTCCACTGGTCCTTGTCTCCCCCACTGGTCCGTGTCCCCCACTGGTCCGTGTCCCCCCACTGGTCCTTGTCCCCCACTGGTCCTTGTCTCCCCCACTGGTCCTTGGCCCCACTGGTCCTTATCCCCACTTGTCCTTGTCTCCCACTGGTCCTTACCTTCCTCACTGGTTCATGTCCCCCCACTGGTCCTTGTCTCCCACTGGTCCTTGTCTCCCCACTGGTCCATATCTCCCCACTGGTCCCTGTCTCCCCCACTGGTCCTTGTCTCTCCCACTGGTCCTTACCTCACCCACTGGTTCATGTCTCCCCTGCTGGTCCTTATCGACCAACTGGTCCTTGTCTCCCCCACTGGTCCTTACCTCCCCCACTGGTCCTTGTCTCCCCCACTGGTCCATGTCTTCCCATTGGTCCTTATGCCCATTGGTCCCTGTCTCCCCCACTGGTCCCTGTCTCCTCCACTGGTCTTTGTCTCCCCCACTGGTCCTTGTCCCCCACTGGTCCTTGTCCCCCACTGGTCCTTGCCTCCCCCACTGGTCCTTGCCTCCCCCACTGTTCCTTGTCCCCCACTGGTCCTTGCCTCCCCACTGGTCCTTGTCCCCCCACTGGTCCTTGTCTCCCCACTGGTCCTTATCCCCTTTTGTCCTTGTCTCCCACTGGTTCATGTCCCCCTGCTGGTCCTTGTCCCCCCACTGGTCCTCTGAATGCCAGCCTTTGAGATGGTGCCATTTAGGGGCATTGATTTGGTACACGCTGCAAGATTTCAAGTAGCCATATGCTCAGAGAGATGACAGCCCAGATTAACATTGCCACATGCAGCCACATTGTGAAATTGCAGCAAATCATTACTTCTGCAAGTGGCAAGTTGTTATTTCCTGTCGATCATCAATGCTAATTGTCTGTCTTAGCAGTGGCATCCCTTGCAAAGCCAGTATGATTAGTTAGACCAACTAGATGTGTCTTCTCTCTGGTGTGGCATGATTCATTTGTTCTTAATAACCAAATCATCAGGGTTTTCGAACTCAAAATACGTATAGATTAACATTGTCATGCTTTGGGTTTAATCTTTATTGTAGTACATTTTCTGGAAAAATGGTATAAGACGGCACTTGTGTAAACCAATAAATGATCGGGTAATGTTATTTTTTAGTATGACCTTTATTGCATTGAAGTGGTTTCTACACGATGTCATAAGATTAGCTCGTTTATTTTAATCCATCATCAAATCATGTATTTTTAAATTGATATATCCCACGATACTAACAATAAGTTTTATTCACTATACTGAATTGCTATATTGTCAACAGATGAAAACAAACTGCTTGAAGCCATCATCAGGAAAGATGTGATGACATCATTGAACGATGAAGAAATTAAAGCCCACCGAGATGCTGGGAAGACCCCAAGGGATGCTGGGAAGACACCAAGGGATGCTGGGAAACATCCTCCTGGTCCCAGCACTGCTCCACATCTAGGTGAGAGTAATACTCTATCAAATGTCCATGTACAAAATGTCCACATACAAAAGTTTTATCTACAGAATGTCTATGTATAAATGTCCACTCAAAAATGTCCATGTGCAAAGTGTATATAAAACGTCCATGTACAAATGTCTTAATTATTTTGTGCAAAATGTCCACATTCAAAATGTCCACACAACAATCATCTACTTAAAACATGTCCACGGAAACATTTGCCATCCAAAAGAGTCCATGTGCAAAGTGTTCATGTACACAAAAATCCATAGTGTACATGTGCAAACTATTGACGTACAAGTGTCCATGTACAGAGTGTCCATTCAGAACGTGTCCATGTACAAAGTGTGTGTGTGTGCAAAATGTCCATGTCAAGTAGACTAGCACATGACCATGCTCATATTGTACATGAACTTGTCAGCCCTGTAAAATATTGGACAAGTATCTTAATTAGAAGTCCCACAAATAGTTCCAATGTCTGATAATGGAAATTCTGTCAAATTAATCTAGATGGAGTATTTTAGAGGTGCTTTGAGTAAGAACTTTGATCAATGAATGCATCTCATCAATGCCAATTTGAAACTTTGCAAGTAAAACCAAATTACGTGGCAATGAACTGATTAAAATGCATTATGTATGGAAAATCCTCATTTTGCATGTATCTTTAATCAGAGTGTTGTTATGGTTTGATGGAAGGTGTGGTTGGGCAGTGTGTCACCCACAAAACTGTTTTAATTAGCATTCATTACATGTGAAACAAATCCTGACTTCATAAATTTTACCAGCAAAGGAATAAGTTGACCTAGAGCATACACATTGATGGTGAAAAATATGCTATTTTCATCTAGCTTTTTAAAAACTATTTCATCACTGATAGCAAGTTAGATTGTGTTTAATTAATAAAAGTAACCTTTGTGTCATGATAAACCTGTATATGCATGGACAATTTAGCGAAAAAAATCTAGGAGACAATAAAAACACAGATACATCTAGGCCACGGAAACTACCGCATGATCAAAGAAACAGATTCTACAACAAATAAATAAACTTTCGTCCACTATCACTGTTTCCTTCTGTCCATCCAGCGCCATCTGACAATGACCTGATGACAGTGATGATGTCACGCCTGACCCAGTTGGAGAAACAGGTGCATCTACAGGCAAGACAGATTATTGACAAGGTCATTGCTTCTAGCCACTCTCTGCCGTGTTCACACCATTCCAACTTGATGTTTTTGATATTACACCTACATTTGCACCATTTTTACACACATTACATCCAAGAGATTTCCTGTCTGCAATACATATTTTTTAATGTGGATATGCATAAAAAGGAAAAATCTTGATAACGTGTATAATTTTTTGTCACTCAAGTATAATATTGAATGAGAATCTTATGGTGGTTAAAAAGAAAGTACTTTTGGTGGTACTCAGTAGGCAGATTCCCGACAAAACATGATGCATTTGTTTAAGTGCATAGTTATGTTTACATGTTTGGTTGCCTGATAGATGGTTGGACATGATAATTTCCACAATTTGTATGGAAGTATTTTTTGTAGGCTGGAGATGACAACACTCAATTGGAATAGGAATGCGATAGGCCAGTTACCAATGTAAAATGTTATATGGATTATATTTGTACAGAATTTCAAGTCAAAAATACGGATTTCAACAAAAAAATGTGGCCTCTACATTTTATCAGTGTTCTATTTTCGACAAATCCTATTGTTATGATGGTCTTTAATTAACAAACATATATTATACATATTTGCACATGATACATATAACTCATTCTATGCTATATTTAAATTCCTTTAAACTGATGTGATTGTAAATATGATTTCAGGATAAGAAAATTGAGACTCTAGAAAGGAAACTGTCGTTATTACAGAAAGCTAAGGGTGAGTATTCCAGTACACATGATGCTATTTTCAACTATCAACGTCCTTGTCGCGTGGCTATTCCTAATAATCATAATGTGTGTACTACAATGCATACATTTTATAATTAAAACAGTTTTTCTGGGTATAAATACTCAGTTTAATAGTTTCTCATCCAGTTCCTCTTGATAGTGGTTTTAATGAGGCTGTGGGGTGCAGTAATGTAACACTGTGGAACCTCCGTATTAGGGTCGCCCAGGGAACTGGGCAAAGGTGACCCTAATACTGAAAATGAGGACTGAAGCATCATAGGAATAGGGAAAATTGCTCAAGATACATGTGGTTTTACTAGCAATGCATATTAAGCAAATACACTGTTGCTGTTTAGTTATTGGACTGACCCAACGTGATCCCAATTGTGAGGTGACCCAACTACTGAGGTGACCCATTACCTAGGTTGTTAACACTAGTACAAAATTACTTAAGATACGACACAGAGAGGTGGAGTCATTCAGGGCCTCTCACGGATGAAATAGGGTTTTACCAGATAGTTATACTACCTTGGTAGTTTTGCACTAAAAACTAACAAATCAGTAAATCACCATTCTGTGAATCTACAGCAGGTTGCCATGATGGACATTACTCAAATGTTTAGTATTAACTGTGTTACCTGCTTTTGAAGTTTACTTATTTACATATTTATTTATATATTTTATTGTACTCTAAAACTTAAATTAATAGTTTCACTTTTACATCATTTTTTTATAATTTTATTTGAATTAGTACTTTAAACATACATTGTTATAATATTATAAAACTAGCTGAGGTACCTGGCATTGCCTGGGGAAAAAAACGCAGTCATATACATGCTCAAATCATTTGCACTGAAATCTAAAAAAACAAAAAATATAGACATAATTATGAACACTGAAAATAGACAAAACCTAAAATGCCCAACATTTGTGTTCGAGACCCCCCAAACCCATCCCAAATTTTTCCAGCCTACCCGAATTCATAAATTGTAACTGGTCACTGGCCTAGTTGTTAGGACAACCTTTTGCCAGAAATTGCATGTGCTCACCCGTTTAACTGATGTAACCAGCAGCAAGCAGCTGGGTAACGCATCTGGGATTTTGTAACGTTAATAACATAAAAACTAATACATGTCTGCATACAGTGACACATTTGTAACATAAAAACTAATACATGTCTGCATACAGTGACACATTTGTAACATAAAAACTAATACATGTCTGCATACAGTGACACATTTGTAACATAAAAACTAATACATGTCTGCATACAGTGACACATTTGTACATGGAATAATTACCTGTACAAAGATATAGAAAAACGTTAAATTCCGTGGCTGGAACTCTACAGAATTGTTGCCGTGTGTTGTTTGCCAGAAGTAGTATACGCTCATGGGGCGAAATGCTTACATGACCAGCGACAGGTAGACCTAGTGCATGTTATGCGATTTTCAAATGTCAATAATTTAAAAACTTCAAAATTTCTGCTTACATCCTGCCACATGTATGTAGATAGCATAATTATTTTTTACAATGATATAGAAAAACAAGAATTTGTGCAGGTGGAACTCCATGTACAGCTTTTTGAAATATTGAGCCCCTCAAGTTCTCCAACCCTGGATGAATTTCGAAAATGTCTAAACCTATGAACCATCTCAATGGGCACGGTAGATCATATGCAAAATTTCAGCTTGATACATGGCAAACTGACGGAGATGTGGGTGCACATACAAAAAGAGAACGAACTGTTTTATAATATAGACATTCATAGACACCAGTCAGAATGTCTTTTAGTTTCTCACCCAAAGATACCTGTTACCAACTTTCTCCCCCATTCCAGGTGCCAAATAAGTTGACTAATTGTACCCTAATTTACGAGACAGCTGTGTTGGCCGTGTTATGGACCTGGGACACAATATTAACTCAAAACCTTTGAGTCAGCATGCTAGTTCACCTAATTTATTATCTTGACTAGTTGCCGATGAAACTACCTGTCTTTTGTTAATTTCCTTTTTACTTTGATTAGTTTCAGTCAAAGCTGCCTGTCTGACATCACATACTTTTTTAGTTTGAGATTAATTGTTTGTGCACTGAGCCAGCTGTATTGTAGGGACCATTTCACTAAGTTGATGAGCTTAGAAGGAAATCCATCATTAAACGCAATTTGCTATTAAATTTAAGGAGGGTTTTAAAAATGCAAAAAGGTGCCACTGTCTCACAGAGGATACTTTTTCTGTGACACCAATGAAAATGTCCATGTGGCACCTCCTGGTGTTGACAGTTTTCAGTGTACAAGATCACTATTAAGGAGCCAAATCAACTTTAAAGATCAAAATCAGGCTTATGATCCCGTAAGAATGTACTGTATGTGAAATGGTCCCCTGATCATATTAGAGTTCAGAACAGATAGGTGTTCATAGGGCTACTAGGCATGAGATGTTTTAACATTGGATAATAATATTTGAGCAGTTGATACTATAAAATTGGATATGTTATGGGAGGTTGCATAAATCCCCAAGTCACCAAAGACATGTGTAGCATTAGGTATGGGTGAGTGGTGGGTTGGTCGTCACCACGTGTCATGGGGAAAATAAAATAAACACATACAGTGGCACCATGTGTAAAGTACAACCGATATTAACGCACATTGATGCCATTGTGGACATCAAACCCAGGCAGCATGGCCTTTAGTATCTCAGCAACCATGTCACACCAATTGAATCCAAGGCCTCAGTCATTTACTCAGCCTTTTTCAGAAGATGTTTGCCAAGCTGACCTTTCTATGCTGGCACTGAGGGTGGTCACTGCTTGTCGTCCTCAGAGATTCTTTTACGTCCCCAATTAACAAATTGTTCATGACTAGGATGGCAAATTTTTATGTCATAATTTTATTTCTAAGAGTCAGATATGTAGAAAAATGCATTCAGTAACAGGTGGTTGCATAAGATCACAAAGTCCTAAAATGTTTATGTTTACATATTATTTGAATGGTGCTTTGGTTGGCACCACATATCAAAAGGAAAATATAGTAATACTATTTATTAATAATAAGGTAATGTCTTTTGCACCTAAATCCTCAGAAACCAAGCTAAACAAAATTGGGATGTAACACATTACATATTATTTAATACCATAAGTGTACATTGGAACCATTGTGGATATCAGAAACGGGCAGCACAGTAGATATCTTGGCAACCATGTCACAACAGTAGAATTGGACGGCTATTGGCTGTGGTTTTGAAAGCCATTTTGGACCACTCAGAACATAGGCGCACCACAAGTATTGTTGGGGGTCGGGACAATATGATCTTATATGAAACACTTCATGATTTTTTTATTTTGCAAACTGATGAGATCACCACTAATGTTTCTGCACTTAGAGGTATACACTAGTTAGGTGTTGGCAAATAGAGCATAAAGATGTCATAGCATGACATGCCTTGATTACCCAACCTCCACCTCCTTGTATGTTGTAGTGAAAGGTGTCAAGTTGCTAACGGATGAATTGTCTCAAGGTAGTGGGGTATGACATATGTTCAGACGTATCGTATGGCAATAAACGTATGCCTTTAAGGGGCTTGGCCTAAGACGTATTGCATAATGCATGTTGAAGCCAGCTGGTTGTAGCTCAAGTATCACATTAAGTATTTAGGACACAATAGTCGGCCGGTTAGAGCACTCTCATTCCAGGGACTGAGGTTCATGTTCACACTCTGTTGCTTCAAAACTTGAACAGTTTCATTCAATGTTAATGTGTTCCTTCTAAACAGTTTGCATCTCGGGCGTCAGACATTCAGGGATTCATTTACAACCTCTTGGAAGAAATGTAATGCTTTTTTAAAATTCCTCATTGATGAAGGGTTCTTTCTGGTTTTAAGGGGTTCATAATGGATCATTGGATGTTAGACAGATGAAAATAAATTGTTTGCAACGTAAAATGTAACTTGCAACAATCGTAGAAACTATACACGTACATTGCAAAAACTGCCCAAAGTTAGTCATAGCAAACATCCGGTAGGAATACTTTGGGAACTGTTTTTTGCATATGTATGTATGTAGTATAGTGTCTTTGCGTATGTAGTATAGTGTCTTTGCGTATGTAGTATAGTGTCTTTGCGTATGTAGTATAGTGTCTTTGCGTATGTAGTATAGTGTCTTTGCGTATGTAGTATGTATGTATGTAGTATAGTGTCTTTGTGTATGTAGTATAGTGTCTTTGTGTATGTAGTATAGTGTCTTTGCGTATGTAGTATAGTGTCTTTGCGTATGTAGTATGACTGAACGATGGGTATTTTTGCTAGTGGAAATAACAGTGTAGGCAATATAGGTACCTATGTGTATGTGATGGCCCTGTGAAAATCATGCTATAAACATGACCACCATTGTGAAATACTGCTTTTAGAACTAATGCTACTGCTACAATAAATAACTGCTACAGCTACTGCTACTGCTACTGGTACAGCTGCCACCACCACTGCACATTTGATGATTTACATTCAAGGGAGATTTAATATTGAAGTTTACATAGACGGATCCATGCAGGGGATGGGGGCACGTACTTCCCTAGATTTTTGGAATTTGGCATGCCCCCAGACCTTTTTGAATGGGCCCATGTGACCCTTGGAAATGTGTCCCCATTCAAGTTACAATAAAAATCTGAAGTTGCTGCAGCATGGCAGGGAAACATTTTCTACACCATTTGGTTCTGCCGCCAGTGGAGGTTTTTGTGCCCCCCCCAGACTACCCTCTCAGGATCCCTCCCTGGTCTATGTAGACAGTTTTGAGAATGATAGACTGTAGCAACCACTGATGGACAAAAGTATTTACTCAGTAACTGGCCACCATTGCCTGCGGCTGTTGTATAAAGTTACATCTCACTTTGTATTAATTTGTAAACTGATATGTTTTCGCAAAGCAAATAGTCATTGGATAAGTTCATATAATCAGGGAGTCATTTACCTCTCATTTATACAGCTGGGCAAACTGAGGCAACATGGAGTGGACAAAATTGGCTAGACTTTGAAAGAGCAGCTAGAGGATTCAAACCCCAATCCTCTCCGTTGAGAACCCTGCCATCTTAGCACTGTGGTACCATGCCCACTACATCGTAGTGTCGTTTTATTTTTAAATATTATCATATTTATTGTTTTAATAGTCATGATGATATCACCTCTTAATATATATATATATATATATTATTTTCCAAGGATATGAATGCTGGTATCATTGTATTCCACACTCTTCAAGTTTCATAAATATTCAGGTATGTATGCCTCTCTCCCACACAAATGTTTATCTCACAGGATTTGTATTTAGTTCTGAAGGTGTGTATTTAGCTCTCAATGTGAATTGTAAAAAGGAACCCCTTTTAGTGGTACGATCCCCTGACCAACTCTTTTTATGCTAATGTGTTGACATATGAAACCAAATGGCCTGGGGTGTGGTCAACATGATGATGTTGTTGTTTAAATATTTACTCATTTGTATACACCGGGTAAACACTTTTGGTTTTAAATTCTGTTTGGTTAATTTCCTGAAGGTATAAATATCAAAGGACTTTGTGGATTGGAGGTAGAACATCGCCACATGCATCTGTACATAAGATGGGACTTGTGCATTTGAATGGTTTAGTTCAAGTTATATTTGAATGTCAACGATATCAACGATAACAATGATAGGAATTATAATGACTAATGTTTTAGTGTTCATTTGCACGTAGACAATCACATTTTGACATTGCATTGTGGACAGAGATATTAATAGCATGGTTTAATCATTGTGTGTTTGGCCAACTGGCACTGTGGGCCTGTACCTAGCTAGGTTACAGCAAGCTATCAGCAACATATTTTATTAATGAGTATGTTAATATTTATGAAATTGTGACTGTTTCTTGGAATTTGTGACAAGGGCATATGTTGTAATAATGCACTTTGTCTTTTGGAATGGACAACACAAATGGGCCATTCTGTCAGTGGAGATTTCACACAGGGAAATGGTAAAATCATGTTGTTGGCTCACAAGGCCAATAGCCTAAGTCTACAAAAATCCATCTGTGGATGATGCATCAGCTGCTCACTAAACACTTGCTCTGGTAATGGATTAAGCATCTAAAGCCCCTTGTCTGGGTGGATACTGGTGCTACATAAAACCAGATATTATTAATATGTAAGCATATGTAATATATTATATAAAGTTATATATTATATATTTACGATATAAGTGTGATCACATAAGTTAACAAATCCACTTAAATCCCACAATATGGTTGGTGGTCTTATTGATTAAATCAGTATGAAATACTATATGGTTTTGGACTTGTTGAACTTGTGAGACCACCCCCAGTGATCAGACAACTTGTGAGAACACCCCTAGTGATCTGACAACTTGTGAGAACACCCCCAGTGATCTGACAACTTGTGAGACCATCCCCAGTGATCTGACAACTTGTGAGATCATCCCCGGTGATCTGACAACTTGTGAGACCACCCCCAGTGATCTGACAACATGTGAGACCACCCCCAGTGATCTGACAACTTGTGAGACCATCCCCGGTGATCTGACTACTTATGAGACCTCCCCCAGTGATCTGACAACTTGTGAGACCATCCCCGGTGATCTGACTACTTGTCAGACCACCCCCAGTGATCTGACAATTTGTGAGACCACCCCCAGTGATCTGACAACATGTGAGACTACCCCCAGTGATCTGACAACTTGTGAGACCATCCCTAGTGATCTGACAACAAGTGAGACCATCCCCGGTGATCTGACAACTTGTGAGACCACTCCCAGTGATCTGACAACTCGTGAGACCATCCCCGGTGATCTGACAACTTGTGAGACCATCCTCAATGATCTGTCAACTTGTGAGACCATCCCCGGTGATCTAACAACTTGTGAGACCACCCCTAGTGATCGGACAACTTGTTAGAACACCCCCAGTGATCTGACAACTTGTGAGACTATCCCCAGTAATCTGACAACTTGTTAGACCATCCGCAGTGATCTGACAACTTGTGAGACCACCCTCAGTGATCTGACAACTTGTGAGACCATACCCGGTGATCTGACAACTTGTGAGACCACCCCTAGTGATCTGACAACTTGTGAGAACACCCTCAGTGATCTGACAACTTGTGAGACCATCCCCAGTGATCTGACAACTTGTGAGAACACCCCCAGTGATCTGACAACTTGTGAGACCATCCCCAGTGATCTGACAACTTGTGAGACCATCCCCAGTGATATGATAACTTGTGAGACCATCCCCAGTGATCTGACAACTTCAGAGAACAGCCACAGTGATCTGACAACTTCTGAGACCATCCCCAGTGATCTGACAACTTCTGAGACCATCCCCAGTGATCTGACAACTTGTGAGACCATCCCCAGTGATCTGACAACTTGTGAGAACACCCCCAGTGATATGATAACTTGTGAGAACACCCCCAGTAATATGATAACTTGTGAGAACACCCTCTGTGATCTGACAATGAAATATTAAATTATGTATGTAAAAAGCTGTGATTGCAGCATGCACATTGGCAGACCCAGAAATTATCTTTCACAGACTGTGATGTTCTTGATAGAACTAAAGCACCAACGTGACTACCATACTGGTAACAAGTTGCTGTAGCACACAGAAAACACCTCACACTTTGAGATTATCAGTGGTTCGTGTCATAATTTGGACAATGTCTTATCTTTTATGCAAATAGTTTGCATGACTTTTATAATTACTAATTGTCGTCACAATCAGTGAAGACAAAGCATAGATGCGGCCAGGTGAAGGCAATGACTGTGTGTGTTTTAGGGGGGATCTTGCTACGTTAGTTAGACGTATGTCATCCCTGATGATATGCAGCTGATGTGTGTCACAAAGGTGTGTCATCGTCATTCACTGGAAAGATGCATGCATCAGTGCGTGGGTTGTAATCTCTCCCTGCACTATTTAACATGTTCGGTTGTTGACATGTACTCTCAGGCTGAGGCACTTGTGTCTGTGTGATGTGTGTCTGTTGTGTGATGTGTGTCTGTTGTGTCTGTTGTGTGTGCTTGGTGGGTGGTTGGTTTACTTTACAGTGAGTCTGGGGCAGTGTGAACTGGGGTGCTTGAAGAGGGGGGAGGGGGAGGGAGGGGGAGAGGGAGGGAGGGGAGGGAGTGGAGGGAGGGAAGAGGGAGGGGGTAGGAGGGAGGTGATGAGGGAAGGAGGGGGAGGGAGGAGGGAGGGAGGAAGGGGGCGGAGGGAGGGAGGTAGGGAGGGATGGTGGGTGGGAGAATTGGAGGGGAGAAGAGAGTGTGTGTGTGAAAAAGAGGGTAAGAGGAGAAGAGGGATGAAGAAAATGTGGGAGAGTTGAAGAGAGGGGTGGGAGAGAGAGGGAGAGAGAAAGAGGGAGGAGGACAGTGAGGAAAAGAGGGAGAGGTGGGAAGAAAAGTACTGAGGCGTAGATTTCTTGCTTACTCCCTATTGCACCGTTTAGGGCAGGAACAACTTTCCTCCACACTGTTCTTTCTACTGTTCTGTGCCAGGTTTTTTTTTTATGTCCTTTCTTCCTTTTCTCTATGAGTCCAGCACAGTGCGGTTCTAGTGATTGATTTAACATCTTTCCCCAGCACATGGCCAATCCACTTCCAGCATCTTCTGGTGAAGGTGGTACAGCACGCAGTGCTACCAAAACTGATCTGGCCCCATTGAACGAGGGCTTCGAACGGGAGTGATTTGGGAGGGTATCCACCTCCATGACATGGGAAATTGTGAAAATGTGCATCCAAAATGGTACACTTGAGAACCCTGTTTTGGCCTTACAAACAAAAATCTATACAACTTAATTTTAATAAAGCAAACTATTATGATATATTGCTTTTATTGAGAGCTGCAAATAGGGTCTACCCAAAATAGTTATCAGTAATGTGAGTTTAATAAAGAGCAATACATTTGAATTGAAGTTCATCAGCAGTGTAATCTATATATTTATGTGACATTTTACCCCAAACATTAAAGGTCAAGGTAACAAGAAAAAACAATGTATCGTTACAATATACCTCGGTATGATTATAAGAGCACCAGAGCATCTCTTTCATCGCTAATTAAGTAAGCATGCCTTTTGGTAAAATATGTGTCAATTTTCCTAACTTATGCCTGATTAGCACTCTGGAATGCTGTCCCAACATGCCTTCCATGTCCACAGCCATGGCCAGTGGTGGATTAAGGGACATTGAGGCCATGCAGCAAGTTGTGATAGTGAGGCCCCACATTCATGGTGGGAATTTTTTTGCATTTTTAAATGACAATATGTTGACAAGAAAATCGGTGATTTACATAAATTATGCAGCAACACAATGCATGTATGAAACACAGTCTACAGTTACTTGTGAATTTGCAGGCAGTTTGAAAATTATGCAGTTAAAGTGTTGGCAACATAAAAACACTGTCGTCCAATTACCTGTAGACACAAATGTTGAATTCTTGAAATTATAACTCTAAAATTATGTTCTCGTGTTATTTCGTAGCACATAAATTGCTATTAGTCTGACATGGCAAGCATAACTTCTCCATTACAGCATTACAGATGTATGGGAAATTTATATTTTGTAAAGCGGTTATGCAGCTGACTTGCATAACAAAATTAACAACTGCCAATATGACGAGAGCTGTGTATTGAGGATAGTCTATTAGACAGTGATGTAACTGTAGTTCACAATGCAGTGATTTTTACACTTATAGTAGAACTTGTCTTGCTTGATCTCTCTCATGTACGCACACACTTGTTGTTACTCTTAATTGCCACAACATTTTGCAAAACTTGAGTTACCATATTGTAAGTTTTTCAAGAATAACTGCACAGATGAGAAGTTGGAAATGTAGATTTCAGAAAAGACTATAGACTATAACAACTAGAGCCATAGGCTGACTTCAGAAAAGGGTATACAATGTCAAACAGATCTGGAACAAAGCTGACAGGTGTTGCAACTACAAGAGAATAAGAGCTTTGAGATTGACAAGATAAATAATGTTTTGCATGCTGACTCATGCAGAAGTGACTAGTTGCATGGTTGCTGTATTCTCACAGGTGTCAATGATACTTTAAAGTGTACATCTCCACCAGTGACTTTCTGTTCCAAACGTATTCAGCTTGGGAATCTTTGCTCATACTAGGCCCTATGTTTAATGCTAATTAAAACTGTGCCATATGATCATAATAAGTATGTGCGGGAACAATACTGAACAATACCTGTTGTTCGATGTCAGTTCTGATGGACAACTTAATTATCAATCTTGTGATTGGCAACAGTTAAATACCTATAATAATCTGTTATATTATTTTTGTACATATATGATACTGAGATAACATTGTGAGTTGAGACATTTTGTATGTGGTAGGTGCTATTATATAAGACCGTTCTGTAACCACAAATTGTGTGGTGTGGTCAGTAATGAGGTGCGTGGACAAGTCGCAGTATGCGGATATGTCCACCATTTTCTAGACATTCTGTTCAACGTCGCAGCCATATATTATTATAGTGTACACTCCCAAATGAGATCTGAAAGCTTTTGACATCACACCTGAAATACCAAGCTGGCTGCTATGAATCATCAAACAAAAAAGAAACATGTGGCAAAAACAAGACTACAGCATCACAAACCCAGTAGATGACACTGTCTCTCAAGATAGATGTCAAACAGCACAGGAAGAGAGAGGTACTCTCAACATTTTTATTTCACTTAACAAGAAGTTCTCACCATAAACCATCCAGTGTGATTTAGCTGTTTTCTGTTGTCACAAACATATCAAATATTACCACCTTGACTGAAGCAAATGACATGGGAACTTTTAATGTGACTGTAGATTGTGCAAAAGTATATTATTTCTATGAAACAGTATATTCTCTCTGTGGCTGACTTTTTCTTGGGAGAAAAAGTGTATTTAGCCCTGTCCCTGTCTTCTATTGGTCCCCTTTCATGGCACTGTAGGCAGTATGTTACTTTACTAATAATTATTTGTTTTCCTTTTGTCTGTTTGGTCTGGAGCCATTCTGAAATCTTCACTTATAAATAGCCTGGTGTGGTTTGTTTCTCCACCTTTGCTGATATTTTGTATATTCAAATATTTTATAGGCTATGCAACAACTGTTTTATTTATTTTATATATACTTTATACTATATACTTTATGGTATATATATATATATATACATATACCATAAAGTATATAGTATAAAGTATATATAAAATAAATAAAACAGTTGTTGCATAGCTTATAAAATGTATATATATATATATATATACATATATATATATATATATATATATATATCTATCTATGTACTACTGAACGTTCTTCCAGATAGATCATTATGTTATAAATAAGAAGAAATGCATTCAATAAATGTATGTAATTATAGATGTCTTCAGTAAACGAGCCAATATTCTTAGTCTTAGTTCTTAAGAAGGTTGTGTTGTCCCACACAAAATTTCGGTTTTAGTATAATTTACATAGAACTTAGCAAACACAGATTGTATTTTTTTGTCGACCTTCTGGACGTCACATTTTGGTGCAGGTTGGTACAGGAGATTGTTCAATGGTGAATGTTTCTGCTGTGCTGACTAAATATCCTGGTTTCATCTTGTTCTAGTCACATGTACAGAGGATGGCTTTCACACTAGTGACAGGACACTAGATTAATATCTAGGTCAGACTGATTCCCGGTTTGAATAGACATTTGTGTATTGTCAACCTCGTCTATTCACACTGGGAATCAGATTGACCACTATATTGTAATTTTGTTGAGATGTTCCTCGTGTCAGACTGGTCTGAACTGTTGTACTTTTCTGACCTAAACTGCATATCACCCGATCAGGCTTGTGACAGAACTGATGTGAAGTAGATTGTTTCATAGGCATAACCCAGAAACAACAAAAACTCACAAACAAAATAAAGACTAAAGCAACATAATCCAGAAACATGACTACGAAACAAGAAGACCCATAAACATTGTGACCTAGAAACAATGTTGAAGACTCAGAAACAAAATAATGTTTCATAAATAACAAGCCTAAGAAACAACATGACTCGGAAACAATACAACTCAGCATCAATGCAACTTGTCAACAGTGTGATTCAGAAACGATGTGACTTTGAAATAACATGACTTGTAAATATTTGGTATAGGCTCAGGTATATTTTAACCCTACAGTATTTCCATAACTTTGTTAGAATCATTGAGTAGATTTTCCATGGGTCTCCACTCAGAGCCGTGGGGTTTACAGCTATCAATGTTAGCCTCTGGATATTCCACTGCCTGCTTCCTTTGTCTATGGATATATGTTATCAGCTCAACCAGAACTGGTACTCCCTGTTACTTTTCAAGTTCAATCAACCACGACGACGAAACAGAACTGTAGAATATTATAAAAAACTATAATTTATATGATCTGAATCGCGTTTTTGCATTTGATATGACATCAGCAAGAACACTCATGACAAGTTATATCAAGGTCACTGTAACATTTCTTGGACAGCGGTCACCAAATGGGTGGACCACCAACTGTTATGTGAATAGGCAGTACTGAGAGGTCATCGTCAACTACAGGAACTTAAATTTGCATGACCACATTTTCTTTTCTTTTTTTAAGTTTATTTACATTACTCATAGCTTTGTACAGTATATTGGTGACATGTACCAGTTAGTGTTTGTAGATTTAATTATATATTAATATGCTAACTTTGGAGAATTGTACGTGTATCTCCTCCCAGGCACAGAGGCCCACTCGCATCTTTCCTTGGACCATTTGTGTCTGATCTACCAGTTAAAGATGTATTTGAAAAAAGCACAAAAGTAGCTAATTTAAGTTTTTGTTTTGTTGTCATTCACTCCCCAGGTGGCACCACTGGCTTTATGTTAAAATTATCTGCTGCCTGCATTGCCTTAATTTGTGACATCAGTAACTATAGTATAACTTTAAAAAGGAATTGTATCTAAGTTGAGACATGTAGATAACCTAATGGGCAGTTTGTTTTACCTTTCTGGCAGATTCGGACAACCCAGGCCATGTTCAACAGTTGGAGCAGAAATGTCTGCAGTTGCAGGAGCAGATATTGGACATGGAGGTATGAACTTGACCTACAAACTTCCACCTTTAACATCTGACCTTTAATACACCACCAACACATGCCTCTGGTGTGGTCATATCAGTTTGCAAATTCCCAAAATGTGCGGATGGTGGGTTCGTCATCATCACGTGTCATGGGAAAAATACTTGACTACAGTAGCACCACCTATTGAGTTGAACAAGTATTAGATACTGTGCTAAATAAGAACATACCGTTTTGTTAATGCATATACATGCAATTGTGGCTATCAGAATTGAACAGCATTGTGGGTAATGATAATGCTTTAGCAACCGTGCCGTACCAGTTGAATCCAACCTTATGAGATCACATCTTATTATTTGTTATAATTTTAATCATTTTGAATCATTCTAGTTAAGAAAATAATTATGCAAAACTTCCTGGTCGCTGGCGACATTTCCTTTGTTCACTGGCTGAGTCATGGACTGTCCCCCAGAGATGGAACAGTGATATAAGTGGGTGACCCCTTCAGGGGGGTGGCTTTGTCTCATAGCTAATTTACATACAGTGATTTTGTTCTCTTTGTATGCACATAACTTTTATATAACCCATGCCCATTTACAATTTACATGTGAGTACATGTATGGTATTATAATAATGTTCTAAAACAGGGTGTGATCTGTATATTATCTTATATTATGTATACTACTGTATAATGTCTTAGTAGTTAAACTTTGGGGGCAGTATAGAAATGTACCCTCCCATTCGCCACAGTCCACTTGTCTCTTTCTGTGTTCTTTCGCGTCCTTGTCATTATTATATTCAGTCGGTAACATCATATTATCACAGTGATGGTTTATCTTTATATGTCTCTAGTGCCCCTTCTTTCTTGTCATGTTCCATGGTTGATGTGATGTTGTTACTGTGTTGTGTGGTTTGAAGTCGTTCCTGGCGGACTACGGCATGATGTGGGTGGGGGATAAGTCCCTCTCCTCCACAGACAGTGAGGAGATCCTCCCCACAGATATAGGGCCAACACGGAAGGAAATGTGGAGCCAAGGTAGGTGGTCTTTACTACAGGATGAATGGGTGGGTGGGTGCTCGGGTGGGTTGGTGGGTGGGTTAGTGGATGGGTGGGTAGGTGGAGGGTTGTGTGGGTGGGTGGATGGGTTAGTGGGTAGGTGGAGGGTTGTGTGGGTGGGTGGATGGGTTAGTGAGTGGGTGGTTAGGTGGAGAGTTGTGTGGGTTAGTGAGTGGGTGGGTGGGTAGGTGGAGGGTTGTGTGGGAGAGTGGGTGGGTGGATGGGTTAGTTGGTAGGTGGAGAGTTGTGTGGGCACCTCTGAACTTGGTTTCCGACGATTTAGGCACAAAGAACTTATTATTAGTAATGAGTACTAACTACTAATTATATACCAGCTTACACCAGTCCCATGGAGAAACACACTATAGGCAGCAATTATCACAATTATAGTATTTCAGACTCAAACTTGTTCCTGTGGGCATTTAATTTCTGCGGTTGACATTAGCATAGACTGTGGCAGATAATAATTCCTGATAAATCTAACATATTTACCCCCTGTATGGGATCTACTGCTTGTCCTGGCATAGACACCAGATAGAAGTAATCAACAGTTTTAGTGTCTCTTCTGAAACTTGACAGACACAGGCAATGTGGGGTGAACAAAATTGCCCAAGTTTCGAAACAGTGGTTGGTAGTAGGATTCAAAAACCTGTCCCCTAGACCGGAATCTGGCCCTCTGCCCTTCATATTACATAAGGCATAAAATATCAAAGTACAACTGGGCCTGTAACGTGGAAATGTTGCTGGCTCAACAAAAAATGTTAACGCCTAGCAATCTTACAATCATGCCACTGCTGTCATCTTAGGAATTTTAATGGCGTAAATGTTGACAATTGTGACCAATGCCTGATGTTTGCCACCTTATCTTTTCTAGCTTATGCTAGGTTGAACACATGTTAATCACTTGTACGAGCTAGTACCATGACCCAGGCCAACCCATGTGGATATCATCAGGACCAGTTGCTTTATTATTCTTGAGTGTATTTATCCCATCGTTCAGATCAGAAATTGTGAGTTTGATTCATCATGTAATAGTCTGCGATATTTATGACCAGTGCTGCCCTCTTGTGAAAACACTGTCAGTAAGCTGTGTGGCAAATCACTGGCAGACATTAGATCTGTGTATCTTAAAGCAGGTTTACATGACTGATTAACTCTGTAATTAATAATAATAATAGGAGTTCTTGCAGAGAAATGTAGTAACTTCAATTGTTAATCAGTGCACTAACAAATTAAACATTAGTCATTATAAAGTCAGTTAAAAATATTAATTAAAAGGCTATAAATGATAAAAAGTTGATAATTTAATTTAATTGATAGGTCAATGTGTACGCAACATTATAATGGAAGATCCATCTTTATTATGCTAAATAGCGAGACCAGTTTGTAGTTGTGATTGCATGTAGATTTGGGGCAGGGTCCAGTTTAACCAACCATTGGCCTACAATAGTGGTCAGCAACCTGTGGCCTATGGAGCTATTCCAGTCGGCCCACGGACTAACAGTGAGATTATACACAGTGCAGCCCCTGGGATGACAACAGTTGTTCCAAGTTTCTTGGTCGGAAGAACCAACGTAGCTATTTTGCTGATGACAAAATGTTGCCACTTTGCATTGAACTTTGGAGTTCTTTAGGGCCTGTTAATTGCCATCTCAGAGAAAGACAAATCTGTTAAAATGCAGAACATAATGAGTTGGCTAATTGTTGTGAAAACATAAAACTGCATTTGCACTCGTTGCCTGGACCATTGGCAGTTCCAGCATCTTCTGTCAATATCAAGATCTCTAATGGTTTAGTGTGAAGTGTGAAGCTGATTGAGTCAATGTGTCGTACGTATGCTGCGAAAAATGACATTATTGTTCGTGGAGCAGAAAGATACAGAAGTACTGGAATTCACTGATCCTTCATGGATGTACGATTTAGCATTTCTTATCGACTTCACAGCTAGTGCATCTCAATCTGCTTAATGTTCAGCTTCAGCAATGAGAACATCTAATCAATTAATTCTTCCTGCTCGTCTCCATTTTCGAGATGACAGTCTTGCAGTGGAAGACACAACCATGGAACTGCACCTGTTTGCAACTTTCCTGGAAAACAACACAGAGTATATAAATATATTCAATAATAAATGTGTGGCCCGCTGACCTAGTCCAGTTCACCAATTTGGACTTCCGTGACCTACTGTTTGAAAGAGTGACCAATCTGTGATTACTGGAACCAACCAACATACATACATATGAATCTACTAAGTTTTGTATGTACATAGTATAACAGTTTCTATCAGTATATTTTATTTTTTAATAATAGTATGGTTTGTTAATTATTACGATAACCATAGATTTGTTGATTTAACTAGGAAGACTTAAGTTTTATTAAAGGCCGTTATTTGCATGAAAATATTTTTTCACATTATGTAATGTCAATCTATGGCAGACATTACCGCCAGATGTGGGTGATATTTTCTTTATAACATTTATATAATTCAAACATTCTCTTTCAGTGAGTAGATGAAATGATTTGTAATACTTTTGATTGCACTACAATGTAGAAATGATTAGAAATAACTATTAATAAAACCTTTGCATCAAAGCAACTGAGTTAAAAGAATTTATGTGAAATCAATAAAATGCAATTCTGGATTTCATCCAGCCCTGGCTGCAGAAATGGCATTAAATAAACAGTATGTCAGTGTTTCCTACAAAGCTACGTTTTCGTAATTAAATGGAAGACAGAGAGATTGATTGAGCATTCATCCATTGCTGTGGATGAATTATAACATATTGATTACTTGCTAAATAGCAAGAAAATTACAGACAGGCAGAAAGACATATGTATTTTGACCATAACAACATTATAGACATTTTACAAATTGAAACAATTAATATACCGGTAAGTATAAATGTCAAGACGATCTTATTAAACAAAAAATATCATTTCAGTAATACAAAAAAATTACATACCAGCACACAATGTGAACTGATACTGCATACCCGTAGGTGCATTTATATCAGTAAAAATAATATTGAAATACCAGTAATAATAATAAGCAATAATAATTCAATTGTACTAAAGGAATTCATTATTATTGATACATATGCATGTTTTATTTACTGTTGCATTTGTAATTTATATTCTATAAAATTGTGAGAAAAATGTTGTTAATAATGAGTACTAATTATACATCTTTCATAAGAAAACATTGGTTATGCAATTTTCCAAAATATTAATTATGCAATTTTAATTAATTAAAATAATTATGAACCACAAATAAAGTAAATACAAAATCAATATAAAGTAGACATTTCTATTAACTAGCTACATATAGAAAGAGTGAGATTAATCATTTCTATACAGCGTTTGTTTCCTCTCTTTCCAGGAAGCTCTCAGGTGACAAATTTCCATGTTGACTACGACCTTGTTATAAAGAACATTGAGGAACTGAATATCCTCGCCGGAGAGGGTGTAGCAAAGATACAACAGACACCAGATGGCGCCAGGTTGAAAGTGGGTCAAATTGTTTTATTTATCGCCTTGATACTTCCCTGACGAGAGATGATTGCGGATACATATACATTTATTAGTTAAAAAAACTATACAAATAAACCACAAATATTTTTAAATAATAAGTAAAAATATAACAAAGTAACAAATTTAAGTAAATAAGCTATGTAAATATAATAACTAAATATATATATGTGTATATATACACTCTGTATATATATATGTATATATATATATGACATAAAATCGCTATCGTACAACACAATGAGACTAATATTGTTGTTTTCAAAAAAACATTCATGTCTGTGCAAATTATGTTTTTTCATTGTGTTTTATTGTGCGGATGTTTGACCCGCCAAGTGCCTGATGGTCTGCCTCCTTTTAGATGCCTGATTCTATTCCACTCACATTGTATGCGAATGGAATTGTGATGTTTGCGGGGCCGTTTCGTTCGTTTGAGGAGTCGGTCACTCAGCGGTGTCTTGGAGACATCATGGATGGCTACTTCCCTTCTGAGTTACAAGGGCGCTTCCCTGATGGCGTGCCATTCCAGGTGGGTGTATCCATTGCAGTCCACAAAGTTTATGTGGAGCCAATCGAGGAAATAAAACAAATTTTCATTGTAAACAATTCTGATAGGTTTAATTGAAAATAATTAACTCTCATGAGAAACAAGAACAATTTAAATGGGTGTTTCAGCAGCCAAATATATGATGATATTCATTTATTTTTAATTTTTAGACAGGAGGTAACATCAGATGTGCAGGTTATTATAAAGTTTGTAATGATACATCAATCTATTGATTGTGATAATCGATGTGATGATAGAGTGTTATCGATAGTAATTATATTTATCAACAGCTATCATTAGTACTACACTAAGCTGTCGATCCTGCTGATAGTTGGCAAATCTAATCAACAGAGCTACCTCTGATGCAATGATACTGTTCATAAACCTAGCGCTGTGATGCAGTGGCTAGAGCTTCGGACCCTCGACCGAGAGAACTGGGTTCGAATCTTGTGTGGTGGTGTCAAACCTTGGGCAAATTCGTTCATTATGTGTTGATTCAGTTCACTCAGCTGTATGAATGAGTACCTGGCTATAGACAGTGGTGGATATGTGTGTATGAATAGTCTTCGCACATTAATTGCAGCCTGGCTGGATGCTTCCCAGAGAAGTTGCGATGATTTTTGATTGAACAGGTCTGCCAGGGATTAAAGTGTAAAAGCGCTTTGAGCAGTCCTGAGGACTGGATACTGCGCTATATAACAACTTACCTTTTCGTAACCCTACATTTTAAACTTTTGTTAGTGTTTTACTTATTTATTAACTTAACATAAAAAATCATCAACCACAGCAGCGTCATTCACAGAAGTACTATTTAGAATCAACTGCCATGTGGTTGCGCCACCCAGCATTAAGGTTAGGGACGGCTTTTCTTGGCTATTTGCTACCTATGATACTACTGCGATACTATCACAGTGGTTATGACACTGTCACAGAAGTATCACAAATTTATTTTAATTATCCATAATTAGCGGTCACCCGTAGTTCTGACTGACCAGCGTGTAGTGTGACAGTGTTTATGTCCACCCGGTGAACAATCTTGGACAGAGGTCAAGATCATTCGTATGTTAACGTCTCAAGCCTGAGAAGTTGACTGGACATAGAACATTACCAAGTGCCCTAAAGCTATAAAGTCGTAAAACAATAAGGCGAGATCCAGGAGTTAATAATGGGTCATCTCTCCATGGTCTATTTGCATGAAGATAGGTATGGACATGCAATGCATGTTAGATGTTCACGATGTTAGGGGTGGACTCATAAGTCTTAACAGTTCATAAGTTGACAAAATAACTGCATGGAACATCAGATTTTTACTGTTCCAAGATGGCATCCAAAACCACAGCCACTGGATTCAACTGATGTGACAAGGTTGCCAAGATAATACCTACAATTCTGCTGTAATTCTTAATTTCCATATTCAGAAGCTCCTTTTTCTTAAATGCAATTCTTATTTTTCATGTTCATAGGCAGCCTTTTCATATGTGTGATTCTCAGTTTCCATGTTCAAAGGCAGTCTGGTCTTCTTATTTGTCAGGTGACCGACAAGAGGTCAGTCGAGTTTGTTGACCGCCTCAGTCAGATCTTTGAGGGTCATGGGGAACTTCTGGGAGGAGAGACGAAACCCTCAAGACTTGTTCCCACCAACCTGAAGGACATGGTGACAAAGAGGGAGGGAGCAACAGGGAGGGAGGGAGCGACAGGGAGGGAGGGAGCAACAGGGAGGGAGGGAGCAACAGGGAGGGAGGGAGCAACAAGGAGGGAGGGAGCAGTGAGACAGGAGACCAGCCAAGGCATGCCTGGTAGGTATCTCCTTCATTGACTTCTTCATCTTCACTTTCTTCATCTCCATCTTCATCATTTCCTTTTTCTTCTCCTTTGTCTTCTTTTTCATCATCTTCTCTTTCTTCTCCTTTGTCTTCAATTTCTTAATTTTATTATTTGTCATCCCCATCCTCTAAATCCTGGGGTCGATTTCATGAAGTATTCTTAAAATTACACAACTAGAATTATATGTTTGCGTAAACTCCTATGTTCATTAATTTTTTTTAATGCGTCATTTACTAAGACTATCATCTTAGCATAAAGAATGTTCTTAGCTGATTCATGAAACCAGCCCCTGGGCTTGTGGTACTACACTACCCCTGGCATATATTAGTTGTACTTCATCCCAGTTGCTGTCTTTGCCAGTCGTGATTGTGGGAGGGAGACACACCCAATAGCAAAGAACAATCCTATGATATCCCTGTAATTATCGTCCCACCATCGTCATGAGCCAGTGGTATTATTGCAATTATCCAAAATACAAAACGTCTAAGTCTGAAAAGGTGTAAGATGGTTGGTAAACACACAAAGTAATAAATTCTTGTTTTGGTGGGTTGATATGTCAGGGTACTGGTATTATCCACTGTCCCATGGCACTCTAGGGCACTACTTTCTCCTTCAGCCCTTGTTGGAGAGGGGGACATATTGCTTAATTTATTCCATCCTCTCAATGAGTCATCTTCATTTGTCACAATCTTCAGCCATTTTCTCCCATTCCAAAATGATCACCTTAACTAAACCGTCTCTAATTCTAATTTAAAAAAAATTATTTTGACCTATCCAAATGATTTTTTACCTTTGGATATGCCAAATGAAAATGTTGAAGTTGAAAAGAACTGTACTGAAGAATGTTGACTAATTTCAACCCTCTCTCTAGCGCAGTTTTGGTCTTTCTCGTACTCTTACTGCCAACTTCTACTTTCTAGAGACTGATTCAATAGATGTCAATGGAGACATTAATTGAGGTCTTGCTTCTTATAACTTGAGTGTCAACACTATTTAATATAAGAATTATGACATTATATGTAGCTTACGCTTCCTGTTTCAGGCAAGAAGCTGTCAATGGAACAGTTTCTCAGCAAGGTGCCACAGTCTGTCATCAAACAGGGCAGAGTTGTCGACATTCGTCAGTCTCTCCAAGACTCCTTACAGGTAGGACAGGTGTTGGCAACCCTCTACATCCTATCACATTTCTCAGTACGTACGCTGAAAGAGAAATTTGTTATCTTCGTGGAATGTGGATCACATTGGTTTTTAACCAATAACTTCTTTCATACAAAATAACTACAACTGCAACACTAGAGTCAAGTGCATAACTGTAGGAACCATTCAGACGATGGGAATAAATGGTTAGAGCCACTCTCGTTATTCATAAAATTATTATACATATTGAGGGTTGACACCAATAATGATTAGGGTCAGTAGTTGAAAATAGTTAGGGTTAGCTACAGTTAAATGTTGATCAATTCATTGACTAGTGGTACTAGAATGAAATTGAACGCATAAGGCAATTTTAGTAAGAGCCAAAATAGTATAGTTTCCTCTGTGATCCCTAGGTGGCAGCACCTAGCTTGTCATACATGTGCATGTACAACAGGATATAATCTACAACAAAGTGAATTATATGTATATTCGTTCAGATCACCACTACAATAAACATTTCACTCTTGTTGTGGCATGCAAAATCAAAGTGGAAAAAAATTTGCAAGGCAAAATTGCATCTTTATTACTAGAAGCTTACTAAAAGTACTAAAAACTACATGGCAAGAACACAACAATGTAATACTGACACAGGAAATAAAGTAAGTGTGATGATTCCTATAGCAGCAGTGTTTTAACTGCTGTTACAATGTCTTTGGGCACCATGGTTCTACGCAAGTTCTATGTCTTCATAACCAATGTTATCAATGCCGTCGATTGGCTTTGTATCTTGCTCTTTTGGCATCTTTAATCCTGTTTTCCTCACCTTTGACCCAATTTTCCCCATGTTTGACTCACTTTCTCCCATCTTTGACCCATTTTCTTTCACCTTTGACCCAGTTTCCCCAATCTTTGACCCAATTTCCTCCACACTTGACCCAGTTTCCCCAATCTTTGACCCAGTTTCCTCCACACTTGACCCAGTTCCTCTCATCTTTGATCCAGTTTCAATGGAAACATTTTCATAGACAGTTCCATGTGGAATGCTGTTCCTGTTTCTTTCATCTGTACTTGCAAGGTCAGTTGTTACGACCTTCAACTCTGACCCTTCAGCCTCCGGACCGTTTTCATTCACTTGTGACTTTGTATCATTTTTTAGCACAGGAGAGTCAGTTTTTGTTGTTCCTGTCTGTTCAGCATAGCCTTTGACCTCTGATGCAGCGGAGGACATTTGATTGTCAGCTTTGTCAACATGTTGTTGGAGTTTTTGTTCAGACGACATGTTTTGATGTTGTACATTGTCATGAGCAGAGACATCATTTCGATCAAGACTAACATTCACATATAATTTGCTCTCACCAACGCCATCTGCTGGAATAGTCACACTTGAAGAAATGCCAGATTTAATCTGGACACCTGACGAGCTCTTATTTGTATGGTTTTCGGCTTTCCCACTAGTGTCTGCCTGGATAGGTGGGTCTGGTATCAGTACCAGATAAACAGGTTCTGTCACAGGGGATCCTCCATTACTTGTGAGTTTCTTTCTGTGCTTTCCATGTGTATGTTGAGAAGATGTGTTCTGCAGTGGATTTGACATGATGTTTTCCACCAAGGCATTGTAGGCGTTTGTTTCAAGCAACACCAGATCGTGGTGAGATGGCGGCTTTGCATTTTTTTTCATCTTTTTAGTTCGTCCCCGTCTTGTAATACCGCACTGCCGCTGTCTGAAAGTACACCTGTCGAGTTAGGCTGATTGGCATATAGGGCATTCATTCTAACAATTGTAATTCCGCTATGTCAAAGTAATTATAAATTAATAATTATAGCAAATAATTGTCTTCAATTTTTTGTGAAAGAAGCAAATTAATGTTGTGAATGTCATGGCTACATGTCAAGGATCATAACAATCTATGCTTTCAACAGCATCAGTGTTAGACGGACACCTGTGTCATGTGACCACATCATGCTTAACTGACTGTTCGTTATTCCATGATAGCCTACTACTAATTGCAGTAGTTATGAAATTTTTGCAACATTATTTCAATAGTATTGCCACAGTATTGCAATAGTAATGCAGATATCATAATACTATCAATTTAGTAAATCTGTTTCCAGTAGTTGTCCCTGTTCGTCAAAGGTGCCTCATAATTTTTTTTCTTCACATGTCTCATTTAAAATTCACCTTGAGAAAAAGCAAACCTCCTTATTAAGCACTGCAGTGTGCTAGAATACATGTGTGTGTAGTCCTTATGCGGTTCTGGTTAAATGACCAGACAAAATATTAAATTATATAATTTTGGATATAACATCAATTCAAGTGATTTTCTACTATCTTCTTGTGAATGAATGATACGATTGAGCACATGTTTCTGTGTTGATGTTGTTTGTTGAATGATACGATTGAGTACATGTTTCTGTGTTGATGTTGTTTGTTGAATGATACGATTGAGCACATGTTTCTGTGTTGATGTTGTTTGTTGAATGATACGATTGAGCACAAGTTTCTGTGTTGATGGTGTTTGTTGAATGATACGATTGAGCACATGTTTCTGTGTTTATGTTTTTTGTTGAATGATACGATTGAGCACATGTTTCTGTGTTGATGTTGTTTGTTGAATGATACGATTGAGCACATGTTTCTGTGTTGATGTTGTTTGTTGAATGTTACGTTTGAGCACATGTTTCTGTGTTGATTTTTGTTGTTGAATGATACGATTGAGCACATGTTTCTGTGTTTATGTTGTTTGTTGAATGATACGATTGAGCACATGTTTCTGTGTTGATGTTTTTTGTTGAATGATATGATTGAGCACATGTTTCTGTGTTGATGTTGTTTGTTGAATGTTACGTTTGAGCACATGTTTCTGTGTTTATGTTGTTTGTTGAATGATACGATTGAGCACATGTTTCTGTGTTGATGTTGTTTGTTGAATGACACGATTGAGCACATGTTTCTGTGTTTATGTTTTTTGGTAGAATGATACGTTTGAGCACATGTTTCTGTGTTTATGTTTTTTGTTGAATGATACGATTGAGCACATGTTTCTGTGTTGATGTTGTTTGTTGAATGATATGATTGAGCACATGTTTCTGTGTTAATGTTTTTTTGTTGAATGACACGATTGAGCACATGTTTCTGTGTTGATGTTTTTTGTTGAATGATACGATTGAGCACATGTTTCTGTGTTGATGTTGTTTGTTGAATGATAAGATTGATCACATGTTTCTGTGTTTGTTTTTTGTTGAATGTTACGTTTGAGCACATGTTTCTGTGTTGATGTTTTTTGTTGAATGATACGATTGAGCACATGTTTCTGTGTTTATGTTTTTTGTTGAATGATATGATTGAGCACATGTTTCTGTGTTGATGTTGTTTGTTGAATGATACGATTGAGCACATGTTTCTGTGTTAATGTTTTTTTGTTGAATGACACGATTGAGCACATGTTTCTGTGTTGATGTTTTTTGTTGAATGATACGATTGAGCACATGTTTCTGTGTTGATGTTGTTTGTTGAATGATAAGATTGATCACATGTTTCTGTGTTTGTTTTTTGTTGAATGTTACGTTTGAGCACATGTTTCTGTGTTGATGTTTTTTGTTGAATGATACGATTGAGCACATGTTTCTGTGTTGATGTTGTTTGTTGAATGATACGATTGAGCACATGTTTCTGTGTTGATGTTGTTTGTTGAATGTTACGTTTGAGCACATGTTTCTGTGTTGATGTTTTTTGTTGAATGATATGATTGAGCACATGTTTCTGTGTTTATGTTGTTTGTTGAATGATACGATTGAGCACATGTTTCTGTGTTTATGTTGTTTGTTGAATGATATACGATTGAGCACATGTTTTTGTGTTGATGTTGTTTGTTGAATGATACCATTGAGCACATGTTTCTGTGTTTATGTTGTTTGTTGAATGATACGATTGAGCACATGTTTCTGTGTTGATGTTGTTTGTTGAATGATACGATTGAGCACATGTTTCTGTGTTGATGTTGTTTGTTGAATGTTACGTTTGAGCACATGTTTCTGTGTTTATGTTGTTTGTTGAATGATACGATTGAGCACATGTTTCTGTGTTGATGTTGTTTGTTGAATGATATACGATTGAACACATGTTTCTGTGTTAATATTGTTTGTTGAATGATACGTTTGAGCACATGTTTTTGTGTTGATGTTGTTTGTTGAATGATATGATTGAGCACATGTTTCTGTGTTCATGTTGTTTGCATTCATTGCTCTCTTGAATACTCCAAGTTGAGTGGGTTGAAGGCTAAATGTGAGCAAATTACCAGATGTAACAATCAAACTCAATTATTTAGACCATTTAGACCAGATATTTCTTTAACTCATCACACACACACCATATTTGGAAATTAAGGAAGAGGATTCACAATGAGCTAAGGCATTTAAAGCTTGAAGCAACCGTGGAGCTTATGGTTACCTGAAACGTTTGCTGATGTAACAGCAGATGGCGCCAGTGATGACGGCGAGTATACACACGCCAACAACGGAGGATGCCAACACCGTGACCATGCTAGGCGCTACAACCACGGGTCACAGATTAAATAACAAATAATAATTGTTTATGTCAGAAGACTGTTAATACATAAACTACTTGTACAAAATCTAGAGGTAGACATGTCATGTATTTAGAGTAAAATAAAGTATACAAATATACAAGTTGAAAGTAGTAACAAAATATTACGATCAGTTTCCATTTATAATATGCATTTTTCCCTTATTTTTGGCTTAAACGTTCGGGTGCATTTGATACAAGGTGATAGGGCAAACGTTTCGGTGTCCACCAGGTGGCAGGACAGTGTCCACCATGTGGTGGGCCAGTGCATATCAGGTGACAAGATAGTGTCCACCAGGTGACGGGACAGTGTCCGCAGTGTCCACCGGGTGGCGAGACAGTGTCCACCGGGTGGCGGGACAGTGTCCACCGGGTGGCGGGACAGTGTCCACCGGGTGGCGGGACAGTGTCCACCGGGTGGCGGGACAGTGTCCACCGGGTGGCGGGACAGTGTCTACGAGGTGGCAGGACAGTATCCAATGTTGCAAATTAAATTCTAGCAAGTCCAGATTTAATCAGTTGCACAGTGATCAAGCTAAAATGCAAGTTATGAAAGTTTATACAGCGATGCAATGTTGTCTCATGTGAAGTGGATCATCCCACAAACGAACTTTGATGAAATTATGGTGGCCAACACTGAGCCAAACTTCAAGCAACTATCAGAAATGGAAAAATCAGGGGTAATATAGAAATTCTATTAGAATTCAGCACACAGAAACTTATGGTAGTATACTCAGGTAATGCAAAATTCCTATACAATATTCTCCAGATTCTTTGCTAAGGACTATCAAAAATATGGATAACAATTGAGGAATGATTGACAAAGAGAGTTGGGAAAACAGAAGATCAGTCAAAAAGTTGACATACCAATGTTGCCTACTTCTGGTGTTGTTAGTTCTCGCGACGTGGTGAGTTGTAGTGAAGTTGTTGCTGCTACTGGCACATTCTCTGTGGTCACATTTGTTGTGTTCTGTCTCTCCACCGATTTTGATGTCTTGACCATAAACTCTGTAGTGTAGTGCCCTCTGCTGGACATTCTTACTTTTCGATATAGCTTCATCGCCAACTACTTCCAATGCAAAGTCGTCCAATCATTCTTGCATGACCAATCCACGGTCACACCTCTACGAGTTGACAATTTTCTGCAAAATCACATGAGACTAGTTTGTTTTGTATCTAAGAATCGAAATGAAGGTTTTTTAAAGATTGCCTCATAAACATATTATAATTTATAACAGAATAAGACAGCCTGTGAAATATCTACCTGACTGACATTATAAGTGATTATGAGTTGGCTGTCTTTGAACTATTTGTTTATTTATTTGATGGACATTCCCAGACTATTTACCTGTCTTATCAATGCATTTATTGGGTATTCTGTCAACAATTTAGATGGATTGTTTGTAAGTACTGTGATGAATAAGGAATATCATGTGCAAAAATTACAGGAACTTGTGTGAGTTTAACTGTCTCTATAAAGAGGTCAGTATTGGTGATCACTAGAGAGAGGTTACATGCAGTTTCTCAATTTTTTCCATAATGGTAATTTCTCCATATAGAAGGAAGGAAGGAAGGAACATATTTATTCGACAGATATAATACAAATAAGTACAAAACATGTAAGACATTTTCATTATAAAAAAACTGTCAGGAGACTCTCACTAAGGCTTTCAAATGTGCCATTGAACATGAGAGCCACCCACTGGTAATTTTAACTAAAACATTTCTCCTACTCCCATTGTGGTGTACAACCATATATTAAGTTAAAGCTACAAGCTGCTTTAATAGATAAACAAGAGTATATGATGTATGTTGGTAGGCTAAATGCAAGTGTCTTTGTAAAATGTCAGTAAGTACTTTCTAGTGTATTTAGAGAAGCTGCAGAAACTATGTGTGGACATTTTGTCTAAAATGCAGGGTGGCATTTTTCTAAGTAAAACTGGTAGGTGGTATCTAATACATTCTCTGGCTTTCAAAGTATGACTGAATGGGATAATAATTTGATGATTTTGTTTTGTAGGATAATCATGATAAGTATATACACTGTATATATATACATACACTGTATATAATATATGTACACACATACATACATACGTACACACATATATGCATACATACAAAAAACAGCAGTGTTTTTGAAAGAAAAAAAAATTGTCCTTGAAATTCAAGGTCATGGACATACATACGCACACACACACACACACACACACACACACACACACACACACACACACACACACACACACACACACACACACACACACACACACACACACACACACACACACACGTGTACATTCATACAAAAACAGTGATATTATTGAAAAAGTTATATTTCATGTTCATTAACATTTGACCTTGAAATTCAAGATCAAGGACACATAATCTGACATGGAGCCCCGTCTAATCGGATTCACCATGAAATTTTACATATATGGTCCTAGTTTCATGGTTTTATCCAGCAAGTAAGGATTTGGCCAAAAAATTGCCAAAATCAGACTATAACCCCTGAATCACAACCCACAATTGGGTCGCCAAGAGTCTCCACTTATTGTCTGAAGTTTACCTTATTGTCCCGCTTGCCCGTACCAGATGTCAAGTCATATAGGCTTAATATCACATCACCTTTGGCATAAATTGTTCAACTCATATGCATCTGATATAAGCAAGACATTCTATTTGATGCAACCAAAAACACCATGTAAGCACTGGTGGATAATCAGTGCAGTTTTCGATTCATTCAGTATCTAGAACTATCAAAATATACTTTCATTGACAAATATCATTTTATCAAAATGTCTAGGCACATTATTTTGGTTATCAGTTTGTTTGCGTCTTTATTATCACCCATGTGAAGTCAAATAACACATATCTATATTATATTCTTTAAATATATTCAAAATCCAGTGTTTTTGATTTGCCAAATTTGATAAACCAATGAATGACACTGATTTGTTTATTCATCTGTGTTCAGCAGGCAAGTAAATGTTTTCATTTCTTTAGGTTGTAACTATTTATTTAATTTTTCTTAAATCATCACAAGTTAACTACTTGATGGCATAAATGTTGGTCATCCAAGCAAGTTCTGTGACCAGAATTTGGGTTGTAGCCACAAAAGGTTAAGAAGTTCAGGAAATATACAACCATATCCTATTTAATTCAGATATGTTTCAAATGCAAAAATCACAATACCACACATATGTTTATGAATGTATCACGGACATATACATTCCACTGACAGGATTATAACGGTCAAAGAGAAAATATTTTTATGCTAGACAGCTTTTAAACAAACCAAAGCCAATTTTGTTTGATGTAGGTCTACTTTACACTCTGACCTGGTAAGGTTTGATGAGAGTAGTTTTTGAGAATGGATTGCGGCACCTGGGTTTAGTGTAGTGTCATTTATTGATGTTTTGTGATTAACCTTAATATCTGCACAATTAACAGGAAAGATTTAACTTGGTAATGCAAGATAACTACCGTCCTCCAAGTTATGGACATACAACTGTATTGTTATTACAAAATCCATTACGCGTGCTTGTGTGGCTGACATACCTTCTTCAGTTGAGTAAAGTTTTGTTGGAAGTGAATGTCCTTTCCCTGCCAACCACTGTATTTGATCCATGATCTTAGCCTTTGTTGTCTCATGTTTCCCTTTGTTGTTGTATCAATCTTCTGTTATCCTTTCAGGCATCATTTCATTAAGTACTAATATACCTAAACAACTGTCGTCAACAAGTACAAAAATACAATTACCTTTAGTTAATATAGAACATCATTCGTAGATTAGAACGTCAGTTGAGTCAGACGTTCAACATGTCGAGACGACGGGTGATAAACTGTTGACAAAGGAAATCCGTTGATGTTGGCTGATCTTAGCTTAAGGGGTGCTTTCAAAATGTCCATGTCTGTTGAGAAATAAACTATTTATATTTTTATGTTGTTTTTGTCTGACAAACACCTGACAGACTGGAAATACCATAATCTTGTCATCATCAAGTTTATGTAGTTGTATTTGTAGTGGTATCCTCATAAAATTGTCTTATTAGAAATAAACTATCAGGTGTTGTAAATATTTGCATATTGTGACACAGTTATTAGTATCGTACTGCAGTGTTTACATTCAGTGCTCATAGATAAACCACCCTGGGGGAATGGTGTCAGGCAAGTGAGTAGAAAAAGGGTGTAGACTTGACTTCTCTAAAGTTCATCTCTTACATTTCAACTTTGGTTTGTGATATGGCCCCTGATTGTCAGGTAAAATAAACGAGTTACCTGCTTCCTTATTAATGATGACTTTGTTGACACCAACATAAAGGTGCATGACACATCCAGTGGAAAACATTAAACAGAAATTTGATAATAGTAAAAAAATTATATTAATTATGTTGTTACATTATATCACAATGCAAACAGGTGTGTGCTATAAACACAAGTGCCCTGACTCTTGACCAATGGATGGACATTGGACGATAGCAATGACAAAACTTTAAGCGAATGTTTGCTTTCTACTACAGTTTTATTTATAGACAATTCAGCACTCAAAAAGTAATAATATTATAATTGTGTTCTACACCTACATAAACTACATGTACATATACAGCAAAGAGACTGTCTGTCTGTTTCTGTCTGTCTGTCTGTCTATGTATCTGTCTGTCTGTGTGTCTGTCTGTCTGTGTGTCTGTGTGTCTGTCTGTCTGTCTGTGTGCCTGTCTGTCTGTGTGTCTGTCTGTCTGTCTGTCTGTCTGTCTGTCTATGTATCTGTCTGTCTGTGTGTCTGTCTGTCTGTGTGTCTGTGTGTCTGTCTGTCTGTCTGTGTGCCTGTCTGTCTGTGTGTCTGTCTGTCTATGTGTCTGTCTGTCTGTGTGTCTGTCTGTCTGTGTGTCTGTCTGTCTGTGTGTCTGTGTGTCTGTGTGTCTGTCTGTCTGTCTGTCTGTCTGTGTGCCTGTCTGTCTGTGTGTTTGTCTGTCTATGTGTCTGTCTGTCTATCTGTATGTCTGTCTGTCTGTCACAAATAGATAGAAAGACTGGCAGTGGTATAGTTTTAATAACGTGACAACATGTACAATCACAGATTTGTATTTTGTTTTGCCAGGGTTCAGACAGTTCGACACCAGAAGTCATTGTAGTCAATACACCGAGCGTTGTGGAGATGCGAGAGAGGTAAGTGCTGCCTCCTTCTGGTGAACAACTGTACCACCCATCATGCCCAGGCCGAGGTGCATCTAATTCAAAGCTAGTGTTCATTGTTTCTGCAGGAAAACAACAAGTGGAACAAATGTTTTTAACCAGGGTTTCCCAGGTGGGAAATAAATTGACCCATCTCTCTTAGGGCTGGTCTTACAAGTTCTCAGACTTAAAACTGTGTAGTGTTTCATGTTGGTTCAAACCACCATTACCGCCCACCAATACCCCACCATTACCCCCACCACTACCCCCACCAATACGTGGTGAGGAACTTAAGATTTTGAATGATTAAAAATGGCTTCCAAAACCACACCAATAGCCACCAGATTCAATTGACACAAATTGGTTGCCATGAAATTATATACTCACCACACTGCCTGGTTCTGATATCCAAAATACTGCCAATCTTTACTGATATATGTTCCACTCAATAGGTGGTGCTACTGTAGCAATTTATTTTCCCAAAAAGACAAATGGTCTGTTTTTATATGAATACTTTAATGAGAAAATGAATTGTAAGATCGAATTGGGTGGGCAGTTAAACTAGTAGCAGATATTTAGCATTTTCAAGGATGGAAGACTTTTACGGTAGTTATATTGACCCAGCTGACACGGTAACACAAACTGTTACTGTGCTGTACTGATAAGACATTAATTGAGCAGGAAGCTAAAACAAGTTCCTGGGTAATGAGTGCTAATAATGAGAAACCAGCTTACCCACAGCCATGCAGCAATGCACTGTTTTGATCTTAAAGTTGCAATCTGAGATCATCCGTCCTTTAAGTAGAAATTTCCAGTGAATCAATATGCTCCATACACTATATATGACTTTGTTCAACTTTTTTTATATAATATGCAAGTTTAAGATTACACAAAAGATGACAAATTATATCTGCTTGCCATTTGTTTATTATTTCACTGGCCGGACCTGGCGACTTGTAATTTTGCAAACACATAATTTATTTAATTACTTCAAATTCCAAAGTGACATATGTAGGAACAAGTTTGATCGAATAAGTAAATATTGTTCATTTTGTACATAGACTTTCTTAAAAACAAAACAAAATAGTACTTTAACTCGGAATGCAACTCAAGTTAATTTCTGCTAGCTATTTAAATTCTGCTGTTGCATGCAGCAGATAATATTTTCTGATAAATCAAACTTAGTTCCTTAGTGGCACATCTGGGAAATGGCTGACCACTCAATTTGTCCACTGAAAAAGTAAATAACTACATTTGTATTTTTTGAAATGCATCGCCAACTTGGTAGATCAGAGGCCATTGGTCCACAGACATGAATAAACATAGAACCTGGCAAGTGGCCCTAAGAACCTGGGAGGAGATACACTTACAGTGCCTCTAAGTGGCCCTCAGAACCTGGGAGGAGATACACTTACAGTGCCTCCAAGTGGCCCTCAGAACTTGGGAGGAGATACACTTACAGTGCCTCCAAGTGGCCCTCAGAACCTGGGAGGAGATACACTTACAGTGCCTCCAAGTGGCCCTCAGAACCTGGGAGGAGATACACTTACAGTGCCTCCAAGTGGCCCTCAGAACCTGGGAGGAGATACACTTACAGTGCCTCCAAGTGGCCCTCAGAACCTGGGAGGAGATACACTTACAGTGCCTCCAAGTGGCCCTCAGAACCTGGGAGGAGATACACTTACAGTGACTCCAAGTGGCCCTCAGAACCTGGGAGGATATACACTTACAGTGCCTCCAAGTGGCCCTCAGAACCTGGGAGAAGATGCACTTACAGTGCCTCCAAGTGGCCCTCAGAACCTGGGAGGAGATACACTTACAGTGCCTCCAAGTGGCCCTCAGAACCTGGGAGAAGATACACTTACAGTGCCTCCAAGTGGCCCTCAGAACCTGGGAGGAGATACACTTACAGTGCCTCCAAGTTAGTATATTTATATATAAATGTCGACACAATGCACATTTTTTTCTTCAAATATACACTGGAAATGCATAAACTGGATATTGTAATAAATTATAATATAGAAAGTTTGTTTTGATTTATTGATCGTAGATGCAGCTGAAGATATATTTATCTAGCAATGGTTACATATCATGTTTCAATGTAAATTTATCAATTAGCAAATGCAGTTATTAATCTGATGTGTACCTGAATACACCTACACTCGTGTGTGATAGATATCAGTATCATTCTCAAGCAGGCCCTATATCACCAGTATAAGGTTTACTGGTAATAGTATTACCAGTCATAATAAATACCTATTTCAAACAAAAGTCCATATATGATAGATGTCATGTATAAGATATAAATAATTACAGGTAAAAGTAAATACACCCACGTCATCCATTAATAATACAGATAAAAATACAGTTAAATATACACATCATACTTTAAAAGTATAAGTAAGAAATATATATACAGTGTATACAGAATATATATATATAGAAAGGTCCGCCTAAATTATCAGATTTTTACAGTGTTCTGGTATCCTATTGCTCGTATGCGAGATGCCTAAATCGCTTGTCAGTCTCGCCTGTTGAGATGGCTGTATCCAGGAAGCCCAGGAACCAAAGAAAATGGGTGCACTCCCCTGTACACTTAATGGAACACAGGATTTGATATATTTCCATGTCTCAAATATTTGCTAAGCGTACTATACGCTTAATAGAACGAATACGGTATATATATATACATATATATATACATATATATATATATATATCTTTGGTTCCTGTGGTTCCTGAGTACAGCCATCTCAGCAGACATGACTGGCAGGTGATTTATGCATCTTACATACGAGCAACAGGATACCAGAACACTGTACAAATCTGATAATTTAGGTGGACCTTTCGATATTGTTTCATCACCAAGCTTTGAATCTAGTGTGATATTGGTAGAAATTAAAACACAATGATGGATTCAACAGTCAAGGTTGGCATTGAGATCACTGTCATGGCATCGGATGCTGCTAAAAAGGGGATGTACGCTAATTAGGGCACGTACGCTTAATAGATTTAACAAGATTGCCACCCAGAGAATTAACTCTAGGTAGCAGGTGGACAAGGAAGCCCTTGGCTTATCGAGAGTCCGACCTTTTTATCTATGTGTATCCCGCCCGTCTGAGGTATGTGTCGATTTTATTTTTAAACATATTCACGCTACTAGCACCCAGACAATCAGCAGGTAATCTGTTCCATTCATTTACAGTCCTTTGTGAAAATGAAAACTTTCTTATATCCAATCTACTCTGCTCCTTTGCTAATGCAAGATCATGTCCTCTAGTCCTTCTTTCTTTCTTAACTGAGAAAAACATATTTCTATCAATATTTTCATACCTTTCAACCCTTCAATATTTTAAACACTTCTATCTGATCTCCTCTCAATCTCCTGGTCTTTATAGTGTTGTTAAACTGCATTTTTTTAGGCGTATTTCATAACTAAGATCCCTCAGATTTGGTATCATTTTAGTTGCTAAAAATGATTGGTTCCTGGGCTTCCTGGATACATAGAACGAATACAGTATATATATATATATATATGTATGAAGGATTTCAGGGCAAAGCGCAATAAATGCAATTTTTTTAATTTCGCCCAAGCCCGGACTAAATGTCTGTTTAAACACATGTTGAGCTAGGATACTGTCTAATTTATGCAAAAACGCAATAAATCCCCATGAAACGATGTTCAATAAAGAGCGTTTGTTTTCAAAACACAATAAGCGCCATCCATCTTTTTTATTAAAACGCGATATATATATGCATGTTCAGCCAATCAGCACTGCTGTGCCGCTTGTGCAGCTATGTGGAGAGACGGCGCGCTGTATGAATATAGAGTTTTGATAATAAAATAATAAAAAATCACATTTTGCATAACAAATGTGCAACAAATATTTGAGAAGTTGCCATGATTCTCTATGACTTTTGATTCTAAATATATATATATCAACTTAATTTACAAATTGTTATTTAATCTTTGAGGATGAAGCACAAAAGTGACTTTTTTTTTAAACAAAGAAAATGGATATATTGCGTTTTGCCCTGAAACCCTTCATATATATATGAGAGCCGGGACCCAGTAATTTACCCAGCTTTGGCGATCCAGGTACCCGGCTATCGAGTACGGAGAGGGAAGCTTTTTATTAGCACCCATTAGCGACGCAAGACAACATTTCTGCTTTTCATGTGCCTTTACATTACAAGTTGTGCTGTATTGCGTCTATAAGTTCCACAAACAGTTCAGCATATCGATGATGATTACGACATATCGCAACAAAACTGCACGATTGGCGACTGTCATTTTTGCATTAATAAACAGCACAGTTCGTGTTGTTCCTCTGAATTGACTTCCCGCAATATTTAGTGTTATTTGTTATTCATGATAGAGTCCGCCACTGTGCTTTTTTATAGACGGGCGCCCGTGGCGAACCGCTTAGCAACAATGTCGGCGTAGTGACGTTATTTCACAAATCAAAACAGCCTAAGACTAAGCTAAGAAGCAGAAATGTTAGAAGTCGTGGTATGTAGCCACATATGAGTATTTAATTATTGCAGGATTTTTTTTACGGAACTGCTTAACACAATGGCTTCGCCAAGCTCGGCATGTTCGCTACCGTCAACATCGTGTCGTAATCTCAAAAAGCTTTCTTTGGCTTGTATGATAGGTTTCTTATCTTTTCCTAGTCGGTTTATAGCCACACATTTTGTTATATCAATATTGGTTCAGTAGGTCCAAATAGCACTCCTGTTTGTATCACATTGCGCTGTTATGTCACTCTTTCCATACTCGTTGCGCCTAACCCACAGCCACAAAAGCCCACAAAATACCACAAACCGGATGCGGAACGTTATTTGGGCCTATAAGGTGGCATATAAAGCAATATTTTATTATTAGTTTGTAACATTAAATGCCTGATGCTATATTTAATGGTGGAAAGGACACACAGAGGCATCGAGGTGGGGTTGGTTTCTACACAACGTATTTAAAAAGATTCCCATTCAAGGTTACTGGCTCCATATGACATGTGAACTAGGAAGCTTTAGGCTTATCGAGAGTCCAACAATTTTTCACCTACATATAACCCACCCCTATCAGATATTTATCAATTCTATTATTAAACGCATTCACACTGCTAGAATTAGCACAATCAGCTTGCTTGATCCATTCAAAGTATCGTATTTGTATAGTGATATGTGTAATTTATGAAGATTTCACTATGCCTAACGACAAACACAGTGTTACAATCTCGTTATGTTGGAAATAATACTGATGTTAAGAATCAATCTTGTTTTGCATTAAAGAAATGATAGACTGACAGTATGTGTCACCTCAATGAAAAGGGGTGGGAATTCTGCTAGCAGTTATTTTTATAATAGACATTAATTATTCCCTGACTTGTTTCAGTTACAAAGCTTATAATGATACTATTGTTAAATACTTAAAAATTATGTTAAATATTTATTTTGATAGTTATTATATTATGAAACCAACTTTTGAGCACTTAAGAAAACAACCCTCCTGTGCTTTGACTTGGAGCAAGATTAACCTTGGCGATTCCTGGATGCACGGATTTCATTTCCATCACAGCGGTTGGAGAATGAGTGTCCTCATAGCATATTGTCTACAGATAGCAGTGTCTGTAAAGTCAGAGATATGTAAGCATACATTGTATGTTAACTGGACACTGATTTTTAAACAATTAACACAGATGGAATTTAACTTACATAAATCAAAACAAATGTCTATGATTTAATAGTGTTACACGTCCAGTTGTATACATAGTGGTCCGCGACTCAGCGACATGCTGTCACTTGGGCAGGGCATGTTGTGTGCTCCCTGCTTCGGGGTCATGGTCCCTGTTCTCAGTACACTTAGCACAAACTCTGATATATATATATATATATCAAAAGTACATGTCAAGCTGTACAAGTAAATATATATATATGTATATCACACGTTGTGCATTAAAAATACAAGTAAAAATGTATAACTGTGCTAAACATATTTAATATAATTCTGCAAACCTGCCATGCATTAAAAATACAAGGAAATAAAGAGAATATACACACACCCTGTTTTTAAAGTGTACAGTTGACTAACCCTCCAATGAACAAAGGAGACATGCAGTAACAAAGAACACATTCTATCAGTGTGACACCTGTTACACAGTAGGTGGGACACCTATGACTTGCCCCCTGTAGGTCTGCATAAGCTGATAGAGCAGCTGTGTTTTGGGTGTGGCCACTGACAAATGACTGTAAATAACCTTATCAGTTTAGTTAGTTTATCTCACTTGATGGGACTAGGCCACACCAGGACAGTGATATGTTTATGGACCAGTCTCTTGCATTTAGGAAAACAAACTTAAGACCAAGTAATTTTAGTCTTTTATTAACATTATGAGTGTATTATTTACATATTTGGGGGCATTTGGGTCATTACCAAACAAATAGTATTTCTTATGAAAATTATATTTTGACCATTAGTTTTCATTTTAAAATATGTTTGCGGTACTCATGTTTTTATCCAAAATATTGCTATTTGTTCAACCAAACTGTCTCATTGTGCAGTGTGTTAGAACAACAAAATTAAACATAAGAATTATATTTTCAATGCGAATTCCTACAAAACTTCTTTATCAGCATTAGTATTATTACATGAATCCGAGTACTTTAGTTAGAAATACAAATAAATTTAATACATTGTACATGTGGTGAAGGTCAGAGATGAGTAGTTTTTAAGATATGACAATTATGTTATAACCCATTTGCAGACAATGTCACTACAATGTTAAAAATATTTTTTATCAAACTTGCTCAAATGTACTTTCCAAGTTTATGAAAGCAAGGCATATATACCTGGTATTGATCTATCTTGATCATGAAGAACTACAAACCACAGATACCTTCACCTATCTGGGAAGCATAGCAAAGATGGATGGGCCGATGTTGACATCAAGAATCGCATAAACAAAGCCAGAAGTTCTTCAAGACTGAAACCTTTTTAGAGATGGACAATATATTCTAGAAGAACAAAGCTGAGACTACACCAAAGCTGTGTCCTCTCTACGCTTCTGTATGGCTCAGAATGCTGGCGTATGACAGAACTTGACCTCAAACACCTGTTTACCTTCCACACAAAATGCTTTGAAATATAATGAGAATATTCTGGCCATAAAAAATCTCCAACAAGCAACTGCTCAGATGGAGATGGATCGGCGATATCCTGAGAAAGAAAGATGACAGCATCTCTAAAATAGCACTTACATGGATACCTGAAGGAAAAAGAAAATGTGGACGACCAAAATAAACCTGGAGGAAGACTGTAGAAAAGGAACTCAAAGAACTACATCTAAGCTGGGGCAAGCAGCAAAGATAGCTGCAGACAGGAAGAGGTGGAGGACCCTTAATTGTTTCTGCCCTATGGGCCAGTGGACAGGAAGAGGTGGAGGACCCTTAATTGTTTCTGCCCTATGGGCCAGCGGGCAGGAAGAGGTGGAGGACCCTTAATTGTTTCTGCCCTATGGGCCAGTGGGCAGGAAGAGGTGGAGGACCCTTAATTGTTTCTGCCCTATGGGCCAGTGGACAGGAAGAGGTGGAGGACCCTTAATTGTTTCTGCCCTATGGGCCAGTGGGCAGGAAGAGGTGGAGGACCCTTAATTGTTTCTGCCCTATGGGCCAGAAGAGGTGGAGGACCCTTAATTGTTTTTGCCCTATGGGCCAGTGGGCAGGAAGAGGTGGAGGACCCTTAATTGTTTCTGCCCTATGGGCCAGTGGACAGGAAGAGGTGGAGGACCCTTAATTGTTTCTGCCCTATGGGCCAGTGGACAGGAAGAGGTGGAGGACCCTTGATTGTTTCTGCCCTATGGGCCAGTGGGCAGGAAGAGGTGGAGGACCCTTGATTGTTTCTGCCCTATGGGCCAGTGGGCAGGAAGAGGTGGAGGACCCTTGATTGTTTCTGCCCTATGGGCCAGTGGGCAGGAAGAGGTGGAGGACCCTTGATTGTTTCTGCCCTATGGACCAGTGGGCAGGAAGAGGTGGAGGACCCTTGATTGTTTCTGCCCTATGGGCCAGTGGACAGGAAGAGGTGGAGGACCCTTGATTGTTTCTGCCCTATGGGCCAGTGGGCAGGAAGAGGTGGAGGACCCTTGATTGTTTCTGCCCTATGGGCCAGTGGGTAGGAAGAGGTGGAGGACCCTTGATTGTTTCTGCCCTATTGGCCAGTGGACAGGAAGAGGTGGAGGACCCTTAATTGTTTCTGCCCTAAGGGCCAGTGGGCAGGAAGAGGTGGAGGACCCTTAATTGTTTCTGCCCTATGGGCCAGTGGGCAGGAAGAGGTGGAGGACCCTTAATTGTTTCTGCCCTATGGGCCAGTGGGCAGGAAGAGGTGGAGGACCCTTAATTGTTTCTGCCCTAAGGGCCAGTGGGCAGGAAGAGGTGGAGGATCCTTAATTGTTTCTGCCCTATGGGCCAGTGGGCAGGAAGAGGTGGAGGACCCTTAATTGTTTCTGCCCTATGGGCCAGTGGGCAGGAAGAGGTGGAGGACCCTTAATTGTTTCTGCCCTATGGGCCAGTGGGCAGGAAGAGGTGGAGGACCCTTAATTGTTTCTGCCCTATGGGCCAGTGGGCAGGAAGAGGTGGAGGACCCTTAATTGTTTCTGCCCTATGGGCCAGTGGGCAGGAAGAGGTGGAGGACCCTTAATTGTTTCTGCCCTATGGGCCAGTGGGCAGGAAGAGGTGGAGGACCCTTAATTGTTTCTGCCCTATGGGCCAGTGGGCAGGAAGAGGTGGAGGACCCTTAATTGTTTCTGCCCTATGGGCCAGTGGGCAGGAAGAGGTGGAGGACCCTTAATTGTTTCTGCCCTATGGGCCAGTGGGCAGGAAGAGGTGGAGGACCCTTAATTGTTTCTGCCCTATGGGCCAGTGGACAGGAAGAGGTGGAGGACCCTTAATTGTTTCTGCCCTATGGGCCAGTGGGCAGGAAGAGGTGGAGGACCCTTAATTGTTTCTGCCCTATGGGCCAGTGGGCAGGAAGAGGTGGAGGACCCTTGATTGTTTCTGCCCTAAGGGCCAGTGGGCAGGAAGAGGTGGAGGACCCTTGATTGTTTCTGCCCTATGGGCCAGTGGGCAGGAAGAGGTGGAGGACCCTTAATTGTTTCTGCCCTATGGGCCAGTGGGCAGGAAGAGGTGGAGGACCCTTAATTGTTTCTGCCCTAAGGGCCAGTGGGCAGGAAGAGGTGGAGGACCCTTGATTGTTTCTGCCCTATGGGCCAGTGGGCAGGAAGAGGTGGAGGACCCTTGATTGTTTCTGCCCTATGGGCCAGTGGGCAGGAAGAGGTGGAGGACCCTTGATTGTTTCTGCCCTATGGGCCAGTGGGCAGGAAGAGGTGGAGGACCCTTAATTGTTTCTGCCCTATGGGCCAGTGGGCAGGAAGAGGTGGAGGACCCTTGATTGTTTCTGCCCTATGGGCCAGTGGGCAGGAAGAGGTGGAGGACCCTTGATTGTTTCTGCCCTATGGGCCAGTGGGCAGGAAGAGGTGGAGGACCCTTGATTGTTTCTGCCCTATGGGCCAGTGGGCAGGAAGAGGTGGAGGACCCTTGATTGTTTCTGCCCTATGGGCCAGTGGGCAGGAAGAGGTGGAGGACCCTTAATTGTTTCTGCCCTATGGGCCAGTGGGCAGGAAGAGGTGGAGGACCCTTGATTGTTTCTGCCCTATGGGCCAGTGGGCAGGAAGAGGTGGAGGACCCTTGATTGTTTCTGCCCTATGGGCCAGTGGGCAGGAAGAGGTGGAGGACCCTTAATTGTTTCTGCCCTAAGGGCCAGTGGGCAGGAAGAGGTGGAGGACCCTTAATTGTTTCTGCCCTATGGGCCAGTGGACAGGAAGAGTAATAAGTAAATAAGTAAGTAATATATACATGGCACTACAAAATTATTAAAATGTATTTATAAAATATGCAAATTACAAGCTATCTCTAAAATATGCACTCAAAAACTATCTCTAAAATATACAATTAAACACTATAGAAAATCTGCAGATATACATGTTTCACTTCCTGTCCACTTGTGCCTTAGGCTAAAGGTTGACCCGAAGGACCGTCCAGTGAGCAGCAGGCAACTGACAACTCTGCGGATCAAGAGTGAGACAGGGAACCACACGTACATACTCAAGATGAGATTCACCGACACCATCAGAGACGTCCAACTCTGTCTCAATGCTGAAAGGTGAGGATAAGTCTTGCCAAAGCACCTGTTGTCAGAATGGTTTATAGGCGCCTCCTCAATTGACATATCCATCACAAAGTCATGACCTGTTGCCTAGCAACAAGGTTCATGAAGCCATCAAAATGGATGCTAAACATGTAGAGCATTCTATCATACATTTTGTTGAAATTCTCGCCCCAAATTTTTTCCTTATGACAAAACCATAAAGTTCTCTAAGTGAGAACTTCTGTGAACTGTGGGAAAGGCTGCCTGTCATCCCACCCTAGCACAATAATGTGCATATGTTATTTATGTAAACAATATTGGCGTGGCAAAGCTTGATGAAGGTTATGCACTTAATTGTGATTGTAATGTAGTTTAAATTAATTACATGGTATACTCAACAATAATGTAACATTTCTTATATTGTGATATACTTGCAGTTTTATTCTCAGTAAAACAAATATATCGTGGCTTTCTATGAAACTGTATTTTTTCTCTGCCCCCTCTTCGCTGTCCCCTCTTTTCCTTCCACCTCCCTCCCTCCCTCATCCTTCCCTCCCTCCACCCTCTCCCTTCTTCCCTCCCTCCCTCCCTCTCTCCTTCCTTCCCTTCCTCCTCCCTCTCTCCTCCCTCCTTCCTTCCCTCCCTCCCTCCTTCCCTCCACCCCTCCTTCTTTCCATCCCTCCTCCCTCCCTCCTTCATCCCTCCCTCCCTCCCTCCCTCCTTCCATCCCTCCCTTCCACTATCCCTTTCTTCTTCCCTCCCTCCCACCATCCCTTTCTTCTTCCCTCCCTCCCCCTTCCACCCCTCCCTCCCCCTTCTTCCTCTCCCTCCTTCCTCCCTCCCTCCCTGCATCCCTCCTTCCCTGCATCCCTCCCTCCCTGCATTTCTCCCTCCCTGCATCGCTCCCACCCTCCCATCTTAATCACACTATCAGTGTATAATAAAGCCTACTATTATTATTAAATATCACAATTTGCTATTTCTCTCCCTCAGGAGTGGCAAGTCGACAGACTATGAGATCATCTCAACATTCCCGCGACAGACATATAGTGATGAAAGTGCCACGCTGGAAGACTGCAGTCTCATTCCTAGTGCCACACTTCTACTCAAACAAAAGAGAAAATAGTAAGACAAAGGGTTAGGTGATTTTCACTGTAATATTCAAACATTCCGTCCATGTCCACGTTACATTTTTAAGAGAAATTATTTAATTGTATTGTGCATAGGAGCACAGCCTACAAAGTTCCTGGTACTTGTTTATTGGCGTGACCTTTTATTATGCAATGTTGTGCCTTTGGCAAAGCCTGTGGAAATCTCAACCATCCAAAGGAACAACCTAGCAAGGGGTTGGTTTGTTTGCAGTACGTATCAACATTTTTATTCAGTTATATTAATAATAATGATCGGAGTATGGAGGGTAGTAACTACAACATTAGACTCTCAGTCGAGAGATTCCAAGTTTGAATCCTGTGCTACGCTTTTGAACCTTGCGCAAGTTTGTTCAATCAAAAGTTGCTCCAGTTTATTTAGCTGTATGAAGAAGTATATGGCAGTGGCTATAGACAGTGATGGATATTTGTGTACGAATAGTCTCCTTGCAGTAAATACGGCATGGCTGAATGCTTCCCAGAGATGTTGTTTGATTGAACTGGTCTGCCAGAGATTAAAGTGTAAAGCACTTTGAGTAGTGCTAAGGACTGGATACTGTACTATGTAAGAACTTACCTTTAGTTTTACTTTACTTTAATGAGCCAGGAACATACACAATCAATTTATGCGACAATCAGTGTATTTATACATGCCTATACTGAAGAACAGATTCTACTGATTGTTCACGTTAAACTTGTATTTGTTGTGCTGTTTTTGTAGCAGATGTTGGTAGTTGTGTCCTTTGAAGGTGTAGTTATTGAGTTAAGTTATTCAAAATCATGTTGAGGGATTGTTTTATTTTATGTCAAAATATTGTTGCATAATATAACAGCCATTTATAGCAGGTTCATGAGTAGACTACATGAATTTAACTACATCAAATACAGGCATGCTCCATTTTGTTGTTGAAATATGTAATTTTGACTTCAGATTTTGTATAAATATGTGTGCATTTTTTCATTGTTTGGTTTTCCTATGAAGTATTACCATTTATCAGGCTAAACATACCTTGGCCTACATTAAACAAAACCCACACATTTTTATCACACACAATATGGAATTATGTTTGCAATATTTCCAACTGAAGCAAATCTGTTTTCTGTACAGGAAATACGTATAATTTGCATTTTTGAAATGTTTGTAATGTGATGATCGATAACTTTGCATTTTCTTTTTATAAGAATTTTCAAGCTTTTGAAAGCAGCTTTCATATTAAGCCTTCAACTCATGGGTTTTATTGTGAAAATGAAGTACTGAAACTTAATTAAGGCAATTCTCAAAACATTTTATTATTTAAAAAAAAATGTAGTGGCCAAAGTTACCCCCACATGGAGACACTTTGGCCAAGCATACAAAACACTTAGAATGCCAACGTTACACAACAAAGGAGTAACATTGGCCACTTGTTAAGTTTAAACAAAATTATACACTGGATCCATCAACAATAGCAAGCATAATGACAGAGAATGACAGAAATACCGGTACGTAAATGAGAGTATCAACCAAACTATAACCAACATAGTCGGCAACGAAATGTGGAACATAATTGGACTCTACTCTACATTCATATTCAGCCCAGTTCAAAATCACAAACTTGTCAAAATGTTGGCATTCCTGTCAAATTCAAAACAGTTCAAAATTATATGAATATGTCAAAACGATTACGATCACAATTGTGATTGTTGCTTTGTGGGGCCCATTCATCTTCCGAGTCCAAAGGCACTCTCAGAATCATCACCAGAGTCAGCGGTATTTGCTGTGTCCTTTATCGTGACGACATTGTTGTCAGCAGCAATTGCTCTTTCCTTGGCCTTGTTGGTGTCGGCAGAGCCTAGTACACTTTTCCCAGTATGATGTCTAAATCTCTTTTTCGCGCCTTGTCGTCTGCTGTGTCTCGTCCCTGTACCTCATTTCTTTGAGTTGTCCCATGAAAGCTTCTGAAACCGACGTGTTTGTTGCATGATCGTCATCCTCGCAGCCTTCTGGGAGTCTAGACAGGACTGGTTGTGGGTTGATGGGATGGATGCCGGCCTTACGAAAACCGGACACCAGATTGGCCTCAATATTTTCTGACAGAGTCCAAAAGTTGCGTTATTTTTGGTGGAATTATATTATTGTTTAGCCCCCAATATTTTGGCAAGGAGGTTGGAGGGTTTTTGTGAGCCTCAAGGTTGGTGCAGTTGGATTTTTGTGAGCCTCAAGACGTTGCATTAGAAGGGTTCTGGTGAGCCTCAGCCCACACTCCAAATTCACTACATTCTAACGACTCATGGTTCAGATACCATACAGCCAGAAACTGAAAACGTGTCGTTACATGAAATGCATACATGTACTAGGTGTGTTCTTATGATATGCAAACCAAAGACAGGAATGTTAAGTTTATGTATTTACATGGAATAATGTGTCAACATATTGTATCGCAGTTTAAACATGTGTGTAAGTTGTGTGTTTACACAAATACAAAATTGTTCAGTCAAAGTATTGTTGTTTACTTAATCATCATGTGGAGTTGCTATGTTTACCTTGCAATTATGAATAATTAACCTACAAATGAAAACTTGAGTTAAAGGCTACAGTGAATACACTTTATTTACTGTTAATGTTACATACTTGAAAACACGTATCACAGCCGCCATCATTATCAAAACATAAGGACTTATATTTTTACTTATTTCACAGTTAGTTTACCTTTTTCTGTGATGTTTTGACTGCTATCATAGCCTGGGTTACCTAGGCACTGTGAGATGGTGACACTTGGTGCCCCTCACAGTCACGTAGGAAATGAGTGGTCTTGCAAATGTTATCGGGTGAGTTGCCAGTAGTCTTAGTATACCTAGCAATCCGGGTAGAGATCATGATTGGCACTCAGGCTAACAATAAAATAAAACTTAAATAAAAGTAATTTTGTATAAGTTAATACTGTTTTCGAAAGAAATCTACATTCACATTATATTGAAACAAGTGACATAATGAAATTAAATAAAACTTTTGCATTACTCATTTTTCTATCACACCACCCACTTAGTCACTAGGTGGTGCATCACACTGTGGACCTATTGCCATCAATGCCATGTTCCTTTACCTTAGGGTTAAGATATTTTTTATTTTGTATAATGCAAAGTTGTAACTTAAAACATAATAATTAACAAAAACATACATTACTCATATACCATGTGTAAGTACTTTGATTTAAACATCAAAACTAATATGCCAAAATTTAGTTTTATTGTTATTATTTCTAAGTAAGTTCAGTGGTGGGTGATACATTGACACATTGATTTACAGGTGTATCATGATACATATTACGGAGGCATACAAAGGCTACATGTTATAATGTAAATGTATTTTCCAAAGCATTAGCCTGTTGAAAATTGTCGTAACTGACAAATACACAAAGGATGTTTCATTCAGTGATCGTTTGTTAATTAATATCTGTCGTTAAATGACTCAAGGGATAATTTAAATAAGGTCTTTTAGGTTTTACGAACATTTGTGTTCTTAATATACCTTTCATAACAGAGAAACATCTTAATTTTGTTGGTGAAGTGACACGAAAAGCAGGCCAGAGACTGTTTCTTATGCTCCAACTCAAACGGTCAGTTATTCCCGTAGAAAACCTTCTAAAGGTATACATGACGATGGTCTGGCCCACGCTTGCACTGCGAGGTTGACCTCACTCACCTTGGGTCTGCAAAGTGCCATGGAGCGATTTCCTAGTTGCCTAGTTGTTACCAGCACTCGGTAACATTCTATTAACTGACTAGTCTGTATATATTGTGGTTACAATGTTATGATCTTATGAGGTCTCATTCAACTAGCCAGCTTTTTTCAGAACATTATCGCCAAGCCGACCTTTCTATGCTGGCACTGAGGGTGGTCACTACCAGGGTGCTTCTCATCCTCAGTGGTTCTTTTACGTCCCAAATTGAGACGAGACCGACATTAACGTGATCTCCGAGTCACGAGAGAAACACAGTCCCCAATGTTGAGGGCCAGGTTTCTACACCAAATATACCATACCTGTCCGGTGCGGGTATTGAACTCGGGGTGCCGGCATGTCAGGCGGATGTGCTAACCACTACACTATCGCGCCCCCCCGCAAAGACGTGCTAAGAACAAGCCCTGCAAAGACGTGCTAAGAACATTATCTACCCTGGCACGCCCTATATCGAGGCACTAGCAAATGCGCAGCTGGTTACACTGAAAGAGAGACGAACACAGTTATGTGAAGATTTCTTCACACAAATCGAACAACCACAGCACAAACTCCTCCCAGCAAGGTTTACGACATAACATATGGTATTGTACACGCTACCCCTTACCGAAGTGAAAACAAACAGGACCAAGAACTATTTTATTAACTGCTGCCTCTTTAATCAATAGACTATCTGCGCTAAGTGACTTTCCAAACACTAATACTATACTATGTATATATTTATGTATGTGTGTGTATATATATATATGCACACATAAATATAAGCAGATGCATGCATAAATATATACATTCATATATATGCATGTCTGTATACATATATTTATGTATATAAGGTCGATTCCAACGAAACGTTGACAAATGGTGTTCCTGGAGGGGAAAAAATAAACATATGCGTATAAAGTTGTGTTTTTTGTAGTACGAAAAGAACATATTGAGGTAATCAGAGAATAAGATTGGGCAAGTTAAATCCTGAAATTGAGCATTTGACAGCTAATAGAAATAGCAGGTGTTTAAGTTCTGAAACCATACGTCTGCACACAAGTTCCTCTACTTGGAAACTGCTACAACTATTTCATCTCACATTTACCTGTGAGATTTCATTTTCAATGTATGTATAACACATTTGTGTTTTAAATTCAGTAAGAAATATGTTTCGGACTTCTTTTTTTTCATTTTAAGGTGGAGCTTTGAAGTATTTTGCGCTCTCTCAGACTTGATGTTTTATAAAGGTGACTTTCTGTTACATATTACCACTACAAGGGGAATGCATGTTTTATCTTTAAAATTAATTCATGGCAAGGTATACACATTTAGCTTTTCAACAGGGTATACCTTATTGACACTGATTTATAACTATCAATTTATAAACAGTTTAGAATTTGTAGGTGTACGGTTTCATATAATATACTTTTCAGTACAATGGAGTAAGTTACTGGCGAGACCATTGGACAACTCTAACTTGTTTTAAGAACGTTTTGGTATATATTCGACAGTCTAAATTGATTATGTTAGTGATATGTAGGTGATTCTGTGATATTCTTATTATTTTAATTAAGAAAACGCCGGAGACGTGCGGTCTCATGTACCTCCTCTGTATGTGTATTGTGTATTAACTGTCAAAAGGTCGTGATGTAAGTATTTAAATTGGCTGTACAAACGTTACAGATACCAAGCGCTGATGTTACTGCATATACTTTGCAAAAATATTGAGGTGTGGGTTAAGAAACTGTCGGAGACGTACAGTTTCATGCTTATGTACGGTTTCAGTAGAATAGAATATTTTATCTTATTTGACCACTTTTTACTTAAACTTTGTCTACGTACATACCCGAGTGTAAAGTTATTCCTGTGAGTATATATGTGTTTCTCAATCATTCTTATCATTTTATTAATATACTGAACAATAGAACATGAATACAATGTTTTCATAACGTTGTTTCTTTAAAGTCTAACCGACCACTTTTGTAATTTGTCGAAAGGTAATTTTAAGAACAATTAATGAAACTTGAACTTAATGTTCCAAAAGCACCACCGCTCTCTCATCCTTCTCTTGAACCACCTCTCTGTCGTCCCTCTCCCTCACCACCTGTCTCTCGACCCTTTCCACCACCACTTGTGTCTCCCCTCTCCTCCACCACCTGCCTCTCTACCCTTTCTACTACCACCTATATGTCATCCATCTCCTCCTCCCCGTCTCCAGCGCCAGTTGCGTGCTCTCCCAACCAGAACATGTTGGATGGAACACTACGCCCTTCGTGTAGCAGCAATCCTTGAAGCAGGAAGTACTGCAGATTTTCACGACTGGGCCCGGGACCACAACAGCACGGGCAGACATTATGCCACGGACTTCTGGAACATTCCATGTTTCGATCTCATCCTTGCAGTTCTGGATGACTTTGAGGGTTATCTCCAGGAGGGTCGTGGTCGTGTCACTAGCACGAATTTGCGTGGCAGAACTCTTACCTCGTGGTGATTACTCTTCCAGCCTTCACCAGGTTGTCAGTCTTCACCATGTTGTCAGTCTTCCTGTTCATGCCACCACCCATTCCGCCACAGGTACAGGGGTCTTTCCTGTGGCCAGCCTCCAGCCAGGTGCACGAAGCTCTAAGACCGAACAGTGATGACAATTTTGCTACTAGGGCACATATTGTGCGGTTCCGATACGGCGAAGTTGGTGAGTCTGTGATGAAGTGCAGAGTCGACAGTTCCGGAAGGATTTCATTGACTTCCTTCAACAGTGTGAGCAATGACACTTGTAATCTACACGTAGCTCTTGGCACAAAGCTCGCCGTCCTGCTTGAAGTGTACCACCGTTGGGTGTATCACTGTATGATCACCTGGGATTTGACATAGTACACTGCCGTTATTTCGCCCTGGTATCTGCACACCTAATTTTCAGAATAGTCCATCTGGACCGTTGCCGCCGTCTTTTCCGCCATGGACTGCTTCAAAATGCGGATCTGGTGATATTGGATGGTCACCCGGTGACAGTGATCACGGGAACTCGGCCATGCCGGATATGAGTTGGTCTGTGAAGTATCTTGTACTTTGTACAACGTGGGTCAGTTTCACATTCTTGAATACTCTGCCCTTGAGTTCAACATATTGGACTTGCCATGTTCGGTACCGAACTTCTGTTTTCGCTTGGCGTCATCTGATTCCCGAAAATAACGATAAATGGGGTGACTGGGCCGATGAATCAACTGGCAGTTAGGGCCGACGTACGGTTTCGGGAGGCGTACGGTTGTAAAGACAAGTAAAGCAAAATATATCGAAGGGAAATGTATCTACAAATTACAATGTTGTCATATAGTTACCTTGTTATGTGTTATTTATGACAAATTAATATTTCTTACTAATCTACAAATCTCTACTTACAATGTGTATTCAAATTTGCGACGTATGGTTTCAAGAAAAACTTCCCCAAATCGGTTTCGTCGCTCAGCACAATTTATTAGCCAAAACTTTTGGTTTAAAACAGCACAGGACCTATGTATCCAGCTGTGCATGGCATCAAGTTGAGTGTGAAATCTGTGTGATTTAATGAACTGTTGTACTGCTGCATTTTCCTATATTAATGACTGCAGATGGACGGTTTAAGAAAAGTTCCCAACATGAACATAATCAGGAATAATCAGGGTTTTGGAACTGAAGTTTTAATTGTTTGATCAATAATGCCTGAGACATCGACCTTTATAGCCAAACATTAACTGTACACCTTGCATATGTTGTTCAAATAATACAATGCGTTTTAAAGTACTGATAGCAAATTTTCTAACAAAATGTACTGGTTTTAGCAAATACGGATGTCGCTTCTGGCCATAATATGGCAGCACTGCGTTACTAATGTCGCTTCTGGCCACGGTATGGTAGCACTGGTGTTGGTGATGTCACTGACCACAGTATGGCAGCACTGCGCTGAACAAATGCAAATTTTGACATTACATACATGTGTGAAACGACATTATCATGGTTTAATTACGAGGGTGTTGATTCTAATTACATTTTTTATTAAGTACAATTAATCAGTGGCTTACAACAGTTGAGATGGACTCTCTCCAGATTCGTTGGTCACATGAGTTTTGACCAAGGAGTGTGCCTACAGCCACTATGCTAGGGCCAAAAAATGTGTCTGAGATACAGGCAGCAATGGACCACTGAGAGGTCGGAGCAAGACATTTTATAAAGCAGACAGTAGCTGGGAGAGTAAAGGCCGAGTCAAAATAGAATGGGTTGACTGTGTTTGGCCAGATTTGAATAGAATTGCTGACAAAGCAGAAACACACTAATGCAGTGTTGTAGTTTTTCTTTTGCTTCCAGTAAGACAATAAAGAACACTATATATGTACCAATTAGAACATTGGACTCTCAATTGGGAGAATCTGGGTTTGAAACCTTTCTTTTTATATATAACTGGTTACTTGTACAATTTAGCATTTGTATTACCATCACGCTTGTAATAAGGCACAACAACTAAGAGACAGACGAAGAATAGTGCAAGTTTCAGCGGCTTTTTATTAGAAGCACGACCATTACAGCTGTCGTCCACAATCCTCGACACAAAGAAAATGACAAAATTGATTATTAACGTAGTCTGAGACTAACCAGTTTGCTAGCGAGTAGCCCTGGAGCTATCTGTGACAAACACACGTACATATTGCAGCGACAGCACCAGATGGCGCTGCGAGACCACGGAACATTGCTACTACATCTGACAACATGAGGTCGCTGGCGACCCTTACGTGACACAATGCGGTGACCAATGGGGTCAGCTGGGTACATCTAAATCACCCCACTCGAGATCATTGGAACAGAAATAATTATAGCACCATCGCTCACTCTACGGGTGATCTCATCAGTTCACAAAGTTTAAAAAAACGTACTGTATTTAGTATTGGTTCAAACCACAACCAAAAGAGCATGTTTTCAAAACACGATAAGCGCCATCCATCTTTTTTTTAATAAAAACACGATATATCCGTGTTCAGCCAATCAGCACCGCCGTGCCGCTTGTGCAGCTATGCGGAGTGAAGGCTGTATGAACAGACAGCATTTTGATAACAAAATCATTTAAAATCACATCTTGTGTAACAAATGTGCAACAAATATTTCAGAGTTTGCCACTATTGTCTACGATTTTCGATTCTATTTAAACTGAGGATGAAGCACAAAAGTGAGTTTTTCTCAAAACGAAAATGGATGTCACGTCTTGCTCTGAATCCCTTCATATATATATATATATATATATACATACATATAATTATGTATATATATAATGGTGTACAATTTTGTTGCACTTTGCAAACTGACGCAACCACCCGTAAGTTTTATTGAAATTATCACTCTATAATATAATCAATGGATTTTCTTCTTGCTCTACCATCATTAAACAAGACTTGCTAACATTTCAGATTAACAGCCCAACCCTGGCGTGAACCATTGAACATCTCTTCAGGTTTTGCCTTCGACAATTGGATTTGAATACTGATTTCACTACAGTTGGAGCATTGTAGAAAAGAATAAATTAATCTGGGCACCTGGTGTGATAATTAACAGTACCTTAATTAATATGCCCTCAGTAACAAGCTAAGAGGCAGTTTATTCCAGTGCTCCAGCTTATCATTTATAATCACTCAAGAGTAACTTCCTCTATTTCCATCCTATAAAACCATAAGTGTACATACAGCAGAACTATGTGTATGACACTGCCCCAATAACTGAATCAATTATACACAGCTTAAAATTAGCCTTGACATAATTATTGCGCAAACAATCCAAGAGCGGGCGCAAGAAGATGTATTTGAAAAAGAAAAGGTGTAAATAAACAGAAACGTTCCCGCTGTTCGTGTATGGTGTCCCAAAACAAACGACCAAATTCTGAACCCAGCTGAATGAAACAACTGGAGAGGGACCTATTATGGTGCACACTATGCTTACAAAATTATCCTTTTTGAAAAGAAGTTCATCAAACTTGAAGCTTGCATGTTGGTCATTTAGAAATATTTGCGATGCATTGCCTATTTGTGTGCATTATTTAAGGAAATGTGAGAGCATCACTCACTATAGCAGGGGTGTTTGAATCATTTATGCCAATTCAAGTTTATTTTATTTTAGATATTTTCACTACGCGAGTTGACACAACATTTGCTCGCCAGTGTTATTTGACCGCACCAGCCACCGCATCGTGAACATGCAAGTTCATTTGACCTCCCGGTCACTGGCCTTGACCTAGAACCACAACTGATACCCAGTCCAGTGACCAAGCTAACTTATTCGCTCATTTCCGTCCGGTCGCGTCTACTGAGAAATCTTGGGCAGGTAGTCGGACGCGTTCGGGTTGAGTCTGGACATTGAGAGGACGTCCGGCTCCGTGTTGGGGGTCGTGAACTTGGACGAGAAGTGGGGCGAGGAGTCAATGCTGATGGTCGTGAAGTTAGTGGTGGTCGGCATGAGGGCGAGAACCTCAGCGATCTGCGCCTTCAGATCGTTGATCTCGGCATTCTTCTGGAGCACGAGACCTGCAGCAGGCAAACAGCAGTTTCACAACGACATCATCACCAACTAACAAGAATCAGCTCAAAAAGAGGCAGCCTGTTCCTAGTTTTTCATGCAGCAATTAATATAATGTTTTTAAGACTACTATGTTAATGGTATATTGCCCGCCAAATTGTGTTTAGTAAGCCCGTAACAACGGTCACAAATTGTAAACAAAACATCCAGTTTCAAAACATACTCTATTGGCAATACAGCCGAGTCGGGCTGAGTTAACTGCTATACCATTTGATGTTCAATGATGCTCACTTTCCCACAGTCAACACACTAGACTTCCAGTTAGAAATGACTACTCCCGCTAATTCCAGGTTGACGAACAGACTACGTCCCTTTAAAGTTGTGAGAAGATGCCTACCTTGGTGGATCTCCATCTGGCGTTTCGCTTCACCGAGAGCCGAGAAGAGGTCGAGCTTGATGCGCGTCTCCGCGCTCAGACTGTTCTCCAGATGTGTCGTCTTGTCCTGCATGGCGGCCAACGCTGACATCAACACCTCTGTGTCATTCTGAGCCTCCTTGTACTGACGCAGGGTCTACAACAATTGACACATTTATATAACGTTGACATCAACACCTCTGTGTCATTCTGAGCCTCCTTGTACTGACGCAGGGTCTACAACAATTGACACATTTATATAACGTTGACATCAACACCTCTGTGTCATTCTGAGCCTCCTTGTACTGATGCAGGGTCTACAACAATTGACACATTTATATAACGTTGACATCAACACCTCTGTGTCATTCTGAGCCTCCTTGTACTGACGCAGGGTCTACAACAATTGACACATTTATATAACGTTGACATCAACACCTCTGTTTCATTCTGAGCCTCCTTGTACTGATGCAGGGTCTACAACAATTGACACATTTATATAACGTTGACATCAACACCTCTGTGTCATTCTGAGCCTCCTTGTACTGACGCAGGGTCTACAACAATTGACACATTTATATAACGTTGACATCAACACCTCTGTTTCATTCTGAGCCTCCTTGTACTGATGCAGGGTCTACAACAATTGACACATTTATATAACGTTGACATCAACACCTCTGTCATTCTGAGCCTCCTTGTACTGATGCAGGGTCTACAACAATTGACACATTTATATAAAGCTGACATCAACACCTCCGTGTCATTCTGAGCCTCCTTGTACTGACGCAGGGTCTACAACAATTGACACATTTATACAACGTTGACATCAACACCTCTGTGTCATTCTGAGCCTCCTTGTACTGACGCAGGGTCTACAACAATTGACACATTTATATAAAGCTGACATCAACACCTCTGTGTCATTCTGAGCCTCCTTGTACTGACGCAGGGTCTACAACAATTGACACATTTATATAAAGCTGACATCAACACCTCCGTGTCATTCTGAGCCTCCTTGTACTGACATAGTGACACACAGCTTATTACATATCTAACTATAACTGAGCCAGTGTGTGTACGTATATGTAAATCTTCTGCGGGATGGGTATTTTTGCTAGCAATAATATAACAAGCTTATTTTTACACAGTCGCATATCCATTTGTTTCCGCCAGCAGGGTAAAAGGGTAAAATTACGTACCCAAAAGTACAGTGTGTACAGATACGTACCCAAAATAAATCCAGATTTTTTTTTATTTTGTGCAATGAAACTCATACTAGATAACGTTTTTAAAGGTGAAGAATGAGCCTGTGCCAACACGTTTATAGTAGCTATTCTGTGTTTGGCTAAACGTGGTATTCACGGCAGTATTTAAGCCTTCACAACATGGTGTACCGGTGTATTGGTAGGCTTAGTGTAAAGAATACGGCGTGCTATCATGGCTGTACATCTTTCGTGATGTTTTCGAGTATTCATTGTTTCTTGGTGAAGAAAAATAACACAGCAAGATACCATACTTCATCATTAATCGGACTATTTATTCGGGCAAGTTTACCATTTTCCTACAGACTGTTACATTTATTATTCATTCTCCTACGAAACATGGAAATGATCACCATGAGGGGGTGGGATTTTGGACTTAAAATGCCGTGAAATCACTTCTCCAAGCATCTAGAAATCCCTTTTTTCTGGGGAAGGCCCCCACACCCAACGCCCATCAAGTAGGCGCCCGTTGCAGGCTTAGCCTGCCAGTTCTGCGGTCTTAAAATTGACTAATTCCATACCCAAATTATTTTTTCTGGCGGAAACCGTGATTTAAGTTTGCTGCAATGTACATAAAAATAGTGGGTACATAAACAGTACATTTTAATTCCCAATATCTTAAACCATTTCAGTACTACAGCCCTGACCAGCTGTGATCACTGAATACTGCATTCCCAGTGAATATGCAAGACACCTCACTTCAAGTCAAGATTTGAGCAACAAAAATGCATTTTATGAATAGGAATGTTATATATTTTTGGATAGTATGATAATCAGCAAGTAAAATGAGCCATATCATTTTACATTCCGTCGTCATGGTAACCAGCAATCCAAGATGGCCGCCAAGATTTCAACGTTTTTGCAGTTGCTGAACACAGTTGTATACTAAGTTCACTGACATCGTTATTGTGTCAATCGTCAACATCCGACAAACATTCTTCGCTAAAACTATCAAATAATCTGTCCAAAACATACAGTGGTAAATTACTAGTTGAAGTAATGCCGTCCGCCATTGTGGGCACCACAGATTTGGATAATTATTGATCAATAATAAATTATAACCACTGCTGAATAGCTAATTAATTAAAAACCATTTGAATAGCAGACGTAGTCAATGCCGAATAACCGGCCTGTCGTACTGAAGCGTCCCAGACATTGCGGCTGAAAATCCGGCCTGTCGTACTGAAATGGTTAAACCCCAACAGTTTCATGAACTAAAGATTTGCAACTTTGCAGCACAACATACTGTAAGTGGCAGCACTGACCTGTGTCTCTCGGTCGAGCTGGCGGATCTGGTCTTCACGAACTTTCAACTCTCTGCGAATCTGTTTGAGCTCACTCTCTAGTTCCTGCTGGCGCGTCTTACACACTTCAGTACACTCATTCCTGCAACAACAACACACCTTTGTATACTTATGCCTACAACAACAACAACACATATGAATACTTGTTCCTGCAAAAACAACACACCTTTGTATAATTATGCTTGCACCAACAACAACAACACATATATGAACACTTGTTCCAGCAACAACAA
>OZ023218.1:18268495-18513495 GCA_963995525.1 Escarpia spicata | reverse complement strand
ACTTCCTCTTGTGATTTGGAAGGCAGAGCTGTGAGAAACAAAACAATCGTACAATTCACGTGCAAAAAGCTCTTTTCTGATGGTGCTACACAGCAGATAATTTTTTTAAACACATATATATATATTGGACTACAAAATATTGTGTGAAACATGTCAAATATTAAAAAAACTCCTATTTTATTGCTTATAAAGCAAAAATTCTTGATTCTCATCTCTTTTCAGCGTTAGCATTTTGTATCAAAAAATATATAAATGCATAAAAGATTAATTTGCAAATGCATACAGTTGTGTCTATATATATATATATATATATATTAGCCGAGTTCCTGACGATGTCCAGGGAAAAAAGCAGTCATATGTGCCAGACACCCCAAACCCATCCCAAGTCTACCTGCAGTAATAAATTGTAACTGGTCACTGGCCTAGTTGTTAGGACAACCTTTTGCTAGAAATCGCACGCGCTCACGTGACCAGCGACAGGTGAGTGAGTGAGTGAGTTAGTAAAATTATATACATTCATTACATAATTAGAAGAAAACTGACATATATATATATATAATAATACTGAGGATAGCACCTAAAAGCACACATAGTATACTTATTTCCAATGTGGTCCTAAAAAAAATAGTGAATATGTAATTATAATATAACAAAATAAATAGATAAATAGTACAATTAAAAAAATAGCCAAATTTTTAATAAAATAAATAAACATTATGCATTAATAATATTAAGATGCAAACGTAAAGATTGTGTTCATGAGCCACCAATCTACTATATAAAAGGGTTGTCATCTTTTTTCTAAAACTAATTTTAGATCGACATTGTTTTGTTTCGATTGGCAAGTTGTTCCAGTGGCACATGCCTGTATAAAGGACAGAAGTTTGTCCAGAACCCTTTACTCTGGGAATAATACATGCCAATTCACTGGCTCTTGTGGGGTATCTATGATGAACCATTTCAACATTTTGCTCTTAAATATGCTGGTGCATTACCACTGATAATATTGAATATGTGGCCCAACTTTAACTGGTCTACTCTGTATTCAACAGGCAGTATTCCAACGGTCTTAAACTCATTAGCACCAACATGGAACCTCGGTGGAGCATTTAATATAAATCTGATAATCTTATTCTGTGTACACTGCATTCTGCACTTCATTTGTTTCGATAATCCACTGTACCAAGCTGAATATGTGTAATCAAAATGACATTGAATCAAAGCAGAGACAAGTAGTTTTTTGTTTTGATACTAAACTTTCTGGTGTTCCTGTACAAAAATTTAAGTTTATTTGAAGTTTTAAAAGGATATTAGAAGCTATAAGATCACCAGAAAGGGACTGATCTAAAGTCACCCCTAAATATGTGACACTTGACTTTGATTCAATGACATTTCCATTGCATACAATATTAAGATTGTTACATTTGTATAATATTCTCTTCATTCCAAACACGATGGATTGTGTTTTTCCTAAATGAAGGGACAGTTTGTTATCGATTAACCATTCACTGATGGATTAAAGCTCCGAACTTAAAGTTGCCTGTATTTCTGCTAAATCCTTTCCCTAGGCAAGCAAGACTGAGTCGTCCACATATAACAAAAACTAGCATTTAACTGCAGCAGACATTTCATTTACATATAACAGGAAGAGTAGAGGTCCAAGTATGGAACCTTGTGGTATACCGCAAGTGATACCTTTTGTCCCAGACATTGTTCCATCGACATCGATAACTTGTACTCTACCTGTCAAATAAGATCTAAGCCAACATATAGAGAGTTCATTTGCACCTACGCCATTAAGTTTCTTCAAAAGAATGGTGTGATCGACAGTGTCAAAAGCTTTTTGCAAATCCAACAATACCATGCCTGTGTAATTGCCATTATCACATTCTTGTTTAGTGTAATTGGTTGGGTGGATCAAGCATGTATCAGTGGAATACGATGACCGAAACCCAGATTGAAATTCATATAGTAGTTTTATGTTCCATTAAAAAGACAATATCTTTTAACGTAGATACACATTCTTTTATTAAACTGGCCGTGTCTGTTACCTAAACTGTTCACACACTATCAATCCGAATGCAAAGAATCTGTTTTGTGGTGGGCTGAATCAACTGAGGATGTAGTTTTAAATAAAGCTTTCCCTATCCCTCTCCTTTCTCTACTCACCCTTGTGTTTCTCTGGGTTCTGTAGTTCAGGCGGCAAGGCTTCCCGTAGTAACTGATTGTAAAACTCATTTTCTTTTTGTACTTCCTTCTGCTTTCGCTGTCAATACAACAACAACGACACTTCAGAGCTGGCTTATAACAGCGATAGATCCCAAATCATAACTAACTGCCTACAATTGTATGTCCATTCTGAAACATACTTAAACATCACCTTCTCAATTCCAACATGTACCCATCAAACAGAATCAATAATCTTATAGATACAGACACCATGAAAAAATGACAATTTTTAATAGGACACATGTTTCTATATACAGCCCTGTATTGTGATAAACTATATATAACTGTATCTGGTGGTGTGTGTGTGTATGTGTGTGTGTGTGTGTGTGTGTGTGTGTGTGTGTGTGTGTGTGTGTGTGTGTGTGTGTGTGTGTGTGTGTGTGTGTGTGTGGTGTGGGTATGGTGTGTGTGTGGTGTGTGTGTGTGGTGTGGTGTGGTCTGGTGTGCGTGTGAAATACAATATTGTTGCGGTATGACACATATGAAGCAAGGTAAAGAACCAGAAGTGTGGTTCACAGGGCTAGTTGTCCCAATGTGGATGAAGGGGGATGTGCAAGATCCAGGGAAATACAGAGACATCACACTTCTAAGACACACCATGTAGCTGCTAGAAGGGATCCTGGATGGGAGGATTTGAAAGAGAGTAGAGCAGGAATGAGGTGAAAAACAAAAGGGATTCAGAAAGGGCAGAGGGACGACGGATATGATGTTTAAATTGAGACAGCTGGTGGAGAACAGGTTGGGGATGCAAGGGAGAATGACAGTGTGATTTGTGGAAGTGGAGAAGGCCTATGACACAGTCCCAAGAGAGATGGTGAGAGTGCCAGAAGCAGAAGCCAGGATGGTGGGAGCAATGTATGAAAGAACAACAGGAAGAGTTGTGGCTGGATCTGGGATGTCGGAAGAGTTTCCAGTTAACATCGGATTGAGGCAAGGAAGTGTCCTAAGCCCATTACTATTTATCATGGTGATGCAACTAATCAGCAGGAAGATCAGCCCGAAGGATGTTCTCAGAAAGATTATGTGTGCAGACGATCTGGCCATACTAGCAGAAAGCAAACAATAGCTACAAGACATGTTAAAGGAATGGAACAGGATGTTCAAGAAACATGGACTGAGAATGAGCCTGGAAAAGACAGAAGTGATGTGGGTTGGACAATAGAGAGAGGAATTGGACATCAGGTTGGAGGGAAAGGAAATTAAGCCAGTAGATGGCTTTGTGCCTTGGAGGAATGGTTAGACAGGGAGTCATGATGGACAGAAAAATCTTGAAAAAGCTGAAAGGGAAAGTCCTGAGAGTGTGTGTTGTGCTGAGAATTTGTGTTATACAGGCATGCCTATATGGTCTGGAGACAGTGGCGATGACAGTACAACAGAAGCTGCAAGTTTGCAAGAACAATTGGGTTAGAAGAATAACAAGAACAAAGAGGGTAGACAGAAGAAGGACGAATGACCTGAAAAAAGAGGTTGGATTGCAATGTAGTGTAATAGGATTATTGAGACGCCGGATGAGATGGGCAGGCCACTTGACAAGGATGGATGCTGGAAATATAGCGAAGAGAGCAGAGGCGGAACAACATAAAGGGCACAGGAAAAGGGGAAGGCCACAGCTGAGATGGGAGGACTGTGTGAGGAGGGACATCAGAAGATCAGGGGAGGATAAAAGATGGAGAGAAGGAGTGATGGACAGAAAACTATGGAAGGAAAAGACACATAGGATGATTCAGCTTTATTGTACCTGACCCTCACTCCTGTACAGCAGGGAACAAGGAGGAGACACATAGAGTGGTTCAGCTTTACTCTACCTGACCCTCACCCCTGTACAGCAGGGAACAAGGAGGAGAAACAGAGTGGTTCAGCTTTACTGTACATGACCCTCGCCCCTGTACAGCAGGGAACAAGGAGGAGACACAGAGAGTGGTTCAGCTTTGCTGTACCTGACCCTCACCTCTATACAGCAGGGAACAAGGAGGAGACACAGAGAGTGGTTCAGCTTTACTGTACCTGACCCTCGCCCCTGTACAGCAGGGAACAAGGAGGAGACACAGAGAGTGGTTCAGCTTTACTGTACATGACCCTCCCCCTGTACAGCAGGGAACAAGGAGTAGACACAGACAGTGGTTCAGCTTTACTGTACCTGACCCTCGCCCCTGTACAGCAGGGAACAAGGAGGAGACACAGAGAGTGGTTCAGCTTTACTGTACATGACCCTCCCCCTGTACAGCAGGGAACAAGGAGTAGACACAGACAGTGGTTCAGCTTTACTGTACCTGACCCTCACCCCTGTACAGCAGGGAACAAGGAGGAGACACAGAGTGGTTCAGCTTTACTGTACCTGACCCTCACCTCTGTACAGCAGGGAACAAGGAGGAGACACAGAGAGTGGTTCAGCTTTACTGTACCTGACCCTTGCCCCTGTACAGCAGGTAACAAGGAGGAGACACAGAGAGTGGTTCAGCTATACTGTACTTGACCCTCCCCTCTGTACAGCAGGGAACAAGGAGGAGACACAGAGAGTGGTTCAGCTTTACTGTACCTGACCCTCGCCCACTGTACAGCAGGGAACAAGGAGACACAGGGAGTGGTTCAGCTATACGGTACTTGACCCTCACCCCTGTACAGCAGGGAACAAGGAGGAGACAGAGAGTGGTTCAGTTATACTGTACATGACCCTCGCCCCTGTACAGCAGGCTACAAGGAGGAGACACAGAGAGTGGTTCAGCTTTACTTTACCTGACCCTCGCCCCTGTACAGCAGGGAACAAGGAGGACACCAACAATTACATCTGCTAGATAAATCATTCCCGCATGCAGATGTCGCTTTACAAACTTTTCCTTATGTTTCTTTTATAAAGAAATACGTTTTGGGACAGAATTTCAAAACATGTACTATTGAATAACCAACGTGTTCAGCATTCGTTTTTTATGGCTTCACAGACCTTTTGTTAGGCAAAAGGTCACATGGTGATGGATAGGTCAACTGCTGGCACAACAGTTACTGTAATACAGCTAAAGAAGTGTGAGTAATTGCCCAATTGTCATGTGACACACTATCACCCACACTTCTTTAGCTGTATTACAGTAACTGTTGTGCCAGCAGCACCAGATGAAGACCCAGCCTTCTAAAGCACACTTACCAATCGCAGTCGGTATGACACATAACTTTTGAAACCGAAGCCAAGTGTAACTACGGGGTAACCAATGCTGCAAGAGAGAACCGCCAGACAGTTGGAGACAGCAACAAGGCATGGCAGGGGCAACAGCAGTGTCAATATATAAACTCTTGTGTGTTTGTATGTTCCTTCATTCATTCATATAAGAAAAATCTATACGTCTTACAAGTTACGTACACCAGACTAGTGCCCAATGCCACTGTCAGCTAACAGATCAATACAAGAAACATGTAACTTGAATTTTTTTTACAGCAGTTTCAATGCAAAGCATTACACATCAAATAAATGTTGTTTACAAAGTTCATTAATTCCCATCAATAGGATGGGTGTAGCTTACTTGGTTGCTCCTCTGAATATGTGGATTGTCAGTGTTAATTTAAGTTAGCAGTCTTATAAAGACCTATGTTACTAATTCTCCTCAACTTCTTAGCACTTCCTTCCATCTGTTCACAACAACATTGTATACAGATGTTGAAATTGTGTAATTCTTGGTTTTCATGCATTATTGCCCTTGGAATTATAAAGTTCTGCACATGAAAGGCTTCAGAGCAAAGCATGATATATCCATTTAGTTGGTTTAGAGAAAACTACAACTTTGTTAGTCATCCTCAGAGTGTAAATGAATATTTGTAAATTATGTTTTGTAGATTTGTTATACAAAATGTGATGTAACATAATTTGTTTATCAAAACATGTTATATCGATGTCTTTTTTCAACACGCAATACATCCGCACAGCAAGTGTCATCACTACAATGATGAGGGACAAGGCTGAAAGGGGTGTATCACGGTTTGGTAAAAACAGACTGATGGCATTTATTGCATTTTTAAAACAAGCACTCCTTTGTGCACATTGTTTGACAAGGATATATCACATTTTGGTATTTATATTAGATAGTGTACTTACTCAACACTCGGTTTAACAAACATTTGGAAATAATTTCAGAAATGGTGTTTATTGCATTTTGGAGACTCACCAGTGAGCAGCAAAAGGCCTACACAGGTCCATGTGAAATGGCAGTGTTTTGAGCTCTCGAAGTCGTACAGATCCCTCGATGTAGACAAACAGTAGCCATAGTGAGACAGTCGGCAAACAGATCCCTCGCTCTGAAACACGAGTCTCCGTTGAATCAAGAATCAGTTTGATTTTCAAAATAATATACATCATAAATTGTATAATCGGTTTGTGGACGGCCATTCTAAGAAATATTTGATCTACATTATGATTCACCAGTGGCAGTTAACATAAACGTACATTGTATCTATATCCGATGAAAACTTATCAGTTTTCATAGATTTAACGTGAGATTTCTGAATAAGCTATAACCATGCCATTTCCATATTTTGCCCACTGATAAGAATTTTTCATATGCAGTATTTCAACATTTTATGTGTTGTACTTGTTACTTTAAAGTTTTACTTAAAAGTTTTACTAAATATATATATACATATTATATATGAATTATCTGCATGCCACACATACTGTACTCATGTATACATGCCCCCTTCCTCTCCCTCTCTCTCCCTCTCTTTCTCCCCCTCCCCCTCCCTCGGAACCAACTGTGTGCCAGACGTACTGTACCCACACGTATGTGCCCCCGCTTTCTCCCTCTGTCCCTATGTCCCTCTCAACCCTCCCCCTCCAACCTACCTGTGTGCCAGACGTACTGTACCCACACGTATGTACCCCCTCTCTCTCCCTCTCTCCTTCTCACCCCCTCCTCCTCCAACCTACCTGTGTGCCAGACGTACTGTACCCACACGTATGTGCCCCCTCTTTCTCCCTCTGACCCTACGTCCCTCTCACCCCCTCCCCTTCCAACCTACCTGTGTGCCAGACGTACTGTACCCACACGTATGTGCCCCCTTTTTCTCCCTCTGTCCCTATGTCCCTCTCACCCTCTCCCCCTCCAACCTACCTGTGTGCCAGACGTACTGTACCCACACATATGTGCTGGCAGCGAAGAAGAGCCACTGAACAGGTATAAACAAGTAACAGACGACGTCCGAAGTGACAGCGATGCACACAAAGAAGACAGAGAACGCCTGCAACAGAAAAACAACACAGTCAGTCAGAACAATAACAATAATTAACAGTGTCAGTCAGAGTAACAATAACAATGTCAGTCAGAGTGACAACAACAGTGTCAGTCAGAATAGCAAATATATGTCAGAATGACAACAATTGTGTCAGTCAGAACAAGAACTTGTAACAGTGTCAGTCAAAGTGACAATAACAGTGTCAGAACAATAACAACAACAGTGTCAGAATGATGACAAAGCAACAGGTCCAATAGTATTTTACATGGGTCATTCCAAGCCATGTGGTCTTCGGGGTGAATAACAATTATTGGTAGGATACATGTCTTGTATGTGGAATGTTAACACTTGCATTTGTGGTACCTTTTTGATGCAGTGAATGCACTTTTTCTAGCCTTTCCTAAGGAATTGGGCAATTAAATGCATAAAGTTAGACGTACACATGCATACACATACACACACACACACAAACACAGACACCCACACACACACGTGCATACACAGACACCCACACAGACATGTGCGCATGCACACATACGCACACATGCATGCACGCACACACACTCAGATACACACATACAGACGCGCGCACATGCATGCACACATAGACACACATGTGATGTGACATATGCAGACACACACATGCTCATACCTGCACACATGCACCAACTGGACTAGGTGACAAAGAATGAGATCTGGGTCAACCACCGAGACACCTGAAACCCTGCATGGAGCCCTGGCCACTAGGGTCCAGTCACACCTGTGGCTTTGATATGCTGTGGTCTTGACTCCACAAAGGATCACCTAGATCAGGTAAGGAAAACTTGCATGGACACATCATCTGATTGTCATGCTTATGAGCCAGCATTCTTTGAAATGATGGCCAGCTGTCATAGCAGTAACTGGAAGATAGCATCATGAGTTATAGCACCTTCTCACCCAGGCATCCAGGCACACCACCTTCAATATATGTCAGTTTCAGCACACCAGATGGACTTTCATCACCATTACATGTGACCCTCCACCATGAAATTACTGCCATTACACCACCGGTCTCTCTCTCTCTCTCTCTCTCTCTCTCTCTCTCTCTCTCTCTCTCTCTCTCTCTCTCTCTCTCTCTCTCTCTCTCTCTCTCTCTCTCTCTCTCTCTCTCTCTCTCTCTCTCTCTCTCTCTCTCTCTCTCTCTCTCTCTCTCTCTCTCTCTCTCTCTCTCTCTCTCTCTCTCTCTCTCTCTCTCTCTCTCTCTCTCTCTCTCTCTCTCTCTCTCTCTCTCTCTCTCTCTCTCTCTCTCTCTCTCTCTCTCTCACTCACCATTACAGTCATTTCTGCTCTTACCAATTATCACATTGCCTGCTGCAGATAATAATTTCCTGATAAATCAAATGTAACTCCACAATACCACCCCTGGTGAATGGCTGACCACTCAATTTGTCTACTGAAAACAGTTAATCATTCTATAAATTATAAACTATCTTTGTGTTATTTGAAATATGTTTCCAACTGGATGTGAATCATGTGAACCTCATCAGGTGGATAAGTTATAGATGAAAGAGGAGAAGAACTGCCGTCCATTGTCACCAACGGTCATATAGTATCCACCATGCTTGTACACACACCACTGTGTACAATGTGATAGTTTTTGTTTAATTTGGTACTTAAAAAATGAGACCTGGTCTTCATGTGTTCACCAGAAGGTTATCTATTTCAAAATTATAGTTTGTGTACTTATAGAAGGTCTCAGTAAATATCTTTCCAGAATACCCATATAGTATATTATACACTAATTTCTTAGCAGCAGCTGATATCCCAAAATATGCCAGTGGACTGAGAGCAGTGGAGCAGTGGGAGGAATGGAGCAGTGGGAGCAGTGGAGCAGTGGAGCAGAAGACCAATGCAGCAGTACAGGAGCAGGACCTTACCCCCCCCCCCCCCCGACCCGTACAGGAACCACGAGGGAGAACACATCCTGTCATACATTCTACATAATACCAAGGTGATGACATGGCACATGTAACTCTTTTATACATAATTTGTTTACGTTTTATATGTAATATATTTATGAAGGTCCACCGGTGCATACCTGTTGTGTAAGAGTAAACAGTCATCACTGACCACTGGAGAGGCAAGGTTTGCCAAGTGCAAATTAGCAAAAAAAACAAAGACAATAGCGCATACCTGACACTAAGCACCATGTGATAAATATTGAAACAAACACATATGTACTTACACAATCTATATATTAATAGGCTAACTTGGAGGCACTGTAATTGTATCTCCTCCCAGGTATAAAGGTTCACTCGCATCTTTCTTTGTCCATTCACACCCTTAGATCAATGGCCTCTAATCTACCAACAGGCGATGTATTTTAAAAAACAAAGATACGTATTTTGAGTAAAGTTTGCTTTTTTCCATGGACAAACTAAGTGGTCGGCCATTCACCACGGGGTGTTCAATTGCATCCTTCAGTCAATTGCCTCTGACCTAACAATTGGTGATGTTTTTTTTTTTTAAACACAAAGATAGTTATTTAGAGTTATTTGCTTTTTACACTGAATAAATTGAGTGGTCAGCCATTCACCACGGGGTGCCACTTTAGAGCTTCATTTAATTTATCTGGAAATGATTATCTGCTGCATGCAATGCTGTAACTGGTGACAGCAGAAATGACATGTGTCCACCATGACATGGTCAGAGGGAATGAGCTTAAGAGAGACCTAATGATGATAACAGCTGCCCATGGACTGTGTTGCTCCTTGGGTGGGTGACTGACTGGGTGTAAGCTGGCATTACTAATAGGCACATCCCAGCTCATGGTGCGTCTTTCATCTGTTTGCACATGTTAATATAAAGACTGGCTGGCGTGCTGAGGAAACCTAACTCAATGCCAGCCCATTACACATGGATGTAATATGCCGGCTATGACATATTACGTAACACAAGATTTCTGCGAGTCTATTGCATTGTACCTGTTTGTCGCAGCAAAATAATACTATTGTCACAAGCGTCCAAAGCTGTTAAATATTGTAGAAGCCAAAGTTTTTTTTTTAGCATATCTGGAGACCCACGTACACCAGTGGGGGTCCACCGCCTCTTTCTAAAGCCCACAATGTTACATAAAATGATACTACATTCACATTAGCCTATTGCTTGCGAAAGACACCTTGAAACGTGATCGGTAGGGTTCCCTGCAGACACCTTCTCCAACACACAGCAAAGATCTAATTTCACAACCCTCATCAAGTGGATGCTGTAATGGCTTCCCTGATATAACACTGTCTATAGTATAAGTCACCATGGAAACGAGGACATCTTGATTTGATGCAACAAAGCAGACTGCTGTATGCCTGCACTGACAAGGGCTCTCCTCACATTCTCCTCCAATCATTTCTTGCCTCGCGCACCAGCATAGTAATTAGCAAATCCACTTTGCTTCACTCTTAGGTACTGCCAACAGCCGACTCTGATGTTTCTGTGTATTAGACAGCTCTAGGTCCCAACCTCACATCACAAACACATGGATGTCATTCAGCATCTCATAATACTGATTGCTGATAAAACTAGTACTAAATGTCTTTTATTAATAACAGAAAAAATAGACAAGCAAGCAAAAAATTTACAACTTGAAACACATCCAAAAACATGAATTTTTATGGTCGCTAGCACTGTCATGGCTCGTCCTGTCCTGACGATCTTGGTATCATTTGAAAGGATGCACCTTCTGTTATTCTAGCATCATCTAGATTTCCCGGTAACCATTCATAGAATAAACGGACCTACAATCGTGCTGTTTTCTGTGTTCTGTACAGTTCTGAACAAAGTGGTGGCGGGTACTCAGTACATTAATCTTCCAAATGCTGCACTGTTTCCTCATTTGCATAGCTTCAGAAACGTGCATTTTTCTTAATTTCAAAGCTCCACCCACTTTTAAACGGTGGCAAAACTTCCGTGCTTTGATGGCAACGAAACCAATATATCTGTACGTTGGTATGACATCACAATAATGTACGCTCACCAACGGAGACTAAGAGTCAAAATTTGTTGTTGATATACGTGAATGTGACGTTATGCCTACTTTGAGTATGTCAGTTTAGCTGCCATTAAAAAGTGGGTGGAGTCAGATAGTAGTGCCTCAATCAATAGAATGGTTAACTATGTCGATGAACCAACATCGTTTGCAGTCTCTAAGACACTGGACGCTGCACGGTTGTAGGTCCGTTCATAGGTTATTTTAGGAATGATTATCAAGAAACCATTTATGTTTGAATAGCAGAAATCGTAAGCTTTCAAACGATATCAAGATTGTTAGGTTCGGATGAACTGTAGTGGTACTAGTAATCATTCAAAACAGTGTTTTGGGGATGTGTTTTGAGTTATTCATTTTTCATTCGCTTATCTATTTTTTATAAGTTCTTAATTTGTGTTAATTGTGCAGTCTAAACCACATGTTTTAAATTGTGTTTTGTACCATAAAGGCCATAGTTAATAAATTGTGCCAGATCATGGCTGCATTTTTTCTGTATTCGGCCGTCATGTTCTTAAACTGTGTTATGTGTTACATCACGACCATCGTTCATAATTTATATTTTGTGCCAGTACAGTTTATAAATTATATATTTCTTGCTATTAGGGTTGCCATTCTTAAATTGTGTACATGTTGAATCATGATTGTATACAAATATGTCCCATGCCAAGATTTCACATCAGAAATGATAATAGATCATGCATGAAGCACTGGAGCCCCAAAAGGTTGTCGCTGAGAAACAATGGCTTGTAGACACCATGCTGACATTTAATTACACACATCTCTGGAATCATAGGAGTAGCACAAATAAACAAGGAACCTTGTTTAATATCACCTTGCCTGTTCTGTCACCCAGAATCATCGTATCAGGCAAGGACTTTATGGTATTAGATTACCCTGTGGTATACACCACAAAAGTAGCGAAGTTTGCTGCCTCAGTTGTACTGCGTCCCACTTACTGGTCTTGATTGAGGGAACCCAACATCAAAGAACAATTCCAGAAACTTGCGGTTAGCTCTGCTTACCTCTGCAAAGGCTGATTTTTACTGTTTGAATTTTTTATTTTCATGGGCGAAATATTCAAAGTGCACATAGTGCTTCGGGTTATATAGTATATATTAAAACAATTTGGCAGGCAGTATACTGTCAACCTATTTATTTTTGTACAAAAAACATTAAATTACAAAATATTAATAAATGGAATGGACAAAGTAATTTTCAGACATGTCACTGTCAGTATCATCGTTGATGTCTCCAAAGGAAGCTTACAGACAGTCACACTGCTCCAGTGACACGCCACTAATTACTACATCCAACTCTATCACATCACACAACCATGATGCTGCACTGACACGTCATTGACAATGACACTTGGCCCATTGACACAGGGCCCAGGGCATTGGAAGTGACATGACACATGACACAGGGCTTCCCTCATTATACCTCCATTAGACCAGCTCAAGGATTCACAATGTGACTTCGTTCATACAATTCACATTAGACTGCAACAGTTTGGACTGTAAGGTACATTTAACAAAACTGAGGAAAAGCCAAAATATATTACTATTGCTATTACCTTTGCATGGAAACCTTGTTGGATCATGTTCAATTACAGACAGATCTATTGACTTCATTACTAATGGTCACCAAGTGCTGGTACTTGAGTCAATTCATATATACACAAGATTGTATCATCAGCGGTCACCAAACCCTGGTACTTGACCCACAGTGATACATTTACGTAATTTTTTTCACCAGTGGCCACCAAGCCAGGACACTTGACCGTGACCTATATCATTGGTCACAAAGCGACAACATGGTAAACTGATGTACTGATTCGGTTAGGGTCCTCAGAAAGATCACAGATTTGAAGCCATTACAGGTTGGGTGATCTATTTAGTTCTGCACAGCACTGACAAATACTGCAATAGTGCCAGAACTCACTCTAGATTTCACTTTAGGACACTGAACTACATCTAGAAGCTCTGGAATATCATTATCATATAGTATGCAGAGGACTGGGGGATACTTTTACAGGTAGCTTTGCTAATTACAACTGAGAGTACTGCAATAGATGTATCACTGTTGCAATAGCACTGTGAAGTTATCATAGCTATTGTGACATTAATGATTACAACTGATAGTACAATGTACTGCAATAGATGTATCACTGTTGTAATAGTACTGTGAAGTTATAGATATTGTGACAGTAATGATTACAACAGATAGTACAATGTACTGCAATAGATGTATCAATGTTGCAATAGTACTGTGAAGTTATCGTAGCTATTGTGACAGTAATTATTACAACTGATAGTACTGCAATAGATGTATCACTGTTGCAATAGTACTGTGAAGTTATCGTAGCTATTGTAACAGTAATACAAAAAGTATAATGGAGTAGTAAGTTATAGCCAGGAAAGCAGTTCAAAACATTAATTGATGGACGTTGATTCAAATTTGAGAATCTGTGAACGATGCTGCTCTGTTTGACAACTGTCTATGTTAGGTTGATCTATTAATTTAAAATTAATATTACAATTGATAAGGCAAGTTTGCAAACAGTGTTCGTAACTCAAGTAACCCTGTTGATTTGCTTTGCCAACTAACATTACTACCATTACATTGTTGTACAGTTAAACTTACTATTGATACAATTTTTATGTTGCTTCATTCATATATATATATATATATATATATATATATATATACATATTCTTAGATGCTGCAAACACAGACTAGTTGTGTGTATAGCGTTGCGTATGGAAGACCGCTGCCTCATCACTGATTTAAGCAGACTGCAGCTGTATAGTTCCAAACGATGTTGGCGGCAGGTATTCAATACGCAAATCGTCCAATTGCGGTGCTGTTTTCCTTATTTGCATTGATTTCATGTTATAAGATCCAGCCACTTTAAAACTGCGGCCAAACTTATTAAACTGATATAGCTCTACATCGGCGAGATGTCACAATAACGTACGCTGACCAACGGAGACTAAGGGTCAAAATCTGTTGCGTTGGTTGGTTGATATACGTGATTGTGACATCATGTCTACTTCGATTATGTCAGTTTAGCTGCAGTTTGAAAGTGGGCGGAGCTCATAGCATGAAATCAGATATTGGTGACTCAATCGGTAGATTGATGAACTGTGTCGACGAACCAACATCGTTCGCAGTGTCTAAGACTGCAACCGGCACACCTGAAGGTCCATTTATAGGTTATTTTAGGAATGATTATCAGGAAAGCATAAGTTTTCAAACGATATCAAGATTGTTGGGATCGGACAAACCGTATTGGTACTAACAATCGTTCAAAAAGGCATTTTTGGGACATGTTTGAAGTTACTCATTTTTCACTCGCTTAACTATTTTTGACTGTATGTACGACACATTTTTTTTTAATATTCAAACTATTAGCATACATAGTATACACAGAAATATTATATTTTGTAATCATTTGCACACCAAATTATTTTAGTGATTTTGAAAGCAGTGTTTTCAGAACGTTGTATATCCTACATCGCATCGTCCGCATGACAGAGTGGTCTACCAGACATGACAGAGTGGTCTACCAGACATGACAGAGTGGTCTACCAGACATGACAGAGTGGTCTACCAGACATGACAGAGTGGTCTTACCAGACATGACAGAGTGGTCTACCAGACATGACAGAGTGGTCTACCAGACATGACAGAGTGGTCTACCAGACTTGACAGAGTGGTCTACCAGACATGGCAGAGTGGTCTACCAGACATGACAGAGTGGTCTACCAGACATGACAGAGTGGTCTACCAGACATGACATAGTGGTCTACCAGACATGACAGAGTGGTCTACCAGACATGACATAGTGGTCTACCAGACATGACAGAGTGGTCTACCAGACATGGCGATTATGCATAAATTGGTGTGCAGATTTAGCATCTACGAATACATATTATCTAAAAATAATAAAATAAATAGATAAATGACTCACGAGGCCCTGGTACTTGAATGAGTCGTAGACACTGCGGAGGAGCAGCCAGAATGGCCAGAGGTACTCGAAGCGGAACTCCAGGATGAAGTCTGCCATGAGCACCAGCGCCCACACCAGCAGGAACTTCATGTAGAGAAATGTGCTGCAACACGAGAAACAACATCTTACAAGACTGACATAGACATGTCCAAAGTTATTGGTCTGCAGCATTTATTTGTGCAACAAATTGTAGTGGAACCTTGTTAAAGCCTGGACACTTCAGACGTTCAGTCTGCAGTGTGTGTGTCCGGATTAATTAGTTTTCCGCATAAACTAATCATAATTAAACAGAGTATATTAACTGCATATTCAGTTCCTGTGAAATGGTGTCCGGTTACTGAGATTTCTGTACCATACATTAGTTCTGACTTGACATGCAGTCTTAAATAAAGTATAATATTATCTGCATATATATACTGAAAATATAAAACAAATAATGACAAGCTTCTAAGAATTAGTACAAGAACAAATATTAATTTTTTCAAGACTCAACAAACAAAATATTCAATAACCCTCTAATATATTAGTTTTAGTATGAAAATGAGTAACAAAAGATTGCGAAGACAAGTGCTCGACCATTAAGACATTTGTCAGAGTGTGCTTCATATGAGAGACAATGACATTATGTGTGGTGTGTCTAATCCTGCACGTAGATGGATCAATACGACCTCCTGCAGGCCTCAGACACCACTACATCACGACAATGGCTCTAACGGCGACGTCGTTGATGCAGGCTACACTCCCACATTCAGGTGTGACAATGACGTGTCATCACAGCTTCTTGAGCCAAAGTCAAACATTTTAATAATTAATTTAATATTTGCAAAGTGCATTGAAATATATCAAGGAAATATGCTATATAAAATGTGTTATTATTATTATTACTATGTATGCAAATGTGTGATTTTCAAAGACAAAATGCAGCAGATTTTGCTTGGTGCAGGTATGTATGAGTTAGCTTGGTAGAATGCAACACTCAGTCAGAATATGAATGCCACAAGACAGTTAACAATAAAAAACATACTAACATATACGTAAGGATTATTATATATTTTTATGTATAATAATCCTTAAATTAAGGAGTAAGGAATACTTTCTCATATCAAGCCTGCCAAGTTTCCTGTAGAATTTTGTGTAATGGCCAGTGGGTTTGTAGTGCTGTGAAAATATATTTGTTAGTATGATCAATCATGGACAATTTGGTACACCTGTATTATATAGCTTCTTCCTCTGTTTATCTGTTAGCTAAGAATTCTGTTGAGAGTTGAGATGTTTTAGTCTGTCCTTGATTCCTTGTTGTCTAACTTTCTGAGTTCATCACTATGCATTTTCATTTCAAGCATATTTATGTCTTCGCTTTTTCCACAGTGTGTTCCAAATGAAAACAGCATAGTCAATATATATAAATATGTACACGCATGTGTACACTTAAAACATGACTGAAGGAAAGGTGTAGATTAGATACCATTATATCAGAAAGTATTAATTGAAAATGTCATTATTACAAAGAACTATTATGAGTATAAATCAAGGGAACAAAATCTGCTAATTGTTTAAATACTAGCAGCGTGAATATGGTTAAAAACAAACTTGATAAACATCTCAGAAGGGAAGGTTACTTATCAGTTACAAAAATGTTTGGACTTGCGATAAACCAAAACATTTGTCCATTTGTCATCAGGGACATTTCTTCTATGGATGGCAATCTTAACACACAAGCGGTGTATCTATGCCTAGACACCAATTCTATTGGACACATGGCTAATGGTCTGTATCTATAGTGGCCAAGCCTGGGGTAACAGTCATATGTAATAGTAATTATTACAAATATTGAAGTAATAGTAAAAGGTTGCGCAAAAACTAAATGTAATACTAATAGTAATATGAAGCAATGTAATAGTGATTGACATGTTACTTTTATATTACTGTTGAACATTTAAACTGAATTTTAACTACATAACAATTCCATTTGATTAGGTTGTAGATTCCACTAGTTTCTCCAGGTTTTGTGGTTGCTCCCCTTGTCAACTTCAGCATGGCTCTGGGGAAGTTTTACCCTAAAGTTTTATTAACATTTACATAGCAAGAAACACTGGGACATGTCTCTGGGACAGTGTGACTGTTGCATTGACTAAAGGGATTAAAGTGAGCTTTCACTGTTTTGAAGCCAGTTCTGCCAAGTGCCAAGTTGCCAATTACCCTATTCAAATAAGCCTATGGGTTTAGTGACTGCCTCCATGGTGCACACAATTCAGCTTAAACCACAGCTGGTGTTAAAAATATCCTGATGTATGCATTTGTACTTGAGCCACCAATTAACTGTCCACCAAGCACCAAGCAACAGTAGAGCAATGTGGTTTAATTAGTCTGTAATTATAAAGACTGTTATGTGGCATTGTCTATTGCTTTTGTCTTTCATTCCAGTATGGTGTTTTAAATATAAAATGGTATATATTAGATATAAATATTTTGTTGTAAATATTTATGATTTGTATACTTTATAATACTTCCTTAATAATGATGATGATGAAAGTACTTGACATTCTCAAATATCATTTCAAATACTTGGGTATCAATAAATGGCAAGTTGTCTTGTCTTGTTTAACTTATTGAGACTGAGTCAAACAATTGTACTTATTGTATTTATACATACAGTGCATCATACCATAACAAGTTCCGATGAAATATGTAATAGTAATTGCTTAAAATGCAATAGGAAGAATTCAGCATGTAATAGTAATATGAAGGAAACAAAGTAATGATAATAGTAATCATTACATTACAACGTAATTGACCCCAGGCCTGATAGTTGTTAGTGGTTTGTACAGGAGCATGATCAAGACCTTATCAGTATCAACAACATGCTGTCAGTCAACACAAAGAACTAAACTGCCTCTACCGGTACTCTAACAGCTGTACCAATACATGGCTGTGATTCCCACACAAATAGAAGGTCACCTGTGTGTAGCCAAGGTGGCCATTCTAAGAACAGTTCCATTGTGTGTGGCCACTACAGACACTCCAAGCCCCAGGGACCAGTCATTGTAGAGTGCTGCTCATGCTCTATTTACTACAACACCAACTCTCCAAACAAGTGTCTCTTTGTACTACCACAAATAGTATTAGTGACTGTTGCAGCACAATATACAAATCAGTGCAGTATGCCCCATTGTGTGTTATATATCACAGCCACGTTTATTTATAAATAAATGGCACATATTGAAGAGATGCTCAACAAGCTAAATTTCCAAGCTTGTTAGTTGTAAAAACAAAACAAAACAACCCCCTAAACACACAAGTCACACACTAATGCCAGCAATTGCACTTTCACTTGATAACATACCAACCACTGAAGCCAGTCACCGAGTCAGTTATGGCAGGGCCTCAGTTGCATTTAGAATGACTTAATTCCTTGTTAAAACTTCCTCAATAGATTTAGACCATCATGAACCAGGTTCATTGACGGTCACATATATACTGAACAGTAATTGTTTTTATTAAAATTACCAAAAGAATAAACCTGAATCATTAAAATGGGTAACATGTGAAAATATGACTTTGTGTCATCTGGCATCTGGTTAGTTTGAGAAACAAATGATGGAACCATCTTCATGTTGGTAGTTATTAAATAAAACTTTGATGTCTGTGTTTAGACTGACAGCAACAGGTGTTTCTTATTAAATCTGAATGTCAATTCAGTACACACTGGCCTCAATTACTTTTGGCATGAATGTAAAATTAATAGTATTCTAAAGCAAGCTATCATAGTGGCATACATGGTATGTGAAACCTAGGAGTCACAGTGAATCAGAAATATGGCTTATGGCCTGCTTGTCTTTCTGACTACTGGTTGGTACACACTGGAGTCACATATAATTACGCTGTGAAAGATGTCTACCCAAACCTCTCTCATACAAACCACAACATCCTTAAAAAAGAGGCAGTATTACATACAAGTTAGAACTCTACAGTCAAGTAGGAAAGACACACAATACCTGACTGTGTGACGTCAAAACATTGACACTGATAACGAAATGCCTACATAGCACCCAGAGCTCTGCTAGAGTGGGATACCTGATCCAAGTTATCAAATGGTATGTCTCGTAATGTCAACAGATCTGGTTAAATTTCAGAATTTCATGCTGACCCATCATTCTGGCACCACTCCCCATTACCATAGCAACAGCATAGTCTGCTGCTATAGTGTGCATTAATCTTAGCGATCGGTGTCACTTATAACACTGAACATTGAATAGTAGTTACTGAACTGTGTAAACCTTCAGTGTCTACACTCTGCACTAAAGGAAGAGGAAATGGCTAGGTTATTCTACCCCCAACACAGGGCCTACAAAATCTCGTGGAATCAGTCAACAAATACACCGATGGCTTGGGACTTGTCATCAATGAAAAGAAGACGAAAAATATGCTGTCAGGAGAGCATCAACCACCCACAGATGTTTTGATCAACCAGAAAAAAGTAAAAACATTCGAAAACTTCACCTACCTTGGCAGCTCCATCAACAACCAAGGAATCATCGATCATGAACTAAACTGCAGAGCGGGGAAAGCGTCAGCAGCCTTCAACCAGCTGAGGAAAATTGGGAACAACAAGAAATTTATATTGAAATCTAAACTACGCTTTTATAACTCAAACGTTATACCAACCCTCCTATATGGATGTGAAGAAAACAAAATTGATGCATTCAACACTAAATGCCTGCGAAAGACCTTGGGCATACACTGGACTGACCATGTGACGAACATAGATGTCCGGACTCCGGATACGCTCAGGACAACCTCTGGCAGTGTTTCCCCTGGTATATCGACGAGCGAAGTAGGCCGCCTCGCCGTTTTTCTATGCCACCTCGCCCAAAATATGCCAAAGGTGTCGCCTCGTAGCTATTTTGTGCACCCATTTTTTTGTTCTTTCGCGATATATTCAGCATCAGCAAGTGGCGTGAAATTACACCACAAAGTCAGTAATATATTCCTGCAAAATCACAGATTTGTAGCAACATCGTTTAGTCGCCTTAACGTCGCTCAGGGAATTCACTCCACAACGTAAATGACATCAGTTGTTAGTTGTCCAATCACGGAATATTCCCGCGAGATCTTCAGTGTCCCCAATGGTGACACCTTGCGGCGTCTTTATATACTAGAAATCTAGACATTCATGTAATATGGCACTCAAACGGTAACTGCGTTTGGGAGACATGTGGAACTTGGAGAAAAAAACAAAGAAAATGGTAGCTGAAGTAAGATGTCTTTTGCACTCAATTTTTCTAATATAGTATGTGCCCACATTAAATCAGAATGCTGGTGTAGCTGATGTTGAATTTCTGGTATATGACTTTGGTGAGAGTAAAAACCGTTCAGGCTGATGGCACTACGTTACTAGTCGGCACTTGTGTCAAATCCAGACCCTTTTGAAGCCCAAATAGCGATCCGGTTTGCACTAGCCTGCACCGCTGCATAAAATGGGCGTAAGACGCAATATTCTTAAAGGCAAATATGCCTAGGATAATGCTGAATGATGGAACTACATCACTGCAATATCAAAGTTAGGCAAAACTCAAGTTATAACACTGAAAACAAGCTTGTTCTGGAATTGACACAAATGCCAACAAGTCTATTTAACTAATGTTCTGTCGGTTTTTTAAAGAAAAATAAGCAATGTGATTCATAAAATACCTTTGTGCTAAATGTATAATACATATTCCAACAAAGTTGTGCGAACTAAATTTTGGGAAAGTTTGTTTGAGTGAAATACTTACGAATATAAACCACCGAAGTTCACATCTGATAAAAGACGCCTATTGCCCAAAACCACGTATACTAACGGGTTATCAATAACTTGGGCTAGACAATGATATGTTTGCACAGAAATTGTATATAATAAACAACTTGTACTGTTTTATAAAAAGGATACAATTTTTGAAACCTACTTGTGATTAATAGAAACATACTTTTGTGGCATTTCAGAAATGACTGTTTAATTAATTTAATTGCATAGCATGCTGGCAACAAATATAATATAATCTTTGGAACCTAAACCATCAATTTACAATAATATCATGATAGTATAATCTTTTAAAGATGATGCTGAAAGAGTCTTCAGATTACACCACTCGATGGTGTTCGACTGAACAGGTGTGCCAGGGAGTAAAGTGTACGTAAAGTGCTTTGAGCAGTCCTTAGGACTGGATACTGTGCTATATAAGAACTTACCTATTACCTTTTACTTTGTCAGCATGGTAACAAGGCCTAGGGTTAGGGCAAGAAAAATTTCATCACAACCAAGTACCAGTGGTCAAGTGGAAACCACACCTCAACACGATGAAACAATCAATCATGATTACCAACTTTTATCAATCATGCTCACTACATTTACAAGTAGTGTTTTTTGTATATCTTCCCCTCTATATTCAAGAGTAATGGTTAAAACTTACGTCAGAATGCACCATTTTTAAGCTAGTTTTCACAAATTCTCTGGTGGAGCATGCCACGGACCCCCCTAGAAACGCTTCACGCTCGCGTGCCCTACCCTTACCACGTCGCCCATCAATTTACCCAGTGGAAACACTGCTCTGACATCATCTACTATCTACAGAAGACGAATGAGCTGACTCGTCCATGTCACAAGGCTCCCACCTACTAGACCTACCGGTACTGGCCAACAAGCACTATGGTGGATACCAGCTTGCCAAAGAAAGAGGGGACGACCAAAAATTAACTGGCGCCAAACAATCGACCACGACCTACAACTGATCAACAAAAATCGGAGTGAAGTCAAGCGACAGATCTGGATGGTGTGCTTTGACTGCCTCATGCGTCTCTAGATGCGGGAGCCGCTAAGTCTAAGTAAGTAAGACACAGGTGACTGTTTCTCAGGTGGTCACTTCATTTACGGGCACATACGGATGTACAAAGGTACTATTACTTGCAACACAATAATGCAACTATAATAGATGCCACTGACTCATTCCAAACACATTTTCTGGGAACATGTCTACTGAGTGTTGGACTGTCGGTCACTCTCGTGGGTAGGCAAAGTTGAACACCTAAGCCACAACATTTTTATATTTCTTTATCAAAACTCATAAGTTATTGTGTTGCAATGTTTGCATCAGAGATATAATATAAGGTCATGCTTTTAATATGAACAACTTCTGAGGTTATAAATAAATTACAGAATGTTGATTAAATATGAGAAGTATTAACTATTATACTACAAAATGTTATTAATATGTACTTTAACATAAAATTTAAGCATTCTAGGGCATTTTAATTACACGAAACACTCAATGAAAATCATTATCCCTTTAACGCAAGGGCAGTGGCTTCTTTGTAATCGTAACAGTTCTGATATATACGTAACATGAACAGAGATTACGTACTTTACAGAAGTATAATTGTTAAGAGACTACCCACGACTTCTGACATTTCCACATGCACGTAAAGCCAACACGTATCGTGCTTATGCAATGCTATCAATAGTAGATTTAACCATTGATAGTTATTGTCAATTATACACTAAAATTACTGAAATATCAACAGTAACAATGATTGGTAATACCGTTTTGACTCAATTACTTGCAAGGCCACATACTGTGGTGCCACCCATCAATTATGGCTACCGGTAGGCACTGGCTTCCTGGCTATTCACTAGTCCAGGAAACCACCATAATATTAATGAAGCTATCACAATAATATTGCAGTATAATAAAAAAACCTACATCTGTGGTGTACATGAATAGAAAGTACCTGGTATATGAATGATACCCTAGTCTAAGGGTCAAGGGCACCTCGTCTACTAATGATTGATCTAAACACACTCCAATCCCAGTGTCTTGTCAATTTTTGAGGAAGTGGGGCTGTTTGTAACCCATTTTTCTCCAAAAGGTCAAAAGTTTATCAATAAAAAAGACGTCATGTCTAAAATTTATTATGGGTGTGACTAGTGTAATGATGCAAATATAACATAAACATATATCACACTGCCGTAATAGTGTTACTAGACGTAGTTTTCTCTTCTTATGTAATACATCATAAGTCTATTCTACCATGTCTCCATCACAGAACAAATGTTGATGAGAAAGCCAGCGTCATAAAGTATGACACCTGACGGAGCCAATCAACTACCTGTACATATTAAGTGGCTACAGGAAGACAGACGTCTTTAGTTACAACCACTGTTATTTAATCTAGTCGGGCAGTCAACAAGCGTGAGATTGCTCCGAGCGTGCTGCTCTTTGTGGTCTATGTATAACAATCAGGAGACTCTCATTACGAACCACTAGCACAGGAAGCCTCGGCTAGACAATCACAGTTAATCAATACTGCACACTACACTTCATTCAACCTTTTGCCTGCCAAAGCAAATTAATTATTATATATTATTATCCAATGGTAAGAATGTTCTAGCAATGTTCTTGAAATTGTGTGCAGTATGCAGTCTTACTGTCTTATGCAATACCTAGCTTGCAAAGATCATTCTCAGAATATATACATAAGTTATGTACAATAATAATATTATTATTACACAATGTATACTATCCAACTAACCTACACAATTAATATTGTTAATCATCTTGTATCATATATACTTTACAATTCATATTTGGCTGACCCAACAACCTCATTGGACAAGTAGTTGAAGTAACAAGTATCTAAAAATACTACAATAATGATGGAGTCACTCAACCTGGGTGGCTGTGACTGTCGCAAGCGAAGTGGGTCATTCTGAAATGTGCCAGACTGTCTAAGGCCGTGTTCACATACAACTTTAATCCACATTAGGATGCGGATTCCAATTCGCAGTGTTTTCGCCAGCAGGGTAAAAGGGTAAAATTACGTACCCAAAAATAATTATAGGGTACAGATATGTACCCAAAATAAATCCAGTTTTTTTTTTTTTTATAATATTCTGTGCAATGAAACTCATACTTGATGACGTTTTTAAAGGTGAAGAATGAGCCCATGCCAACACGTTTATTCTAGCTATTCTGTGATTGGCTAAACGTGGTATTCACTGCAGGATTGAAGCCTTCACCTCAGGATAGAACATGGCGTACCGGTATATTGGTAGGTTTAGTGTAAAGAATACGGAGTGCTGTCATGGCTGTACATTTTTCGCGATGTTTTCGAGTATTCATTGTTTCGTGGTGAAGAAAAATAACCCAACAAGATACCATACTACAGTTTACAATTTTCCTGCTGACTGTTACATTTATTATTCATTCTCCTACGAAAAGATCACCATGAGCCGGGCGTTTTTTTTACTCTAAATGCCGGGAAATCACTTCTCCGAGCATCTAGAAATCCAATTTTTTCTGGGGAAGGGCCCCCACACACCAGGACGCCCATGACAGGCTTAGCCTGCCAGTTCCGCAGCCTCACAATTAACTAACTGTGTACCCAAATTATTTTTTCTGGCGGAAACCCTGATTCGGGTAACGCAATGTGAACACTCTTGATCCGCGTTAAGCTACCCGAATTCTAATGCGGGAAAATCAATGAATTATAATTCAGTTAACCGAATTAGGATGCGGATCAAGCCAATGTGAATGCTATGTTTGACTCGAACAAACTTGAAATTATCACATGTCATCTCCAGTAGTATCTCACTCTGTTTATCAGTTATCTTACTTGTATTGTCAAACTGCAACTTACCAATGTGTAAACTGTGACACCACAACACCTACTTATACATTATGTCACTGTAGGCTAAACATTATTTTATATCACGAATAAGATTAACCAAGTTGTTTCTATAAACCTTATACTTTGTTTAACATATTTTAGCATTGGAAGTGACAGTGAAATGTAAGTGATGGAAATATTTGTGATGTTTTCGAGATGGATTACAAATTTACTATGTGGAATATATTTGTACCATTTGCAAACAGCATCATGGATTTAAATAATTTGAATATGTGACCAAACATTCATAACACGTCTTATTCACTTGTGCCCAAAGATTAAGGTGCCTGGATACCACGGTGATTCACTTAATTTAAAACAAACATATCTCAAGTTGGCCCTATTTACTGAATTTTTTATTTATGCCATCTTTTTAGTATAATTAAAATGGTAGCCTGTAATTGTAATAATTAATATTTTACAAAAATGTGTTGTTTCAATCACAGTTGAAATTTGTGTAAAAAATAAAAAAGAAGAAAAACTGAGTCTGGCTAGTCAGAATTGAACTGTTAAATTACATAACTAAAACTTGTCCAGATTAATATTGAACAATGTTTATAGATCTACCTTCTACCTACACTGTAACAGGATCGTCTAACGTTGGACTTGGAAGAGATGCTGAACACTGCCATCACAGTTCATGCCCGACTGATGCAGATGCACACTGCACACAGGACCAGTGTCAATGGTAAGCTGTTACAAGTGTACAGGACACTTCACAAGTAAAGTAGGCCACTCTGCCAGACAAGTAGGTCAAACATGATAGGAAGAAACCACAGCATAGACATGCTCAGTGGAGTACACTTCCTTGTAGAATCAACACAAGTAATGGTTTACATAGTACCTCAGGCATTGGAGGCAGTGCTATGTTTTACTCCACACATACACACGGTGTCAGTACTGATTTGCAATTAAAGAAAGTATTAAACACAAATGTTATAAAGTAATCAGTCCATGAAACATGAACACCAGCTAGATATATCCACAGTATCAGCAACATCGTTGCAATGCCCTTGTAACTGGTTGTCATACCTCAAAAATTAAACAATCGTTCATCGTTAGATTTATTGCACTTTATCAATAGTGCCCTCAAATCTGATAAGGTCAATGCCAAATGTGTATGTCTTGGATAGTGTGCTTTCTTCTTCATCCAGTCAACCAACCAACTTCAAACATTTTGAAGATCACTGTTGGTATTTGCAGGGGACATGCACTGGAATAGGTAGACAATAGATAAATAGGAAAAGACAGTTTGCAGCTGAAAAGATGGGTTTGTGGAGGGATGGATAGATGAAGGAAAGGTAGGGGGAGCGGAGAGTGCTGGTTGAGCTTACTGGGAACTGAAGTGGGCAGCAACCCTAGCCCTAATTGCACCACAGTGACAACTGACAAGTTGGCTTCTCACACAGTTATCTCAATGACTTCTCACACAATGGCATTACCTTGCCATTATTTCTGAGCAGAAAAGTGGTGAATTGCTAAATGACATAGTAAAATTGCTCAACTCTTAAGAATTCAAACAAGAATAATTTTAAGTTGTCATTTATTGATAATCACATCCTATGTATTTGAAAGTATTTGAACATTTCAAATACTTTCGGAAAGTATTTAAATACAAATACTTTCATGCCAAATACAAATACTTTTTTTTAAGTATTTAAATATTTTCAAATACAAATGTATTTGACCCCATGTCTGATATGCTGTTTATATGCTGTTCCCACCTAAGACCAGAGCTGATGGTGATGCCTGAATACGTGACAGATGTGTCATGTTGGAAGACATGGCCATGAAGCATATATATACTGGTTCTGCTTTTGGTGATGACTCAGAGTGATGGACAGTATGCTACACTTCAGGGGATGGAACTGCATGGCCCACTAGGATTCCCAAGTGGCCATCTTATCATCTTATCATCCTGTGATCTGACAGTCAGGTATGATGCAGCGTCATCTGCAAACATCCCCATGGCAGAACCCAGTCCCTTCAGAAGGTCACTGATATAGAATAAGAACAAGGCCGGTCCCAACACCAAGCCATGTGGGACTCTGGATTCTACTCTAATGTAGTTGGATCGGTCACCATCTATGAGTACTGCTTGAGTTCTGTTTTATTGAAATGCTTGAATCCAGGCATTCACTTTGCCCTGCATACCGTAATATTGAAGTTTGTATATTTTCATGGCTATAACTGACTTTGTCAAAAGCCTTAGAAAAATCCATAATCAATATGTTAGTCTGGTTATTCTGGAGATTTGAGGTCAGGTGATCAAGGAACTCCCAGGTTCGCAGGAGTTCCTTCATCATCTGACATACCTGGGAAGGGTAATTAACAAGAGTGGAGGCACAGAAGAAGACATCAAAACAAGGATACAAAAAGCAAGAGTGGCGTTTCTCATTTTGAGAAACATTTGGAAGGCAAAACAAATCAAGGTTAACACCAAATTGAGGATATTCAACTCAAATGTCAAGTCAGTGTTACTCTATGGCTCGGAGACATGGCGAATTATACAGAAAACACTAAAAAGATTAGACCTTCATCAACAAATGCCTGTGCAGAATCCTACACCTAAAGTGGTCAGACAAGGTGCCCAACACTATGGGAATGGACCAAACAACTACACTCGGCAACCCATCAGAAATCCGGCTATGCTTAAACGCCCGCACTACAATGCCACGAACAAAACAATACGAACCTGACATTATGAAGTCAGACGAACTTGCCGAGTTGAAACAGTCCGCCACCCTATAAGCAACTAATTAACTAGAAACGTGAAATCACAGAAATCCTACAACTTGTTAAGAAACTCGAACAAAGTGATGCCGAGAAAGACAAGTATAGTTGGTGCGAGAACATTAAAATCATCGGGTTACCAGAACCCACCCCTGGTGTCGTTGAAGACACTGCCGAATATTGATCCGTGCCGCAAGATCGGTGTAGAAGTCACAAGGAAAGACATCAGCGTGTGCCATTGGCTGGCTCGACGAGCTAGGCAGCCATCGCCAAATTTGTGAGGAGAGAAAAGAAAATCGAAGTCACGAAAGCCAAAAAACCAAACTGAAAGAAATAACGGGACCAAAACTCTTGATCTTTGAAGATCTAACTTCCCTGCGCAGTGTACTTCTATGAGGTGAAACAAGACAAGACATATCATTGTTAGTAGTATTTATAGAGCACCAGGAACTAATGTTGACATGTTCACTAATCATCTTTAATTGATGATCAAAAGAATTAAGAATATGAAAAAACAATATTCCTATGTGGGGATTATTATGTAGATCTGTTAAAATACAATAATAACAATTGCATAAAACATGTTGTGGACATGCTGTTCAGTTTAGGTGTATGTATATCCATCAACTGACAAGCCAAGCAGAATTACCGAATGCAGTGCAACTTTAATTGCTAATATCTTTACAAATGAATTGAACATCGATATCACTAGTGGGTTAAAGATAAATGACATAAGAGATCATCTACCTATATTTTGTATATGTCGTTATGCAAATTTAACAACAACTTCTACTAGTAAGACATTTAGATATGCAAGAAAATTGACTGAGAGCTGCAATGAATCTCTGAAAAATGACCTTTCATTAATAAACTGGGATAGTGTATTAAATGAAACAGAACATGTGGTTTACGATATATTTGTAAATACATTCACGCAAGTATATAATAAAAATTGCCCTATTAAGAAAATATGTGCCTATTACAGCTATGACCAAGAAGAAACCTTAGGTAACCAGAGGCTTGAAAAATGCTTGCAACAAAATAATTTGTACAAACAATTTTTCAAGCTTAGACCTAAAGTTGAATGTTGGTATAAAAAATACAAAAACAAACTTACCTCTATTCTCAGATTTAGTAAGAAAGTGTATTATAATAAACAGCTGATAAAAGACAAAACAATATAAAAGGTACTTGGAAAGTTATAATTGAAATTATTAAAAAAGACAACAACACTCAAGTTACCCAAACTCATTTATTAGTAATGGCGTAACAGTTACAAATAAGACAGATGGTGCTGATGGATTCAATAAATTCTTTGTAAATGTAGGACCGAATCCGGCAAAAGGCATTAATTTATTAAATGGGAATAAAAGTGTACTTGGTTATTTACAAAACCCCAATCAAAACACTATGTTCTTGGAAGGGGTAGATGAAAATGAGATAATAAGTATTGTCAGCAATTTTAAAAACAAGAAGTCTACAGACTATGACAATGTAGATATGGTCATCGTTAAAAAGAAAGTTACTTCCAACATTGTGGTTCCACTTACACACATCTGTAATAGGTATTTCAATAGTGGAGTATTTCCCAATAAAATGAAAATTGCCAAAGTGATCCCTATATTTAAAGCTGGTGAGAAAAATTTATTTATTATCTACAGAACTGTATCTCTGCTATGGATAAATTCTTACCTACTAAAATCATAAAATATAATAAACACAAGCACAAAAAGTCATGTTGGATTACACAAGGTATCATTAGATCTATAAAATTTAGGGATAAGTTGTATTCAAAACTTAAACATACTGATATAGGTACAGCAGAATATGTTTCGCTCAGTACAAATTTTCATACATATAATAACATTCTTAAAAGAAATATTAGATTAGCCAAACAAGCATATTATCAATCCAATTTTGAAAGAAATAAGCACGATATTAAAAAAACGTGGTCTATGATAAAAGAAATTATTCAAACAAATACAGGGAAAGAAACATTTCCTGATTTCTTTCAATTTGATGGGAAAAAAGTAACTGACAAGACTACTATTGCAAATAAATTTAATTCATTTTTCATCAATATTGGTTCTACACTTGCATCACAAATAACAAATACAGGAGATAACTCTTACAAAGACTATTTAACAGAGAGACGTATACAGACTTTCAACTTTAAGCCAATAGACAATAGTACAACGATTAGCATAATCGATAGCTTACATCCAAAATGTAGCTGTGGTAAAGATGGTCTATCAACCAAACTACTAAAGCTAATAAAAAACGAAATAAGTGAATCAGTCACTCTAATCATTAACCAATCAATAACAACTGGCATATTCCCAGATAAATTAAAAATTGCTAAAGTTATTCCACTTTTAAAAAATGGTGATGAGACAATCTTTGATAATTATCGTCCAATTTCTATCTTACCAGCTATTTCCAAGATATTTGAAAGATTTATGTTTAATCAAATACACAAACATTTCAATTCCAATAACTTATACTGTGAGAATCAATACGGGTTTAGGGAAAACCATTCAACGGAACTTGCCACGCTAGAAATAATAGACAGAGTTGTCCAACAATTTGACCAATCAGCAACCCCAATAAACATATACCTAGACCTCTCTAAAGCCTTTGACACAATTGATCATAACATATTATTACAAAAACTAAATTATTATGGAATAAATGGTGCAGCACTAGATCTATGTAAAAACTACTTACACAATCGTAAGCAATATGTTGAAATTGGCGCTTACAAGTCGGAAGAAGCTGTCATAAACACTGGTGTCCCACAAGGGTCTATTTTAGGACCCCTTCTATTTATCATATATATTAATGACATAATATTTTCAAGTGATCATTTTAAATTCATAATGTATGCAGACGACACCACTCTTTTTAGTACATTGAATACATTCCAATCTCCGGATGGCCAAGTCCAAAATCAAAATATAAATAAAGAATTAGAAAATATATGCAAGTGGCTAAAGGCAAACAAACTTTCTCTTAACATTAAAAAAACAAAATTCATGGTATTTCACATGCCCCAAAAGGAAATCAAACTTCCTAAAATAGAAATTGATGGGACAAGTATTGAATGTGTACATGATTTTAATTTTTTAGGTATCACCATAAACCAACACCTAAATTGGGACAGCCATATAAACAAAACAGCGAATAAAATAAATAAAATAATAGGCATTTTAAATAAACTTAAGCATGTATTACCTAAAAATATATTATCTATAATGTATAATTCGCTCATTCTTCCCAAGATTAATTATGGCATATTGGTGTGGGGTCATCAAGCCCATCGCATCTTTAAACTTCAAAAGAAAGCAGTGCGAATAGTTACTTCAAGTAAATACAATTCTCACACAGATCCCATCTTCAAAGAATGTAAATTTCTTAAGCTGGATGACATCTATAGACTCCAACAGCTCAAATTTTATTACAAATTGATCAACAATGTTATACCAGAATATTTCAGTCGTATTCCATACACATATAACTTTGCAATTCACCAATACAACACACGTGGTAAAAACAACTTATTTATTCCCAGAGTTAATCATCAATATGCAAAAAAGTACATCAGACACAACATTATACAAACTGTTAACAATACTCCAAGCACCATCCTTGATAAAATGTATACACATAGTTTATATGGTTTTTCCACTTATACAAAAAATTACTTTATCAAGAACTATGAATCATGTTGTCATATTTCTAACTGTTACATCTGTCATTCTTAAACTAGACATGACTTTGCATTTGTTTAAACTAATTGATGTATTATACTATACTATAATATACTATACTAAACATACTATGTTTACACACATATATATATATATGCATATATAGTTGATCACGTGATAATCATATAAATATGTTACATGAGTGGGGTGGCTCCCATGATAGCGGCATATAATTGTCTTAATGGGAGCCTCCCTGACCTTACAATGAATGTTATATTGTAGTTTATGTACTTATGATGGTCAAAATAAATACTGTCTGTCTGTCTGTCTGTCTGCTTCCACAAGTCCCAACAATCTTAGAAAAGTTATTTATATATACCAATAATAGTAGGCTAAACAAATTTATTTATAAATGTAACATTGTAACTAGCAGTCAGAATGGATTTAAATGGCTCTTCTAGAATTAACTGAAGAAATCACATTGGCTTTAGTTAAACAAAAATTACTATTGGAAGTTTTTACTGATTGTTGGTATTGGTGATTATATAAGTTGTCTTTAAATGTAGCTAAAACTATTGCATTAATTCAAATATCAATATAAAAATTTACAATAAGAGTATAGATAGAGTAGATGTTAGTAAGTTTTGAGGAGTCTTGATCGATCATAAGCTCAATTGGATAAAATCCAATGTCAAAAACTATTGCCATTATGTACAGAGCAAGATACATACTTGACAAAAACTCACTGTTCATATCATATTGTGCACTATTTCTCCCTTATATATCATACTGCTGTCAAGTCTGGGGCAGCACTTATAAAAGTATTATTCACAGTGTTTTTATTTTACAGAAGAAAGTAATCAGGCTAATTTGTAATGATACTTTTTTATGTCATACTAATACATTATTTTGTGATTTAGGTATACTTAAACTGCCTGACATAATAAAATTAAGAATTTCTATTGTAATGTTCATGGCTAAAAATAAGATGTTGCTGTAAAACTATAACCTTCAAGAATTCTTTGCTACTAACCATGACTCAATGCATTTGACACGTCAAAGTAAACAAATTAAACACATGTATACTCGCACAACTTTGAAATCTATGTGTCTGTCGGTATATGGGGTTAAGTTATGGAACTTCTCCAATGAAACAACAACTAGTTCAGCTACAGTTAAAATACTCAAAACATGACTTAAGCACTTGTTTATTAATAATAACCACACACACACATAAAACAGAAATGGTGAATAGACATATATATATATATACAAATGTAACTAAAAATTAATGAGATTGCCCGTCTAAAGATATATTTCCAAGTTGTTACACATATTGTGTTTAATATACTTGTACAAGTTATGGTCGTATTGGGGGAAGTGATTAATAAGTAACAACATTTCTATCTGAAGCCCTACATTTCCATGTGTAAATGTTTATGTATTGTATATTGCATGTAGTTTTTCTTTGTATGCATTTTCCACTTGGAAATAACAATCAATCAATCAACTACCAATAGAAAATGAAATAAAGAGAAAATGGAGGTGGTTAGGACATACACTGAGGAAACCTGCAACAAACATCACATGAAAAAGCCTTTACATGGAACCCCCTAGCGAAGAGAAGAGGAAGGCCGAGAAACACCTGGCAGGGACACACAGAAAGCAAAAGTAAGCAGATGGGAAAACCTGGACAGAAATTGAGAAAATGGCAGCAAACCGACAACAGTGGAGGACCATGATTTATGGCCTATGTTCCCAGAGAGCAAACAGGCCTAAGTAAGTAAGTAAGATCAAGGAACTCAAGGAGCTGCATTTCACAAGACAGACCTTGCCGGAATCCATGTTGGATTGGATAGAAAACGTTGTTGTCAGCATGCTTCATAACTCACCACGACGTGTTCCATTAACTTACACACAATTGAAGTAAGTGAAACTGGCCTATATAGTTCTCAGCCTTGTACTTTTGCCCCTTCTTGTAGATGGGGGTCATATGTGCTCTACACCAGTCACATGGGACTTCGCCAGTGATCTTCTGAATATGAAGGTGAGGATGGGCGCCAGCTCTTGAGCCAGTTCCTTGAGAACTTCGGGATGTATGTTGTCAGTTGTCGGGCGCTTTTACACTGATAATAGTACAACTTGGTGCATAGATCATCCGATACCCTAAATGCATATCACCGGATACGTGTATTATCATCTCCTTTGTTTAACAGTGGAAGAACATGAAACATAGTCATACACTACCCCATCCCCAGTGTCTGTGACATTATGAGATGGATGTTGTCCACATGTTGGCCTTTAATTTTATAGCAGGATACACACATTTTTTCATGACACCTACAACTGTAAATTTGTCAGTTGCCCTTTCATTTCTTAATTGACATCATCCAAAATTATAAGTATAGTGATATACCAACATATAATGATATTATACTGATAATTTATAGGCCATAGTATAGCCATGGCATAGCCATGGCATAGCCATAGAGGAGGTATATTGCATAGCCATGGCATAGTCATAGACTCGATAGAGCATAACTAAAATATCAGATATGTTTATCTAGACACGTAACCTGCACTGAGAGCCGAATAATTAATTAATTATAATGCAATATGTCAAGAGAAACTTGAAACAGTACCGCGTATTTCTAGGACCGTTCCCGTGCCGACGCTAAGCGAAAATCCGGGATACGTGAATGAATGTGATAGGATAGTCGGGATATATAAATATATGTTTATCATGTAAAATATGAAAACCATTAATTTTAATGCATTATCCTCGAATATGGTTTCATGCCAAGTCATACAGCAAAGAGTGCACATAGCATTATGATGCAAAACGTCTACGTTACAGTACTATCACGTCAATTAAGATGCCATAGCATCGACAATCAGAACGGCAAGTGCCATTATGGCTCCGAAAATACGCCATCCGACATTCGCGTAGCATACCTTCCGTAGATACCCTCGGTTATTTTGCTCCGTTTCATGGGTCGCCGTAGTTTGCCGCACTCAGCGTTTCGGCGCTTCATATTCCGTATCCTGTACACTTTTGAAATGCGTGGAGCTCGTAGAGCCTAGACGTAATTTTATTGTGTCAGTGAAGCAAAATATTTCCCCCGTCTGTTTTCTTCGTGTGTTCTTGACATTCGCCGAAGCACCCGAAGGCTTTCGGGGAAATTCGTCAAACGAGAACGAGGTTTTCTCAATGCATGCTGGGATTGTTAATTAGAGTCAAAATGGCGATGCACGTTCCTACACCCCCGGGCTTTGCCCAAATGCTCAAAGAAGGAGCCAAGGTAAGGTTATATTTAAATATAAGTTATTGGCGAATTATTACAGATTATATGTGTATCTAATTTCATTTGGATGTAAATCCATAGGGTTGTTTGCAAGTGAAACGGATCAGATCTGCTCCATGCTGCCCCACCATGCTTGGCGCATGGGCAGTAGAGCCAGTTAAAACATGCACTCCCGTTCCAGAATATTCCCTAACATATTTTTCTACAGAAATGTTTCGCGCCAAGATAATAAATACCAAATGTTTATTGTTTTTTTGCCGAATAACAAAGTTCCCGTGTTTCTGACAGTTGTGTAATTAACTCCTGTCTGGTGTAACTTGACTTGGTAAACATTCAAACAGCCACAATTTGCATAGACACCATGGGCATGGTGTCACGATGGTTACGGGTCTAAGGCTAAGCTTGATTTCAGAGGTTGTCAGATAGCATACAAATCGGACTACAAAACTATATTATTGCGGTATCAATATGTCAGACAGTTTTCGAACAAACGAAGTTAAACTTAGTGTCTATCAATTTATGGAGTAAAATGCTGGAATTGATTGCCTTCCAGCACTGCCCACATTTCATGCATTTGTTTGTACATTAAAAAGGTGCATTATCAACAAATGTGTAAAACAAATACATGTCACTGTTAAAAAAACTGCTGTAAGTCAATATAAAATACTGACTATCACAAAATTAGTATTATTAATGTGTATTTATGTAATCTTTGTAATGTGTTGTAAGCAGATAATTCATAGGGGTATACAAATAGAATAATTATCTCTTCAGTATACCCCTTTTTTCTTACAATTAATTCTTGATTTATCACACTGACTTTGTGTATTGTTTTTATGTTGGGAAAATATACACTATTATTATTTTGCTAGTATAACTTGAGTTGCAAGTATCTAACTTTGATACCTCATTGCGCTAGTTCTCTTATTTAACAACATTCTTCTTCCAAATACAGTCGCACCTCGTTATAATGCGGTAGTCGGGGTCCACAGAACTAATCTGCGTTGTAAACGGGACGCGTTCACGTATCTGCCGTCAGGGGCGCTACGACGACGACCGGCACCGCAGCTGCCCGAAGTCGAAGAACGCCATCGAAGCCAGAGTGCACATCGTGCAGTTTATACGCAGTTTATGAAGCTTATTAAGTTGCCATCCAACGCCAATGTGTGTTCTGTTTAAATGTCACACTGCTGCATGTTGAACTGAATCAAATTCATGAATAATGTACCGTTTTTAAATAAACAAAGGACCAACAGGCCACGGTCGACTAAACAATAATATGGTACTGCTGATGTAATATCTAAAATAATAACCTGGTACTCTGCAGCCGAATACGCAAATGAGTTCACAAACGCTGTGTTAGAGTTGATTAAGAAGCTATAAGTACGCTCACAATTGGCTTAACTTTGTCTTTTAATCAGTATAAAAACCAATTTTGAAAGTACATTTACCGTGCCGTACAATTCACCAATCCATATGCGGTTGACGGATTAATATTTTGGTGCACCAGTACAGGCAGTAGCTTTGTGTTCATCGCAGCGAAAAGCTACTATTTGTTACACAATGTTAGCTTACTGATCTTGCCTACTAAGCTGCATTAAAACATATTTAACCCATTCTTAGGCAAGCCGTATTTGTGAATTTCAATTGCACATTACAAGCCGCCCAGCGCGGAAGCCATGACTGCATGAGCTATGACTAGCAGAATGGAAACGATCTGTTTGATGTCGGCGTGAAACAAACAATACCACAATTAATGTTCCTAAAGTTAAAATTAACCATAATTATAGTAAAAAAACATATACCTTTGATAGCATTGGCAGTGCAGAATAAACAACAGCAACATAGTGACACGCCTCACACTTGATACGTTGCAGTTGTACATCAACAGTAAATTTATTGTCCGCCAACCAGTCTTTCAAAATACACATGCAGTGGACAAAGACTGATAACTTCACACAAAACAATTGGCAGTTATTACTTTTTAAATATTGTTTACCATAGCGTCCATTTCCCCCTGGAGGAAGAAGCTTGTGGTCCACGACCGAGCACGTTATAACTGAATCCGCGTTATAACGAGGCGCGACTAGTAGTGTAGTAGGCAACTGGACTGGGCTATTTCCGGACGTTAAATGTCCAATGAAGCTTATGTGCTTTGGGGGGTGGCCTGTGTGCTTTAAAAAAATAGTTGAAATGTTAAAAAGGTGAACTATGTATGATGTACTTGGATGTCTCGGCAAGAAACTATCTGGTGACAGATGTTGAGGCCACCAAAGCCAACCTTGAAAACCTCTGGGTAGGTGGTGGCTGATATGCTTGTGGGGAGCCTATTCCATTCTCTGACTAGTGCGGGGGAAAAGAAGTGGTGAAGGGCTGAGTGGTCTGCCCTCGCTTGATGAAAATGCTGATCTCGAGTTCTGGGGTCACTCCTTTGGAGGTATTGGTCTATGATGATGTCAATCAGAGATGGGGTGATTACAATAAAAATGTAACCGATTATGATTACTATGAAGATGTGTGAATACGATTACGGGTATGATTACTCAGAAAACAAATGTAATTGATTACGATTACTTTAGCATGTAATCATGATTACTTTAAAGACTGCAAAATGTGTGCAAATCCTGTCTCTATCATGTATGTGACCTTCTTTGAATTCAGAACTGATTATTGCTATTCAGGTTTTATTACTATTAATTGACATAATGAAAACTGTTTTAGGCATATTAGGCATATCACAATATGAAAGAATAAGTCAGTCAAAGAGTTTTATATAGCTTTATTATTAATATGAAACAGAGAATAATCATATGGTTAACCATCATGGTAGGTAGAAGAGCACCTCAGTAGATATATCACATCATAGGGCTTAGGCTCTTAACGTTTTTATATCATCTGTCACAGTCTTTCACAAAATACACTAACAAATAACTTCACCAAGCACCATTTTGGAATTGGTGGTGGCTCTGATAGTTTGTGGACTGTAAATGACTGGCTACATCATCGTTAATACCCTGCATATCCGCCTTCTTCCACAGGAAAATCTTCCTGCACTGGGGACGAGGCCGGAAGGCCTGAATTGATTTCGTGGTCGCTATTCCCAACAGCCGGGAGGGGCTTGCACCTCTGTTTGAAGCTAGGATGAGTTGTGAACATGAGGTCGAGGATGTTGTCTTTGCAAGTCGGAAAGTCAAACTGCTGCTCAAAGCCGCACTCTGCTGTCAAAGAAGGTCTGGTTGACTCGGTGTGGATACTGACAACCTTCAATTCTAAGAGTATTCCAGTCGATGTCTGGCAGGTTAAAATCACCTCCGATGATAATACCTCTCTTGGAGTTTGTATGAAGAGCTTGTATTTCCATGCTCACTTGGCCCAAGTAAACTTCGCTCACAGCTGAGGGTGGTCGATAGAAGGCAGCAATGATTAGTTTCTTAATTTTTGACACTTATGGAACCACTCATAAGTTCGAAGTCTTGGGATCTGGTCACCTCCTCCATCTGCAGTTCACACTTGGCTGCAATGAGCACGCCACCACGGGGGTCACCTTTCCTAACTCTTTGGACGTCAAAGTCCATGTAGTACAGGATGATTTCGACAGAACTGAGGTTTGAGTCCAGCCATGTTTCTGTCCCCACAATGATACCAGGGTTGACTGCGTCATTGACAGCCTCCAGTTGTTTTCCTTTCTTACGGAGGCACTGAAAATTAATGTTCCGGATGCGCAGCTGCTTGTTGGGTTTATTACATGTCCTCTTTGTTTGTGGTGATGAGGCCATTTTCGGAGATCTTAGATTTGCTGCGACCCTAGGTGAGGGAATAGAGACAACATCCAAGGCAAGTCCACTTCTACTGAAGTATTCAGGACCGATGATTCCAGGGAGGTGGAGAACATGGATCCATGAGAGTTTGTCTTGGCCTGAGCCAGTGTGTGTCTCGGTGAGGTGTTTTTACTGTGGTCAGACATATTATCTGGAGGGATACTGTAGATAGAAGCAGAATTTTTTTTGACTGGCAGTTTGGGCAGTACCAAGGGTCCTCACTCTCGCCTATCTCAACAAACACAAGGGTTGTCATGCCTAAGCCCACTGATCACATTCACCACAAGCTACTAAGCGTTGGTTTGTCTTACAGACTCTTCCACATATTCCACAAAGAAAGTTGGACTTGGATTTTGAAGATTTTAAACTGTCATTTTGTTTTATTGCTTTGTTCTTAGCCAATGTAGAATCTTCTAATAATGTTCACAATTAAACAAATTTGACGACTCACCAAAAGCAAAAGGCAAGTTAGGATTGCCAGTACTGTATAAAACTAAAAGTTCATGGTTCACAACGTGAAAGTTTACGGCAATCGGAGGGCACCGCCATTTTGGAATCAAACGGTGGTGGACCCGGGTTGAATTAAACGTGTTGGACAGCAGAAAGGTACTTTCCTACCTTCAGATGTCACTAAATATGCACTACCGATGTTTCACGATGCTCTTGCTACTAGTCTTAGTGCCATTACATGGTTAAAAATTATGAAAATAAACATATATTTGATAAGAGAGTTGATTTTTTGATTGTTGTTTTGCTGCCCCACGCATGCGCAAAAACATGACTAGCCTCTCCTTTCACAGTGTCTTAGTCATGGCTCTATCTGTGCACCGCCCCCCCACACACACACTATCTCAAGCATATTTATGTTTAAGAATATTACGTCTCCGCGCAATTTTGAAGTATAAATAGCTCCCCGGTTTGCATCAACATTTGCCGCTATGTCATTCATTTTACAAACGCGATGCAGTAACACAACCACAGTAGTGCAGACTGGCGCCAACCAGGTCGCTATTTGGGCTTCAAAAGTGTGTCAAGACACAATATTTTTGTAATATAAACATGCCTGGGATGATGTTGACTGATGGAACTAACGCTGTGAGATATTAAAGTTAGGCAAAACTCAAGTTATAATGGCGAAATCGAGGTGGGTCTGGATTCTACACAAGTGCCATATTTAGTTTTTATGTTCTCGTAAATGTATATAAAGTGCAAAAAATCACATTCACTCTTACACACTGAAGACTGAAATAGCTATGCAAATGAAACATTATAGAATAACTTGCATAATTCGTAACTACTGTTCTCTTTTTTTAGTTCTAGTTGTTTCCAGCACTCTGCAACATTCTATTAACTGACTACTCTGTATTATTCTGGTTACAATGTAAAGGTCTTAAGAGGTCTCATTCAACTGGTCAGTCAGCCTTTTTCTTTGGGCTGAAAGTCCAAGGGATTATTGCCATCACTCTGCGTCCGACCTCTGGCGTTAGCTGCCATATCTCAGAAACTGTTCAGCAACTTTTTTATAATTTTGTTTACACATCTTAGGGTACTGTCACTATGCACGAGAAATCTGTATTTCATTGAATCATTCTAAGGGCTCCCTAGGGCCTCCAAGGACCCCAAAACTGGTAAAAATGTAAAAATTTGCATATTTTTTCAAAAACTCTTAAGTAACTTTTTCTCTAATTTTGCATAAACATTTCACGTGCCACTATACACATGACATCTGTATTTGATTGAATCATTCTAAGGGCATCAAAGGTCCCCTAAAATGCTAAATTTGCTAACTAAATTGTCCTCTACAGCAGCAGCTCTATCTATAACTTGATGGCAAACCCTTTTCCAACAACATCTGTCAAATGCGGAATCTGTTTCTTGCATGGATCAGAGATTTTCTTTTCTGTTATTTCAAAAACTGTTCAATCAGTTTTTCTCAAATTTTGCTTAGACATCTTACAGTAGTGTCACTGTACACAAGAAATTTTTATTTGATTGAATAATTCTAAGGGCATCTCAGGGCCTTCCAAAAAGCTAAATCCTTTTCCAACAACATCCCACCCCACTGCAGCTAAGATTTTCTGGCTGCTATTGTTTGGTGGAAACTGACTACTCTGTAATTGGTCACTGGCAGAGGTTTGTGTCAACACACAAAATGCACAAATGTTAACCCATTAGCACTCGGCATGTTACTTCTATACAGTATCTGTTTCCTCAGAAGCTTGACCTAGATTCCAAAAAAGATGCATGTTAGTTTTATCATTTTCTATAATTACAGGTAAGTGTTATTTTGAAGAGCATTAAATTATCTACCTTTTAGTATGTTGTTGCAATGAAATATGTTGACCATACTGAGCTTGTCACATTTTGTCTATGTTTTCAAAAACTGTTCAGCAACGTTTTTTCTAATTTTACATAGACATCTTAGGGTGCTGCCACTATACACAAGAAATCTGTATTTGCTTGAATCATTCGAAGGGCACCTCAGGGGCCCCCAAAGTGCAAAAGTTTTACATTATCTAGTGATGTGGTTTTGAGTAGGGCCCTTGAAACCATCCCCAACAGTAGATGTGTATTGTGCCAGAAACTGTGCCCGGCCTCACTCTACTCTGCATTGAGACATTGACTAATCTTTAATTGGTCACAGGCAGAGCAGACACAATTGACCCCTGTTAAACTGAACAGTTGCCTGCAGCTTTTAAACTGTATCTTCAAAACTATTGATTTTTCTATAATTGCAAGGTGTGTTTATTTTGATGTTCATTTAATTATTATTAAACGGTGTGACTGTGGTGTCTATTGGTTATAGATGAATTGTCACCTGTAGGTGACAAACATAGAAATTAATATTCTGGACAATTATAGAGTGAAATATCCTACACTTTATTGATATCAAATGCATTCTACTGTTCTGTTTACACTTGCCATGCCTCGTGTAGACATGGTACTATGTAAATCAGTTGTATCAATATAGACTAATAATTACAGATTCACAATATAGTTGACATTTGAAAAAACCAAATGTCAACCATTAGAAGAGTTCGCTATACACAAGAAATCTGTATTTGATTGAATCATTCTAGTGTCATCAGCATATACACTGTAGTAGAACATACATTTTCAAGAAAATTATTGTCTACATCATCGTCACTAAGGTTGTTGTAAATTTCACCAGCTGCCATGTCAAGTCCCTTATAATTATGACTAACAGTGTTCAAAATTCAGGTAAATAGCAAATAAAAAAGGAGACAAGTTTTCGCCTTGCTGTACCTTTACATCACATGAGAAGAAGGCTGACACAGCCTGGCCCTGTTTTTTTTTTAAGTATTCATTTATAACATTATCAATACCACATGCCTTTTTGTTTTTGAGTTTTTTGATTTGCATTAATACCTCATTTTGTATGAATGATCTGTTTATCTGTTCGTTTGACTGGGAAATCTATCTTGGATCAAAAGGTATCTCACTAGCTGCAGTTTCACTTTCAGGTTTTTCAAAGTGGTTCATAAACTTATCCAGTGAAATATTTCCACATTTGTCACTGCTGTTACTGGCTTTATTAAATATATCGCAATATTCTGCAGGCTTGCTATGTTTTATGTTGCACAAGTTTTCATGTAACTGTTTATGGTAGCATTTTGATATTTGTTTTATAAAGCATTTATACCCACTAGCCAATTCTCTTAACTCTGCATTAGCTTCGTCATTTTTAATAGTCTACCTTTTGCTCTCAAATAATCTGTCCTTTTAGTTTTACACATAAAAGACATAATCTGGCATGACTTGCTAAGTCTTTGTAGCAGCACATTTGTACTTCCAGTTTATCATTGCAACATAACATACATACTGGGTGCCACATTTGAATGTCATGCATGTAATATTTCCATGCAATCCATTTTCATATATAATATAAAACTTCAACAGCTGTTTTCTTCATTTTCACTTTTACCCTTACCATGTTCAATGCTCCATAACTTCGCCAATTTTTGTAGGAGTCATAATTTTTGAAACCGTGTAAAGCCCCCTACCCAACCTTTACAAGAATGTAAGAAAACAATGTTACAATTTTTTCGACTTATCACTCGTTTGGTCAGCCGGGGTCACATATCGACGTATTAGTCCAAAGGACTTCAGGGCCTCTTGGCCCACTTTTCAGAACATTATCGCCAAACCGACCTTTATATGCTAGCACTGAGGGTGGTCACTGCCAGGGTACTTGCAGACCTGCCTACCATTCCGGATAGTCCAGAATCATTCCGGAAAGTCACCTCAAATTACGGTATGACAGTTAGGGATGAAAATATTACGGACTGTGACCATGTTGGGCAATCACTCAAATTTAGGTTCTACTATATTCAACAGGTGGCAGCATATGTATGCAGCATGGTTTTTCATTCGCTGATTCTGGTCGTAATGTAACCAATAGGAAACAGCGTTATGACAAATTCGCATTTCTGCGATCAAACAAAACGAAGTCACACGGGACGAAATGATGGCTGACACCGAAACGACCCCACCGCCAACCCAAAAGAAATGTGTAATGCAAAAATGTAGTGAGTGCTGTACTTGTAGTGTTAGGCCAACTGACTGTACTAAGACTAAGTTAGTGTATTTATTGAGGAGTTTAGTGCATCATTTACAGCCTATCATACAGTTACTACAGTCTAGGCGATGTCGATGACAGTGTAATGTAATGGTTTTGGTCCATCGCTACGACGAGACGGGACCAACATTAACATGATCTCCCGAGTCATGAGGGATGCACTGTCCAGGTTTCGAACTGAGAGAGCTGGCATGCCAGGTGGATGTGCTAACCACTACAGTAACTGCTCCCGCGTGGTCTCTTTCTCTACACATAATATTGAAGTTATTTTTCATTCAATAAGTCCCGAACTAGAGAACAGAAAAAATGAGCAACGATCAGTGTAGCTAAAGGAAACTATGTTTTAATGCAATATTCTTTAAATGGACAATAAATATCTTGACTCTTATTGCATACTGTCATATTTGATCTATTTAAATGTTGACCAGGATGGCCATAGGGGTACCACTGACATGTCTGAACAGCGTGGCCTGTCTTCTGCAGTACACAGCAGGGCCGATAGGCTTAGGTAGGATCATTATCTCTAGAAGTTGTCAACTGTCCCACACAAGATGGGGACAGTGTTTTATAAAGTGCTAATTAATTAATGATATACAGTCTGAGTTGTAGACATGTAATTCAGTTAGCCATTCGTAATTACTACGTGTTTAAAAACCACTTACATTGGAAACAAGTTCCAAGTGTCATTGCAAATAAACTGTGGCTATTCTATGTTACAGCACTTCTCTGGCCTTGAAGAGGCTGTCTACAGAAACATAGACGCATGCATGGAACTAGCCAAGACAACAAGGTCTGCTTATGGACCAAATGGTGAGTTTCTCCATTATAATTTATTAATAATATTTATGATGTACTAGAGGTGTAATTTACTGGTTTTTTTTTCATAATTATTCTCTATTTGCACTATATATTATATTACATTTATTATTGCATGCTGCTTTAAAATAGTGTATAATTAAATAATAATTTATATTGTCAGACAGTATGCAATGAAGATGAATTAAATGTTTTTACTGTTAATGTGACTTTGACTTGCAGGTCAGAACAAGATGGTGATTAACCACATAGACAAGTTATTTGTTACTAACGATGCTGCAACAATCCTTAGGGAACTTGAGGTATGTAATGATATAATAATGATTGTTTTTACACAAATGATGGTTATGATTTTTGTTGTTTGCTATGTTTTAGGATGAACTCGGCTATCAAACTATGGTATATGTGGTGTGAGATGTAAGATTTCACAAAAAATAATGAGTTAATTGAATTATTGACCATTGATAAAACAATCTGTCTTGGAATATTATAGTTATGCAAGCAAAGTATGATAATTGTAAATAAAATAATGGGGGCTTTAAACAAAAATGTATTTGTATTTTTTACTTTCCTACATCTTCCCACAAAACTGTCTGACAAAGTTAATATTTCAGGGAACAAGTTATTTTAAAATCCCCCTATTTTGAAGACAACCTCGAGAGCAAGACATATACCAGATTTCATTGCTAAATCTTTTCCAGTATTAAACTGTATGTCTTTTATGCAACTGAGAAAATTGCATTAAAACAGTGTTGTGTATTCATAAATGCACAGACAACATAATGACACAAGTTAAGCTGTTCGGTATATATCAGTATAATATACAAATTTAATCAACCAGTATGCCATGCTTAATCAGTGGCCATGATCAATGTGAAGCTCCTTCCTTGGTAGGTTTTCCCATCGCAAATCAGATTCATAGACATTGGTAATGTGTAAGTGGTTTAAGGATTTTTTTAACTAGATAAAAATCAAATTCAGAAAGAACATTTAGTTATTGTTTAAGGCCAGACACCCCAGGTGAAATGGTGTTTTTTGAAGAAGAAAAAATACTGAAAATGGTTTTCTGCCAGATTATTATACCTTTGTATGCATACAATCAATACAGTTAACTTCTATGACAATTACATACCTCTAAGTGAGTTTTAATCATGGATCAAGCAAGTCGATATCATGTAATGAAATCAATTATGCAATATTTGACAGCCATTTTCTCAAAAACATTTTTCAAATTTCTTCATTTGGAAACGGGATATCTCTTGGAATAATTATGCTATGTAAATAAAGTTTTCAGTGTTGCATTCACCATATTCTACTGTGTGCAATGATCAGACACTTTTTTTAAATCATGAATAGTTTGAAAGATATAGCCATATTTGTTGCAAAAAAAAGTTTTTTTTTGTATTTTACCAAAAAATTATTTAGAAAATAAAAACAACATTTCAAAAAATGCTCTGATCATTACACATTAGACTCTATAGAGAACATGGATTTGCAAGAATTATACCTATATATGGATTCAATAAAAAGTGGCAGCTTTTCCAAATTTGCCAATATTTGCTCAAAATGGCAGCCATTTTGTTTGTTACCATAGAAACGGGGGGTCTGGCTGAAAAAAGTTCAATATATATTTTGCTCAGTAGGACCCATTTCATGCATTGGGCAGAAAAAATTGAACTGTTTGCACAAATTTTAAAATAATCCTATCTACCTGCCGTGTCTGGCCTTAAAAGCATAATGCTATTTTGTCCTTAGGTACAACACCCAGCAGCCAAGTTGCTTGTTCTTGCCTCACAACAACAGGAAGTCGAATGTGGAGATGGCACAAATTTTGTCCTGGTGTTCGCAGGTGCCCTCTTGGAGAATGCTGCGGAACTACTAAAAATGGTATTGTATCACAGCGACATATAACTTCAGCAGTGAATTATAATCTATGCAAAACAAATTATTTTGTTGACAAAGAATGTGGACCACTCTCCTCCGATTAAACTCTGATTGAAACATTCAAGTATGTTGTAAATAAATAACAGTGTTTCCCCTGGTATATAACAAGCGAGGCGGGCCGCCTCACCGTTTTTCTATGCCGCCTCGCCCGAAAAGAGTCAGCGAGCGGGCGAAATGACATCACAAAGTCACTTATATTCCTGCATAATCACAGATTTGTAGCAACATCGTTTAGTCGTCTCAACGTCACTCAGAGCAGTTAGGATTTAACTCCATTGGACAACCTGAAAGATGTCAGTTGTCCAATCACGGAATATTCCTGCGGGAACCCCGGTGTCTCCAATGGTGACACCTTGCGGAATTTCAACATACTAGAAATCTAGACATTCATGTAAAATGGCGCCGAAACGGTAACTTGCGTTTTGGTTTATGACGGTGGTGGGAGTGAAAACCTTGCAGGCAGATGGCACTACGTCACTTGTCGGCACTTGTGTCGAATCCGGACTCTTTTGAAGCCCAAATAACGACCGTGCATCCTATTCACTAATCGGCACTTGTATCGAATCCGGACCCTGTTGAAGCTCAAATAGCGACCCGGTTTGCGTTAGTCTGTGCCGCTGAGCTTGTGCCTGTGGCCGTGCGTTACCGCACAGCGCGCGTAAAATGAGAGATACAGTATACAACAGCGTGTGTTGATACAAACCGGGGCGCTATTTATGCCTCAAATGGACGTAAGACGCAATATACTTAAAGGTAAATATGCCTAGGATAATGCTGTATGATGGAACTACAGTGTATCTCACTGATGTATCAAAGTTAAGCAAAACTCAAGTTATAACGGCGAAATCAAAGTGGGTCCGGATTCGACGCAAATGCCCACAAGTCTGTTCAACTAATAACATGTTCTATGCGGTTTTGTTTGAGCAAAATAAGGAATGTGATTCGTAAGATATCTTTGTGCTAAATATATGATACATATTCCGACAAAGTTGTGCAAACAAACTTTTGGGAAAGTTGATTTGAGTGAAATCTCATAAAAAAAATTCTACTACCCAAAACCGTGCATACTAACGGGTTATCAATAACTTGGGTTAGACAATGTCAATTATATGTTTGCACAGTAATTGGATATACTAAACAACTTTGAGAAACGTTCTTGCGATTCATAAAATAGAAACATACTTTTGTGGCATTCCAGAAATCACTGTTTAATTAATTGTATAGCATTCTAGCAACAAATAAAATATCTTTTGAACATAAACCACCAATTTACCATATTATGATATTAAAATTATTTAAAGGTGATGATGAAAGAGTCTTCAGATGATACCACTGGATGCTTCCCAGAGAAGTCGAGATGGTGTTCGACTGAACAGGTCTGCCAGGGAGTAAAGTGTAAAGCGCTTTCAGCAGTCCAGCGCTATATAAGAACTTAACCTTTTACTTTTTTACTGACTGTCAGCGAGGTAACAAGGCCTAGGGTTAGTGCAAGAAAAACAACCATAACCAAGTACCAGTGCTCAAGTGGAAATCACACCTCAACACGGTGAAACAGTCATGATTACTGACTTTTATCAATCATGATTACTACATTACTACACAATTAGTGTCTTGTTGTTTTATATCTTCCCCTCTATATTCAATAGTAAAGTTTAAAACGTACCTCAGCATGCACCATTTTAAAGCTCCGGGAGAGCATGCCCCCGGTCCCCCCTAGCAACGCTTCACGCCTGCGGCGCTCGCATACCCCACTCCTACCACCTCGCCCATCATTTTACCAGGGGAAACACTGAATAATAAGAAGTAAGTTACACCTAACATCTTTAGACTAGGACAATTGTTACACTTGTATTTGAATTAAATCAATGCCTAAGTACACATAAAGCAGAAGGACACAGGCACAAAATGTGAGTACTTTTGTGTATGGTTTTTACATCTTATAACATGGCAACAATAACTTTTGGACATCTTAGTGGAAAACTGTAACACAAATTATATTTTATTCTAAGTGTAGAATCAGTTCTAAGATGCCTAGATGTTTGGTTGTTCAATGGAGAAGATTTGTGTGTCATTGTTGATAGATGTATGATGACTGGTGTAGCATATTGTACACACTTGTGTTTACTCGCCAGGGCCTGTCTGTGACAGAGGTGACAGAGGGATATGAGATCGCATGCAAGAAAGCTTTGGAAATTCTCCCAGGTGTGTACATTGCTTTGTATATTGCATATGCCAAACTGGCACTAGTTTGTACAATGCACATGTCAAACTGGCAGTGATTTGATATTGCACATGACATGTCAATCTGGCACAGATTGAAGCCATGTATTTACATATTGTTCTTTAACTTGGCACAGACTCCGGTTAAATTGTGTATTTTACCAAAAATATGTTTCTGTCAAATTCTAATGCCATTGTATATTAAGTATACAAAGTAACGTCTAAGTAACGTCTATTGATAAACCAAGCATGACATGACACAAATTAAAACAACATTATTTAGCTGCAGTGTGTGTCCCTAACATTATATCAAAGTTGTTGATCGGAGGAAAGGGCGATGGTATAGAAATTATAATAACAGTTTTGCAAAGCGTATGTTTGTTTGTAAAGCTGTAGTGGACAACATACAGGATAACAGGAATGATAACAGATAGAAAGAGTATATTTGTTTGTTGAGTTTGTAATGGACAACATACAGAGATTATAACAGTTTTAGATGTTTGTTTGTAGAGCTGGTCGTGGACAACGTACACGAATGATAACAGTTTTAGAAAGCGTATGTTTGTTTGTAGAGCTGGTAGTGGACAACATAGAGGAATGATAACAGTTTTAGAAAGCGTATGTTTGTAGAACACGTATGTTTGTTTGTGGAGCTGGTATTGGATAGCGTACAGGAATGATAACAGTTTTGTTAAATGTATGTTTGTTTGTAGAGCTGGTAGTGGACAACGTACACGAATGATAACAGTTTTAGAAAGCGTATGTTTGTTTGTAGAGCTGGTATTGGATAGCGTACAGGAATGATAACAGTTTTGTTAAGTGTATGTTTGTTTGTAGAGCTGGTAGTGGACAAGGTGAAGGAGATGGAGGACAGAGAGCAAGTGTCAAAGGCGATCCGTACTTCGATCATGAGCAAGCAGTACGGCAACGAGGACTTCCTCACCCAACTCATCTGTGAGGCCTGTGGTAGGTCACAGTCGTTACACTTCATCACACACTCATATCTCGGAACAACTGTGTACAACTTTTAGTCATTTTTATTAAAACCCATCAATGCGGTACTGTTTTATCTGAGACTTTCCATGACTCAAAATTTGGCAGTGGCCATTTGCCACAATGCCCCAGTAACTGGCTATAATGCCTCGGAAATTAAACAATGGTTCATGGACAGATTGGTCATGCTTTATAATGATGCTCCATAATCTAAAAATGTTGAGGCCAACTGGCCTTGCCCTCCAGTTTGCCATATATTCGAGGTCTGCAGGTCCCTGTCGACAATCAATTAGTGCACGTTCAATGTTATGTTTATTGCAGTCATTGCTCCTGCTACGAGGACATTGTGTCCTGCCATCAGCACATCTTCCACCAAGGAATTATATTTTTTCATATAAAGTAGACTTATTTACAAATTAATTTAGCTTATTACTGTATGTTTGTCCAGAAAATAGCACTGGACAGCTATGTAGCAGCCAATGCAGAATACTTTAAATAAACTACTGTTTTTGAGCATATCTATATGTGTTTAGTTTTGCCTGAAATACAATCTACACTTGCATGGAGATGAGTGAAATTCTACCACATTTTTGTTGATTCTCGTTGCAATCTGAAACAAGATCCAGGGTGCTAGTTACCTATCACTGGTGTTTCTCTTTTTCAGTTTCAGTGCTGTCAGAAAATTCTAAATTTAATGTCGACAACATCAGGGTATGCAAGATCCTGGTGAGTACTGTAACTCAGTTTATGATCGGATAGTAAAGTGACCTTATCTGTTCTTCATTTATTAATATAATGTTCATAACAGTAGAATATGTTGAAGGCATACTGCCCACCATATTGTGTAATTGAAGCAATTTGAATGTTCAAATTGTAAACAAAACAGTAACCACCAGCAATACCAGAGGCAATGAGCCTGGTTCGCATAATCAAGACGACAAGTGAAACAAAGTACAACTGTTTCAGTGAACTTCCTGCTACTAGTGTTGCGACTGTTAGCTTGAGAGGATGATTCCAAGTAACGGAACAGACATGATAACTAAGTGTATGACAACCATTTTCTTCTGTAATAATGTAAATATTAGTGTTGTGTGTCATATACTGGTGTAGTTCATTTATCTGACAGATTGTAGAATGTTCATATAAAAAAAAAAAAATTGCAGTATACCGATTAGTTAATTTACAGGTATTTCAATAATTAGCAAATGTGAAACATTTGATTGTTAATCTTTTACCTAAAAAGCACAGTATAAAATAAAAGTTTTCCGGGTACCCAGTAAATAAGCATACACTTCACCTCCCTAAAATACATTCTAGTTTTTAAGGAGAGATATGGCAGTTAGATACATTTTTTAAATGCATAATTAATACACTGTTTTGTGCCCAAGTTGTAGAGTAGATCTAATTAAATGTTTCCATGGCAACAGTCAAAGATGGCTGCTGGATAGGGAAAATATAGCATAATTTGGTAACATTGTAGCTCCTCCCTGTAGTAATCAATCTAATTCTTCCTATTTCTTATTTGCAATAATTTATTTTATGCAGTGTCAAAGAGATAATTTATATATTAGTATATTTATTTTTTTGGTAAAAAAAATCCATATTTTTTATTATGACCTCCATGTTCACCCCATAACTATAAAGAAAATCAAAAATATATGCTCAACATTGCATAGAAAAGGTAGCATTATTTTAAACCATTGAATTGTTTCGTGATGAGCAGTGACTCACTTGTCATCAAAGGAAGCTGGGTAATGTATCCATCTGTAATGTTGGCTTCATTGCTGGTTATACAATAGAATGGAGTGGGTTTTGTTGAATGTTCGGCCCTCCATGAAGCCAGTTGTTGCTGTGTACAGGGGTCAGGAGTTCACGCTTCTAGTGTCATGCAAGGGATGGTGTTCAAGCGACCAGTAGAGGGAGTCATCACAAAGGCTAAAGACAGCAAGATTGTTGTGTATACATGTCCACTCGACATTCTACAGACCGAGACCAAGGTACTGTCCATGGAATAAGTGCCATCAGTATTTATCAAATCAGACATTTGATAGCACTTTGTTTAGCTTTTTCTTCAATGTTCGTCGGGTATGCAAATAAATTGTTTCTTGACCTATTTAAAATCAGTGTTTCCTTATGATTTATTTAGTTTAATGATTTGTGGTATAAATTATGTATAGTATTTATTTATAAATTATTTTTAAGTATTGTTCCTATATTTGTTTATTCATAACCTTTTCTGTTGAATGCAGAATATTATAATTCTTTGTGGCCTTTCTGTTCTGGTGTTTAAAAATGGCTAGAAATTGATGTGTTTGGACACAGTGTTGATGCCAATATGAGTTATTATTGAGTGTTTGTTGTGTTGATGCCAATATGAGTGATTATTGAGTGTTTGTTGTGTTGATGCCAATATGAGTGATTATTGAGTGTTTGTTGTGTTGATGCCAATATGAGTGATTATTGAGTGTTTGTTGTGTTCATGCCAGTATGAGTGATTACTCAGTGTTTGTTGTGGTTTGCAGGGCACTGTGTTGATGCCAATATGAGTGATTACTGAGTGAGTGTTTGTTGTGTTTCACAGGGTACTGTGTTAATCAAGACAGCCCAGGAGCTGTTGGACTACACAAAGGGAGAGGAAGAACAGGTGGAACAGGTAAAACATCTTACTCACTGCCATGTCTTATGCCGTGTTCACACAGAAAATCTTAATAGATGTAACTTTAAACCAGTTTATGACATACAGTTATTCGCAACGCCATGCATCCTTTCTACAATTGTTCTAATCGTAATTGTTGTACACATGAAGTCGCTTAGTTAAGGCCAGACACGGCAGGTAGATAGGATTATTTTTGAATTTGTGCAAACAGTTAAAATTTGTCTGCCCAATGCATGAAATGGGTCCTACTGAGTAAAATATATTGAACTTTTTTCAGCCAGACCCCCCGTTTCCATGGTAACAAACAAAATGGCTGCCATTTTGAGCAAATATTGGCAAATTTGGAAAAGCTGCCACTTTTTATTGAATCCATATATAGGTATGATTCTTGCAAATCCATGTTCTCTATAGAGTTTATTGTGCAATGATCAGAGCATTTTTTGAAATGTTGTTTTTTTTTTTTTTTGGTAAAATACGAAAAAAAATCTTAATTTTTTTTGCAACAAGTATGGCCATATCTTTCAAACTATTCATGATTTAAAAAAAGTGCCTGATCATTGCACACAGTAGAATATGCTGAATGCAACACTGAAAACTTTATTTACATAGCATAATTATTCCAAGAGATATCCCATTTCCAAATGCAGAAATTTGAAGAAATTTTTTTTTGAGAAAATGGCTGTCAAAGATTGCATAATGGATTTCATTACATGATATCGACATGCTTGATCCATGATTAAAACTCACTTAGAGGTATGTAATTGCCATAGAAGTTAACTTTATTGATAGTATGCATACAAACTGGCAGAAAACCATTTTCAGTATTTTTTTTCAAAAAACACCATTTCACCTGGGGTGTCTGGCCTTAAACCACTTATGCTCTGTGTGAACTCGGCATTAGTCAGATTTCCATATGTATACATTGATTATATGTGCATACATTTGACTTGTTGTGGTTTTTACTTTGTATTTTCTGCCTTTGGTTTACTTTTCAAACAATCCGACTACACACTTATGTGTGTTTGCATATAGCATATAAAGGCGATCGCAGACAGCGGCGTGAAGGTGATTGTGACGGGTGGCAAAGCAGGAGAGCTCTACGTCCACTACTGCAACAAGTATAATCTGATGGTCATCCGACTACTATCCAAGTTCGACATCCGCCGACTGTGTCGAGCCATTGGAGCCACGCCCCTGCCCAAACTGGTCAGTTTCTTTCGGTCAACATGTGGGGTAAAAACCGTATTTAAATTACGTGACTTAGTCGCCAATACATTACCCACCACTCTGCCCCGTTCTGTGTCTTTATAGCTTTTCCCGATAAGTGGTGCCACTGTAGTGACCTATTTTGTTTCGCATTAAATGGTGACAACCAAACATCCACTGGAACATTACAGATATATGTAACTAAGAATGGTTACTGTGCTAAACGTGGCAGCTTGATGTTTTTGAGCTGTGGTTTGGGAGTACCGTGTACCAGTCTGGAAGTAAGTTCTGGTCTAAGAGTAAGTTCCGGTTCCGTTTTGCATATTGTGCATGCACTTGTACATGTCAAAGGTTAATGCCTACTTTTGGTAGGCAGATGTACCGGTCTGGAAGTAAGTTCCGGTTCCGTTTTGCGTATTACTTATACGTGTGTACATGCCACAGATTCTTCCCTAAAACTATCACATAATCTGTCCAAAACATACGGTGGTAAATCGCTAGTTGAAGTAATGCCGTCCGCCATTTTGGCCACCACAGATTTTGATAATCCATCATTAAAATCATGGATAATTATGAGTAAAAATGATTTGAATAGCAGACGTCGTCAATGCCGAATAACCGGCCTATTGTACCGAGGCATCACACACAGTGCTGGAAATCCGGCCTGTCGTACTGAAATGGTTGAGAATCACATAACTGTTTATTTTATCAAGATATTTTTAATAAATCAAAAGATATTGCAATTTTAAGATGGAATAAAAGATTGTGTATCTTACAAAGACAAAATGGACTAATTTTTGTGTTTTCTGTGCATAAATATTTGCTTTAAAATGTTATTTATATACCTATTTAAATACTGTTTTCAGGGTTTTCAAACACACTGACTAGAGTAATAAATTTACAATACTTAATATTTTTAGTACTAATTATAATCAAATTAATTAGTTAATTTTAGTTATGTAGCATGCAAACTCAACAGACCAACACATTTCAATAAAAGACAATGATTATGAAGATATTTATATAACTTAAGCAAGGTATATAACCACATTAATTATGTTAATAAAAATGCATTAATCAGTCAGTTGACATTAAGAATAACTTGATTAATAAACCAATATTGGCTAATTAGCATATGAACTCGCCCGACCGACACATTTCAATAAAAGGCCAGAGTGTCCATGATTGTGAAGAAATTTATATAATTTGTGCGAAGTGTACAACCACATTAAATATAAAATAATAATATACATTAACAGGTCATTTAAAAATAACAACTTTAATAATAAGTAAATATTGGTTAATTAGTAGGCAAACTCGACAGACAAAAACCCATAATGTCCATAATTATGAATATATAAATTTATATTATTTATGCAAGGTGTACAACCAAATCAATTAGGGTAGTATATATTCATTAACCAGTCATTTAACATTAAAAATAACTTAATTAGTAAGTAACTATTGGTTAATTAGAATATAAAATAGACTGAAATATTTCCATAAAAGGCCAGAACTTCCATCGTTTTGATGACATTCATATATATTGTGCAGAATGTACATACACACCAATATAAAAATAATTACATTTAATACCCAGTTATTAAAACATTAAAAACTCAATTAATAAATCAATATTTGCTAAACTCAACAGACAAACGCATGTCAATGAAATACAATATTCATGCTCACAGTTCACTGTGTGTAGTGCATCATGAGAGATTGGAATACTGAGTAATGCTCAGGCTCGGTGATAGTGCATCATGAGAGATTGGAATATTGAGTAATGCTCAGGCTCAGTGATAGTGCATCATGAGAGATTGGAATACTGAGTAGTGCTCAGGCTCAGTGATAGTGCATCATGAGAGATTGGAATACCGAGTAATGCTCAGGCTCAGGAATCAAATGTCACTGCTTCATAATTTAACGTTCTGCATTTCAACATGAACTTGATGAAGAATTGTTTATAAATTGTTCACAGTATTCCGATGTTGAATCCAACATCTTTTTGTGCTGAATACAAGACTGCTTTTTGCGTTACTCACCGTGGGAGCCAAGTGAAGTGCATGATGAAGCCTGCTCACAATACAGTCTTTCTTGCAATATTCACAGTTGATTGTTTCATAAATCGATTATCTTATAAATCAACGCCAGCATGCTGCAAGATCTATGCAGCAATGTTCATATTTCAGTGTGTCGTAAAGTAACGTTGTGTTCTTCAACATTATAGCTACGTGTAATGTACATGTCATGTTCACATGACACTATATGTTAAGTGTAGATATGTTCACTGTCATTTGGCTAGATGAAGTATGCAGGCAGGTGACATGTGTCATGGTCCCGTGACTTTGTAGGGTTCAAGTTGTTCGAGCATTGCTAACAATATATGAAACAAAAAGGCCATGATGTATCATAATAATAACTATCTTGATTGACTATGTAGTATGTCTGACTACTAAGTAGCCTAGGCCTAGCCTAGGTAAGGTATATACTATAGCCTCTATAGGTGTAAATTCATAAAACAGCAATTTAATATCACATTTAAAGTTAAAACATAGTTTTGTTTATGTAGCTATTTAAATTCTAAGAAATGGAATAAGTTATGATCTGCATCTGGCTGGGGCGACGTGCTCCCGGTCTCACTTGACACAGATCGGTCAAAATCAAACAAATGTTGCATGTTTTCAACGGCACTAAAACCACATTTCTATTGTGTTCTCAACATCACAATTTTCACAGACCACTGTAATACCTATAGAAGTGGCTAAAGACATCATTTTTCTTGGCCAATACTAATTATGTAACTCAGTCGCAGCGTCGTGCCGCATCGAGCAAGGGGTCAAAGTTGATCGGTCACATTGCTCATTGCGATGTAACTCGGTCACTGCATACTTCTGGCACTGGGTCAAAGTTGATCGGTCACTTGAGGTCACGTTCACCACATGTCGCATTTGGTGTACTGCGCTTGCACGACCATGCGCAGTACACATATTTATATCATTACCACACAGTTGGCTTCTCAGCACCTTGCTGCCCTCAAGCTTACTAGAAAAAATTCCACAGATAGTGTTAGTGCACAGCCTTATTTAACTAAATTACAATTAGTACAGCTACCCTGTGTAGCACTGGACCACAGGCCTATCCTTTGTTCTTGGCCTCCTACTTGACACTTGTCAACTGCTGAAGCCTGCTACTGCTAGAGCTAGTGCTTCAATGGGTCACCTCTATATGCCCTCCCCAATGGAAGAGAAGCTATGTTTTTATATCACTATCAGTGCTTCCAATGTGCCAAGTCAATAAGGCAAATAAAGAGTAGTTGGCACTGTGCCTGTCCAAGGGGGACTGATTGTTTGGAAAGACACTGCTAAATGCTTTATGCGACATGAATGCCAGAACTGTGGCAGGACAGGCAGACAGCTGTTATCTGCCCATGTTCACCAGAAAGAGTCACTGTCTGACTATAACACACTAAAAAATGGGGAGTATGAGAGGGAAGGTGATTTCAAAGGGAAACAGCCTTGGTTTTCATAATGAAATAAAAGAACAGTTCTGGGAGTTTCACCCACAATTGGAGAAACGATGGGAAACTAATTGAATTGTAATTGAACAGTTAAGGCAATTACAATGGCCAAATATACAATTACCACACACACACACACACACACACACACACACACACACACACACACACACACACACACACAAAATCAGTTACAATTACGATACTTTCAAATATTTTAATTACAATTACACCGTAATTAATTACACAATTACGAATTATAATTGACCCCAACCCTGGTGATTTGGTCATTAGTGCAGTGGTTGTACAGCTGTGATTGATATATTGTTGTTGACAGACACCACCAACAGCAGAAGAGATGGGTCATTGTGATCATGTACGACTTGATGAGATTGGAGACACGTCTGTTGTCATCTTCAAGCAAGGTTGGTCCTGAAGGCTTCTAATTAATTTTATGGTTTCATTAGACAGGCATACATGTGTTATTTATTTGGCAGTTGTATGTTTCACTCAACAAGTGAATATGTAAAAATGTAAATCATTTAAAAATACATATATATTAAATATGGGCATGTCAGTCAACAGATAGGTCAAGGCGCTAGGGAGCTATGGTGGATAAGCAAGGTTGCAAAGATAAGTTTTTAAATGACGACAAAATTTGTAAATATTTTCAACTGATCTAACACTAAGAGGGAGCATATTCCAAAGTGCAGAAATAGAAAAAGCTCTAGTTCCAATGTTGTGTTGACTCTAGAAACAAAAAGTAGGTCAGAACTAGATGATTGAAGCTGGATAGGTTTTCTTACAGGAGTAAGCAGTGAATGCAAATAAGATGGTTGCTTACTGGACAGTGCCTGGTATGTAAGGGCACAGATCTTAAATGTTATATGATATCGTACAAGAAGCCAATGCAAAGACTTCAAAAGTGGTGTAGAGCGAGAAAAAACAAGATCTTGTAACTACCCTTGCCAGACAATTTTGGACACGTTGAAGTTTTGTAATATCCTTGCCAGCAATATTATAAAGGAGAGAACTGCAATAGTCAAGCCTGCTGTTAAGAAGCACTGTTGTAATAGTTTTAGCAACATAAAATGACATATACCGGCGAATACAGTGAAGATCACGAATATGATAAAAATAGCAGCGACACATTTGAGATATGTGTTGTCGGAAATTGAAATTACTATCAAAGACCACTCATAGATTCCGCACCAAGGTTGCTGGTGTGATATGCTGATTCAAAATACACTTAGGGAAAAAACCATCAAGTTTACTGTGCTGCATTGGAATACCAGTAATGATCAATTCAGTTGTATTTGCATTTAATTTCAATTTGCTATCAGTCATACAAAACTGCTATGCTTTTTGAATCAACTATTTTTATGTGTTTTCGCCATGTTAAGGGGAGACACAACAGTGTGAAATAGGTCAATAATTATTTTATGAAATTTTTTGTTTCTTTAAGTTTTTGACAAATTGACATATCGAATTCATGATCAAGATCGTTTTTTAACAGTTACTCACCGCTAAGTCATTATATTAGCACTAACTTAAATGGCCCATCAAATGTGAAATGACAAGAAATATTAGAATCGATGAAACACGCCAAAAGTAGTCCAAGTTTATGCCTTGACAACGACCACGTTTATTCACGATACGCCATTTTGTTTGGTATCAAAAGAACGGCCGTCTTCTTGGCTATTTGTCAGTTACGTTGATGGTCACGCCCCTTTTGTCCAAAGTTGGGTTTTCCCGTGTTGAAACTAAGTCCAAATTTCCGATGATCTCCTTATTTAGCACAGAACTTATGCAAATGAGACACGGAACTGGCCAAAAGCCTCGCATTCACGGTTTTATGACGTGTTTTGTCTCAAAATGAGGCACGCAACTAGCCGAAAGCAAGTTCAAGAATCATTCAGCCGGTTTTATGATGTGTGTTTGTTCAAAACGAGGCAAATCAATCCCACGATGCTTTGCTAAACAGACGATATATATTATTAAAAAAGAGTTTAAATGAGATGCCGCCGAAGAAATCAAAAGTTACAATCAAGCGCCTGAGTGAGTGCAATGCTGCACGTCGCTGGTCGTCCGAGAAAGCCGACTTAACAGCCATAATCAATGGCAAAAGCGAATTGATTGAAGCAGACGACACTGACAGCGCCTGGAAGATCGTAACAGCTGACAGCGACACAACTGCATATTCCAGTAGGTGTGCCAGTCAGTTGCTGACAGCACTTTGGACACTGCTGCCGAGGTGATCCGTGGGGTGTATGGGGACTTGATGGACGATGTCGGGGTCATTGACTTGACCGTGAGCTATGATGGCACATGGCAGAAACGACGATTTACATCCCATCATGGTGCCGGTGTTGTCATTGAGGTGCAGACTGGACTTGTGGTAGACTATGAGGTCGTCTCCAACTACTGCCATGCATGCGTGCTGGCAGAGAACCGATTCGGCGTGGATTCAGCGTGGATTCAGCAACACTGCAAACCTGGCAAGCAGCACATACTGGATGTGATTGAAACTTTGACGGCTCTTGGAAGGCGATGGAAGCCGAGGCAGCCAGGCGGATCTGGAGTCGCTCCGTGCAGACGTACTCGTTTTGCTACTCACAAATCCTGAGTGACGGTGATTCGAGTACGTTTGCTGCTCTGACACAGTTGGAGCCCTAGGGGCCAGACCACACCATTGCCAAGTAATATCAGTAGTTCATTAAATTAGTTTTCTAAAGGTATTCTGTGTTTGTTCAGTTACGTTTTTAATAGAGATAAACTGTTTTATATATTGCATCTTGATGTGTTGTATCCTCATTTACAGTCAAACCAGTATTGAGAGACAACTGCATGGAGAAACCATCATTCTCAACATGTTTGGGGCCTTGAAACTTTTTTGTGTCAATTTTGGTAGCGCTCCAAGCCCTTGAAACGTTTTCAAGAAAATTGGGCAGCACCCCAGGGCCTCAACACTTTTTTGGCCAATTTGTGTAGCGCTCCAGGCCCTTGAATTTTTTTCATAAACAATTTGGGAAGAATCCCAGGGCCTAGAAACTTATTCAACATCATTTTGGGCAGCACTTCAGGGCCTCAACTCTGGGGCCTTGAAACTCTTTTAAAAATTTGGGCAGCACTCGGGGGGGGGGGGCCTTGAAACTTAGTCTAGTAATTTTTCAGTTTATGGCCATGAGAATCCGCCCCTGAGCCCCAATATGGCGATAGACTAGTCTATGGGGGTCATTTCTGTACAAAATGTATTGACAGATATTGGAGATATTTTCAGTTTTGGCTTTTAGTAACAATTATTGGCACAGAACTGAGCTCTCATGGATGTATTGGTACTGATTACTAAACACATAATCAGACAAATTACAAGCCAGCCGAGTCAGCAACTAATTAATCCGTATATCAACACACAGGGACTTACCCATAATAAGTCCCTATAAGATGGTATTTTTCATCTGCATTTATTTAAAAACAAAATTTTAATTGTTTGCTTCATTTTCAGTCTATATAATGTAAATGGTAATTATTTACCTTTGAACAACTCAATCATAGAAGATAGGCCTTCAGTCAGAGGAACGCCATTTGGCCACATCTGAAAAGCCCCACGTGGACGCCATGCTTCTTCTGTTTTATGTACAATTCCCGCCTATTCATGAGCCATAGTACACAGCAAAGCATTTGATTAAGGAAGCAAAGTCACTCGTGCAGAGCCCTCTGTTATTCTGGTGTATCGTTGAGTCAGTCACTCCACCCCGTGTTGTGGCGCAATCTACTGAATTATCATACCTTCAGTATTCAGTAGATGGCGCTACAACAGAAGGGTAATCGGTCACCAGTGACTGTGGTTTTGTCGCCGGTCATCTTTTCTATAAAAAAAATTTGAGTCATCACAATGGGGATTGTAATATATGTCAAGGGGTATGCCCCTTTTTTTTATTTCCTCTTGTACAACCAGGCACCCGAAAACATTTAATTACGGGCACCCAAAAACAATGATTTTCTCTGACTACTAACCACCCACAGGTATACTATTTAGCTATAACTAACCACCCTGAAGCAAGCAAAAAAGTGCCACCCCAGGGGGTACGATAATTTCTGGAATAGCCCTTATTTTCTAATACTAGAATTTTCACCAACATGAAACTTGTTCAGATATGTGGTTTCAGATGTTCGTTTACCTATTATGCTATTAGGAGTTTTCCAAGTTTCTCTTATATCAGTCTTTCAGTTGTCAAGTTTTTTTTTCTAAGCATAATCATTTTTAAAACTTATTTTTGTAGTGATATTTTTTGTTAATTCTGTCCTACCACTCACACTTACATAGGGATAGTGTTATCGTTCATATTAGAGAGGTGCTGACTGTTGATTTCAGAGAAGGAAGACAGTGCGGTGTCAACTATTGTGATCCGAGGGTCAACAGACAACATCATGGATGACATAGAGCGCGCAGTGGACGATGGGGTCAACACCTTCAAGGCCCTCACTAAGAACAACGGGCTGGTGACAGGCGCAGGGGCCACAGAGATCGAACTGGCCAAGCGAATCACATCCTACGGCGAGGTAAGTGGGTCCATGTTGCCGTATAGTGATCACTTAAAGACTAAGTGAAATTAATTTTTTAGAAGGCCTATCTTCTATGATTGAGTTGTTCAAACTTTGTAAATGTAAACTTAACTCTTGTCAAATAATGTGCCAAATATGAAGCTCGTTTGTTGTCAACTCATGTCAGTCAGCCCGCTCATACGTGGTCATTTGTTGTCAACTCATGTCAGTCAGCCCGCTCATACGTGGTCATTTGTTGTCAACTCATGTCAGTCAGCCCGCTCATACGTGGTCATTTGTTGTCAACTCATGTCAGTCAGCCCGCTCATACGTGGTCATTTGTTGTCAACTCATGTCAGTCAGCCCGCTCATACGTGGTCATTTGTTGTCAACTCATGTCAGTCAGCCCGCTCATACGTGGTCATTTGCATGTCACAAAGCAAAGATTTTGCTGACGTCACCACAGGTAGCGCCACTGATCAGGCCCTATCCTTCAGTGCAGCGGTGCGGTCTGATGTTTCAGACTGTACATGAAACTGCAATCGCGGAATTTAATATTTCTGAAAATCCAATCAAAAAGATAACAGTTTTATTATTTGTCACTGAATGTACACATAAATGTTTTCAACTTTATGAGTTATTGTCATTTGAATATCGCAAATGCTCAACCATGCATTATATCCACTGCCACATATACATTGCAGGATTAATCATTCGCAATGTTCAAACGTCAATAATTCAAAAACTAAAAACAAATCCTGGGTACATCCAGTGGCATATTTGTAGATATGATGATTATATTTACTATGATATCAAAAATGTTTAAATCTCATTGCAAGTTTGAGCATTCGAAATGTTCAAACAGCAATAACACAAAAATTAAACAATTCCTGGGTGCATCTAGTGACAGATTTTGTATACTTTTAATAATATCTTGTAGTAATTACTGTTGTGTAATGTCTGTGTTTACCTCTGTAGACATGCCCAGGCTTGGAGCAGTACGCCATCAAGAAGTTTGCAGAGTCACTTGAAGCTCTACCTCGAGCGATTGCTGTCAACTCGGGCATCTCGGTGAGGTCGCACGCCCGCACGCACCTGAAAAGTTTTTCTCATAAGCAGTGAAGGACATGTTCATCTGATCAAATCACTGAAAAACATGCCATCGGCATGTGACATGTAAAAATAGCAATTCATTATACCAGATGGTGTTAGGAATTGATTTTATTTATGATGTTTGGTCTTAGTTGACTGATAATCAATAACTGTCAGTGCTTTAGCTATTTGGTGTACATTTCTATTTAGATTATTGCTTCTCTGTGCTATAAAACATCAGTGAGAGCTATGCATGGTTTAGCATACTAATTCATACTGTGGCTGCTTTACTAATTATACTAACAAGTCAGTTGTAGGCACCTATTTACAAGTCGGAAAATCAGCATTTAGAATTTCTTGAAAGAAGTGGTTGATTTACGTCTAATACCTACCAATTTTCAGTATAACCAATGATTGTGCTCCACAACGATAGTCAAAGATGTTCTGAATAATATATAATAAGCTCTCTCTGGTTGCAGGGCACGGAGATTATTTCGAAGCTGTATGCTGCCCACCAGGAGGGCAAGAAGAATGTTGGCATCGACCTTGGGGTGAGTAAGACATTTCAATAATAAGAGACACTTATAAATTCAAAAATATTAAGTAAGTGTAAAAATTTGCTGCCTGCATGTGCCATACTAGATGATGTAACGTTAGTTTATGTTCTTTTTAACACCACCATCAGTCATTGTACAGTGAACATTTGTACTTTGTTACACAAGTAAAGTAAACAAAATTCTACTTTTGTAAAGTCACAAAGTAAATGTACTTTGTTGGATACCAGCTCTGAATCCAACTGTTCTTTGGTTTAGTTACAAGGTACTCAGGGCTTAATGGATATTGTTATCAAAGTTTGGGCATCAGATGCATTTGATCAAGTAAAAAAAACCTATCATGTACAAGTACATTATGTCAAGTCCAAATACATTTCAGTCGTAATGATCAATCGAAAGTATAATATTCTGTAGATGGCATTCAGTGTTGCACCTCAAACAGGCAACACAGTACACAAGTATTTTCTATTCTAAATATTCAAGTTCATGATATTTTGGCAAAAACAAGTACTGGTACAAATACTGAAAACGTGGTTGCGTACCACTCCAAGTACAACCCTGATTGCTGTGTGTTGCAGAGTGAGCTGCCTGCAGTGATGGATGCACTCGAGGCGAACCTTCTAGATCTTTACATCACCAAGTTCTGGGGCATCAAATTTGCCTCTGCAGCCACATGCACTGTGCTGCGAGTAGACCAGGTGTGTACCGTCATGTGCCAGACACTTGTAGCCAAATAGTACAGCTGATCCCTTCCAAGTCACCTGATATGGTGGAAGATGTCCTGCTTTTTTATCATCTTTCAAACATTCTCCTGACTCCAGTCAAACCATAACTCTTTTATCACTTTCTATTTTGTAAATTTGTCATTTCCTTTTTTTGCTTATGTTTACTTAGAAGTGATCGTCCGATACAATTACTTGAATTGTAGTTGTTAATAAAATGCAAAACATCACTTTTGTTCGGAGGTAAATCATTATGAAGCATTAGAACCCAACTGCCTATAAATGTCCGATCCGCCCACATTCCCAACTGCCCAAATCCGTTCTACAACTTGTCATGTAATTCAAGTATCATTCAAATAAACACAACTTGCTATGTTAGGAAATTAAGTACAAAAACGTTACCTGCACAAAACTTGGTGCACCCACATCTTGGTGATCTTATGCATGCATTGCAGAGACTTGGAGTGCATTTCATGATGACATGGATTCTCAAAGGTTAAGTAGTCACTTAGAAAGGAAATGTGTATTTTCAAAGATCTCTGAATGTTAATAAAACAGTCTTCAAGTTATTTGGATCAACAGACACTGCCAGAAACGACATGTCATCTCATTTCTCAGCAATAACTTCTGCTGTTAAATGCATCATTTTCACATGGTTCAACACATATTGCTTGGTGTCGATTTCCTTGTGGCTGAATTAATATTGTAAGTTTTTTTATATATATATATTTTTTGTTGTTGAAAATGTTGTTATTGTTATTAAACCATCTTCCTGTGAAGTAACACAACACAGTTACATCACCTGTGAAAAACATCTGAAAAACACCACTAAAAATGTACCTATTCACATTAATTTTATCATATCTTTAAGACAAGATTTATTCAACTTTTTTATATGGATCAGCTGACATTTTGTCTTTGTGTCTTGAACAGACTCTATCATTAACCATATTTTATGCAGTGCGTTTTTGTATCACATATTTTCTATGTACGTGTAGTTACAATATTATGTGATCATTTAATAATAATTACTTCGTATTATAGCTATATACGATATGTTTTCTACAGTCAATATTCACATTGTTTTCATTTTGGGGAGGGCAATGTTTATACTTTTCGTTTAATGCTAGTCATTTTACATTTTTTTTGGGGGGACAGTGCATAATATATATGTATTTCCCCACGGCTTAATGTTTACACAATAATCAATCATTTTGTGTTTTGTTCAACACTTACGTTATTCTCACTCTATGTTCATGTTGTGGCAGTACATATGCTGTAATTTATTTTCACACATTTTGCTGATGCAATAAGTACATTGTGTTATATTTGCATGCAGAATATTCGTAATAGTCTCTTTAACAAAATGTATTTGTATAATGCTCAGGGCATAGCTTGTGCAGCTCTTTTAGAACAACTAATCCATGTTTATATGATGTGTCCTGTAAACATTGAGCACTATATTTTTTTGTTTATCCAATTTTTCAATAATATGATTGATAACAATTATTTATTAGCGCAATTTGGTGGTCTAGAGAAAAATTCTCTATCACATATTAAAAACGGATGAAATGAATGAAGATGGGGATATTGAACCATTTCAACATGATAATTTAATAAACCATTTAACGAACAAGCAAAACAAATTTATCGTGCTAAGCCTAGACTGTCAGAGTTTAAATGCAAAAATTGACGAAATCAAAATAAAGCTAGAGACAATCAGAAGTGGTGGCTGTGAGATTAGTGCTCTCTATGTTTACAGGAAACATGGCTCGATGAAGTAGCTGACACTCCTTTATTTCAAATAGAAGGATGCACATTAATATGCCAAGACAAAATCTGTAGTGTACATGTTGGCTTGGCAATCTACTTTGGCAACAAATACAATTGCAAATCTGTCAATATCCATGCTAATACAGACACTTGGGAAGGGCAATTTATTGAAATAACATGTAGTCATGAAAAAAAAATTCTTGGAAATATATAGACCATCTAGAGATATAATTGGAAACTACTGTATATTTTTTGTAAATCAACTAAATCTCATGCAAATTCATATGTAAATATACAGAAATATGCATTAGATTTAGTTGATTTACAAAAACCTAAAAGTGAAATAATAATTGCAGGAGAATACAACATTGATTTGCTTAAAATTAACGAAAAACCCATAATATGTGAATATTTTGATACAATTGTTTCTCATGGTTTCTTCTCTAAAATTACTATGCCAAATCAACTTTCAGAATATCATCATTGATAATTTTTATGCAATTTGTCAAAATTACTCTTCAAATCCTCAGCTGGTATTTTAGTTAGCAATATTTCTGATCACTCCATACTTTCTAAGTTTATGATAAACTTAACACATTTCATAACATATTCATGCGGATCTGAATAAAAACTACAGTATCCTCGATGAAATTGTTACTCCAGCTATTGATAAATTTTTACCCATTAAAGTTAAATTTAACAAATATAAACATAAGAAAACTCTGTGGATTACCAAGGGCATTATTGTTTTTAATAAAGTTTAGAAACAAATTGTATTCAAGAATGAAACAGACTCCCATAAATACAGAGCAGTATCGTAAATTTAAAACTGACTTGCATACTTATAATAAAATTCTTAAAAGTAATATTATATTAGTTAAGCAAATGCATTATCAATCCATTTTTTAAAAGCATAAGCAATGATGTTAAAAACACGTGATGTTTAATTAAAGAAATTATTCAGAAACGTCAAAAGAAAGAAACATTTTTAGATTTGTTCAAAGTCGATGGAAAAATGATTAGTAACAAATGCATTATTGCAAACAGATTTAACACGTTTTTTACTAATGCTGGTCCTACTGTAACCTCTAAAACAACTACAAGTGGAGGTAACTCATAAAGATTACCTGAAAACCCGATATTTCACACCTTCAGCTTTAACTTGATTGATATGGAAACTACTGTAAATATAATTGATCGTTTACCTCCAAAATCAATTTGTGGAAATGACGGTATATAAACAAAGTTACTAAAATTGGTAAAAAATTATATTAGCAATGCAATCACTCCAATTATTAATCAATCAATAATAACACTGGTATATTTCCAGATAAATTAAAACTTGCAAGACTTTTAAAAAAAAGGTGATGTTTCTGACTAACAATTATCATCCTATTTCTATCCTGTCGGTGATTTCAAATTTTTTTGAAAGTTTGATCAAATCCACAATTAGTTCAATTCCAAAGTGCTATACTACAATAGCCAGTATGGGTTTAGAAATAAACATTTTGCTGAGCTTGCTACACTATAATTATAGATAGAACTTGTTAAATCGGTTACTCCAATAAATAAATACCTTGATTTATCAAAAGCATTTGACACAATTGATCACAATATATTGACCAGTACAGAAATTAAATTACTACGGATTAAATGACATGGCTCTGGACCTTTGTAAGAGTTATTAATAAAATTGTAAGCAGTACGTAGAAATTGAAAATGTTAACTCTAAGGAAATAGTCATCAACACTGGAGTTCTTCAAGGTTCAATTTTAGGGCCACTTATTTATTATATACATAAATGACAGCATTTTCTAATGACCTTTTCAAATTCATAACGTATGCTGACGACACCACCCTTACTAGTACACTAAATACATTTAACAATTCAGAAGGCCAAATGCGAAGTGAAAATATTAACAAAGAACTAACAAGATTTGCAATTGGTTGAAAGCTAATAAACTGTCACTAAATGTAAAAATGACTAAATTCATGATTTTTCATGATATGTACAATGCTGTTATTCTCCCTCATTTAATTATGGCTTATTTTTATGGAGTCATCAGGCATATCGAATTTTCCAATTACAGAAAATATGCAATATGAATAATATCCTTAAGTATCACTGCACATGTGGGAAAAAAAATCTGTAGATGTCCAGATTCAAATATAATTTGCAAAAAAATGCATTAGACAACCTAGTAGAGACGGTTAACAATACACCAAGTATTATCATTAATAAAATGTATACTTGCAGTCTATATGGTTTTTCAACGTACACAAAAAAACTTATTTTAAATTATTAATCCAGTTGTTATCAACTATAAAAACAAGTCATATCCTATTCTGATTTGTGTCATGTAAATTTTGTTGTTGTTTATATTTATGGGATGGCTCCTGTGCTAGCGATATTATATATCTTAATGGGAATCTCCAAACCTTATCTATTACTTACGTTATTCATTGTATATGTATCGTATTTATTGGTCAAATAAATTTATTCTGAGTTCTATTTTCTCTTTCTCAGATCATTATGGCCAAGCCTGCTGGTGGACCAAACCCAAACAAGAGACCAAACCCGAATGCTGATGATGACTAGTGGTGCCATCTGCAGTGGCAGTGGTGCAGCAGCAGGATCGGCTGTCGAACGAGATATCATCTGATGTTGCTCAGCAATGTTAGCTGGCTGGGACATGCAAGTGGGACTATAATTCAATCAGTCGACACACATTCTCATCTTTATGGCTTACCTTGTACACAGGACATGGTCAAGTCTTATTCTGAGATACATTATCACATTACCATCAGCACCTTTGCTGGTTGCCACAAGAACAGACCGTGTGTCATCAAATGCAGTGTTGGAAGGCACATGAGAACTTGACGTCATGAGATGGCAACTTTGTCTCTTGTTTGCCATGTATATATACGATTGTTTTCACACGATATGGTCTTTAATGTTGGCACGTTCACCTATTTCTGCAAAAAGCATTTGGTATGTTAACTGCACTGTGACGTAAAAGACTGATTACCTGAAGAATGTTTTATCAAGTCTGTACAAAATTTATATTCTGGAAAATTAAACTACTTGATTTGTATAAAAGGATTCTACAGATTGGTGAAATTACAGGTACGAAATTAATATTTGTGATTTTTTGAAAATCTTATAAATCGTACTTTGAGTAATGTTATAAAGTTCAACCAGTTTATTTTGTGCGAGATCTCTGGCAGATTTTGTTATTTGAAAGCCCAATGTTTTGGTTGTTGTAGAGTTGGAATGTGGATATGTTAGTTTGTCCCGTTGTTGTTTCTCTTATGATATTCTGTTGCCATGGCGATACTTGATGTATGCCATTCATTGTCCACGCTGACAGACTGTGTCTAGATTGGTGTCTTTGAAACTGTTTTTCTACTTTAGTTTATACATTAAACTGTGTGCCTGGATAAACCATGTGTATGTGTTATTAGTGGTATTGATGACATTGTTATGAATTATCATATTCTATTCACATCTTCCATTGGGCTATGCTATGCTAGTTATGATCTGTGAGATCGAAGTCGTCAACCACTGCTTTTGAGTAAAGTAAAAAATATAAGTAAGAAATATTGAGATAAAAAAACAGATAGGATAAGTTTTATTTGTTGATTTCAACTCTATTGTTGAATCTAGGCAACATGACATTAATTTGAAGTTGCATCGTCAACTCATTTTCATGCTGGGACAGTTAGGCCTACTGTCGAAACGTGTCTTGATCAACATTTATGTTGTGCATTTAATTAATTCTGCGCAATTGTCCGATGGCATTGCGTGATTGTTGGTTGTTATGCATTTTATATTAGTTAATTTTTATTTTGTATCGAAGGCAGTCGATTGATAAATTACTGACGACATTGCTATATTACCCTACCCTTCTTCCAGAATCCAGGAGCATGCATGGCTACCCTAATCATTAGTTTGTTGAATAGTGAAAGCATGATATTAGTAATAATCATATAAGTGCCACCAGTCGATTGTGGAGATTCTGGCAAACAATTGTTCGACGACAACTGGGAGTATAAGTTCTTTTTGTTGTTATCGTGAATACGATAAAAAAACGTCTTATTTGCCCCAAATAGCATCGCTGAGATGAAGAGGTATAATGTGAAACAACATTACTATTCGAAACATAAGAAAGATTTTGACAGCGCTTACCTGGACCAAATTCAATACTGGCTAAATTTGTGTCTCATTTATGTCCAATAGCGCCACCTGACGGAATTTTTGTGAACTACAAATACCACCCCTGCCGGATAAGTCATGAACTACATATAGGTCCTGCCTAAATTGGTGCATCTTATTTATGAACTTTGGCGGAAAGGTCACGAACTGAAAGAGAAATACAATTAACTCCCCCTGACGGATGTCAGTGAACCAAATATCGATACTGCTTAAATTCGTGCCTCTTGTTTTTTTTTACTGTAAAAATAGGTCAGTGACATTGTTAAATAGGTCATTGCGCATGCGCAATGGTGTCTTTTCTTATGTCCCATAGGTTTATAATTTTTTAGGTGTAGCGCCCCCATAGTCTGATGTTCTTGTAAACCTCAAATAATTTGAAATGCATGTTCATAAATATGCACATATTATATTCAGAGAACAAAACAACATACATAGATATTAAATTATTTTAATATTGCCTTAGTTTTTAAATGAAAATGCTTATTGATATCAAAACATGCACGACAGGTTGGAATTACTTGTCCAATTCGTTTCCTAAAAAACATGATTATGCTCAGCATAATTATAAGTATGTTATTCTCATGTGCATCCATCGTACATTTAACATAGTGTAAGTACATTTAACAGGGAAACATTGTGTATAATAATGACCCCTTGATGTAAGGTCAACAAGTACTCAGTCATACAGCTGAGTGAACTGAAGCAACGTAAAGTGAACAAACTTGCCCATGGTTCGACATAGCAGCACAGGATTCGAAACCGGGTTCTCTCGATTGAGAGTCCAATGCCACTAAGTTCCACAGAAAAAACTTAATTGAAATAAATCACTGCATTACGTACTCATTAATATCACAAATGGCAATATGTTATGCTAATTATTAAATTAAAGTCCAACTAAATGTATTTTTTAATACAGAACCAGCATCTAAATGTCATGAAATCATTACAACATACAACTTAAAAAAGACTTCAAACCCCTAATATATTACCAATATTAGTTTTGATTTGTTTTCTCTACCGACAAACGCGTAACTACTCATCGTCCATCATTGACATCCCTCTAGATTTAGTTTGAGAACCCAGTGCCACGGCATTGACGAAGTGCAGGGAACAGTCAAAGTTGTTCTTGCGGCATGTGCACCTTGCCGAATTGCATTCTGTGGAGCAGTTACACCGAATTACGTGCAACAGGGCATCAAGTGTAGGAGGCAGGTCTGTCATGACGGGAAGAAGATAACCGCCGTTCAACTTCAATTCTCAACCTACTGATCTCAAGTGGCTTACACCCATCCACTCCTGCACTTGCTGGTACACCCGCCTGCTGTGATAGCTTACACCCATCCACTCCTGCACTTGCTGGTACACCCGCCTGCTGTGATAGCGTGCTGCTGCAAATGTCAGAAATAAGGTCTTTTGTTGAATGTGCGAATTCTTGACTGACGCTTTCTCACTAAACCTTTTGTATACCTCAAGGAATCCTCAGTCTTCCGGATGTAACGGCATATAAGCACCATCCCACCTTCTGCCACAACATGCTCTGTTGAAACATCATGCGTCTCAAACTGTTCAGCTTGCCTCTAGTGCTAGCTGGACCAAACTTTCTTCAGATATGCTCCCTTTTCAAGGGAAGTGGTGTTACATCCTAATATAGCATGGGTGAACATGAAATTATTACACAATTTCGTGCTGCTGAAAATATTTCGCCGCAGCGCCGCTTATTACTTAAAAACCATATGTCTACCTTAAAATTGCACCCATCTTTCACGGTCGCGAAAAAGCACCCTAATCCTCTCATCAGACATCAATTTCCCGCCACTGATGCTCGCCACAAAACAAACAGTCACGCTCATATTTACGGGGGTGGGGCAGAACCATATATCTGCCCCCCACCGAGGCAGCTGCTCCCTGCCCCCCCCCCCCCCCCGTTCCAGCGCCTGTGGCTTGGTGTTTCTGTTTGCAAGGAAGACACCATTATTTGTCATCATCTTCATATCACCGGTGAACGTAACGTCCGCACCAGCCTTTCCTCCCACTCGTCCCTTACGTGCGTATGCTTAGTGGGTGGATTGTGATATCCATCAAAGACAATGATGGATTGATCAAACTTTCATGTCAGGTAGTCACAGTACAGCATGCATAGTTCTCGATATCTGGGAATACCACTTGGCCAAAGGATGCAATGGGACAAAGCCCCACCATCTGAACCATGGTTTCCGCCAACACGCACGGTTTATTTTGACTGAACTATGTCAACTTGAATGAATACTGACAGCATGACAGATTTACCCGTCATGGACGCCGTAATCTTCTGGCCAATGGCCTTTGCGCAATCCTCATCGACTGTGGAGCTGGTATGCACATCGGCCATGATGCTCCGCAGGGTTGAGTTGTTTCCAGATGGACTTCTGTCCGTCAGCAACAGCAATATATTTTGTGTGTCTTTCATGTCACGATATTCTCTCAATTTGGTGATGTCCTTTTGTTCATTTGTGTGGTATATTACTCCAGTAAGTTATAGCATTGACCTGTTTATCTTTGCATAGGCTGGCATGAGTAGCAGCCATGTCTTTGCTGCTCGGTCATCCCCTTTCCCTCGCCAGTCCCTCGCTGGTCTACATGCTCGCATGAATACTTTCAGCATGGATTGCAAGTAATGCCTTGCTGACTTAGTATAACGTAGATAATGGCCTGAGATTGCCAGATAGGGTAGCACCTCTGATACTGCTTCAAGATGGAGACACCGGTTTCCTATGTACCGCGTCTAAATCTAGATCGACGTCATCATCTATTGCTAATGCCATTTCACTCATTGGATCAACATCTCGCTGTTGTAGCTAATCGTGTGCATTAGGAAGGGGGACATCTAATGATCTTGAGAGTAGGAGCCAATTCAGAACTGCATCTAACAAGAGGTGTGCACGTACCGCCTTGGAAATGGCCTTACCTCTCAGGGTGTGCTCCAGTGCTTTTGATGAACTATGGTATTGCAACTCTTTCAAACCAGATCCAGCCATCGGGTGACCTATGCTCCCAAGACTCCAAGAGAACTCATATCCAAGTGGAAGGCACCTGATCTTTACTATCGCTTACATTGTTGTCATAGTTTGTTTCCCCATATATGTATAAATACCCATACATCGTTGTTTTTCATTAGTACAATATTGTGGGGGAAAGTGCTAAAATCGATTTGACTGAACGTTAATGTTAAATTGAAGTGTAGGCGCCTGAAGACAATGTGAAAGTGGCATAACACAGGCCGTCTACGCGTGCGTGCTGTGGGTTTGCCCTGCAGATCTCAGACTGGCTTTTGTTTAGATGTAATATATATTCATATTTTATTATGATTATTATCCCTGAATTTACTGACACAAGTCAGGTTCTGTCATTTGTTTATATATGTATATATATATATATATATTATGAATACCTCCTTTCAATCTTCATGAAACTGAATAGTTATATGCTACTTCGAAAATATACATTTTTCTAAAACAAATTGCATCATTCCAGACCACGAGAGCCTTGATGATCCGAACATGAACGGCGCTTGCCACATGTCTAGATTTGGCGCACGGTCCTGGGCTCTCTGCGTAAATGCCACGGTTTTAAGCATCAATGGTATTTAACTTGGGGTAAATATAGATTCCTTGTTTTTAGTCACTTCCCCAATTTTCTTTGCTCTATACTTTTGATATGTTTTAATGTTTAAACTTCGATGTAATCAAAACACTCGAAATACCTTCTGTTGCAATGTGTTCCATCTCAAACCATAATAGTCCTGGACTAGACAGCAGACACTTCCCATAATATCAGTGCAGTGCAGTAAGTTTCTGTCTTTGATACCATCATGGCATGGAGGGAAGACGAAAATGTAAACGACCTAGTATTTAGGAAGTATGCTCACACCAATCAATATCTGAACTAGTTTTCACTACCCACTACATCAAAAACTGGGTGTCATCAAAATATCGCTAGATATATGTAAAAATCGTATGAAAGTCAGAAGACGGGGAATAAAGCGTATGACCAAAGCGCTACAAGTGACAAACAAGTGACAATACAACTGCAGCGTAATAGGCCCATGACTATACTAAAACATACCGCTTCAGCTGGAACTTGCTCCATTTTACGAATTTTGCAAGCTTGGACAATTACACGTTACAGTCCACTATGCGTTCACAAGAGCACAGGCCTTTAAGAAGAATAAACAGAAGATAATGTAACGGCTCAATTCAGATAATAGCGCTGCACCGATAAAACATGACGTCTCGTGGTTGTGACGTAATAATCCAACGAGAGTATTCCTCGATTTCTTGATGGAACTTCATTTGTTCGTGCTGATTCTAGATTGAACTAAAAAGAGGGCCGACAGACATGAGTCGTGGCGTGGTGAGTCGCTGGGCTCTGACGCAGAGCGAGAAACACAAGTTCCTGGTGGAGAGTGGAGGCAACCAGGACACGCTGGTCGCGCGGTGCTGCTCGACACGGAACTGCGGCCGCCTCCGGACGACGGTCATGGACATCCCGCGCCAGTCGCTGTCCACGAGGCGGCTCCAACTGCAGTGCGACGACCTCGAGCGGCAGCGTCACCGTCGCCTCGGACAACTCAACGGACAGATCCACGCGTTGCGCATCAAGTATCAACACCTGGCCGACAAGGTGCATGAAATCGACGAGGCGAATAGCGACCTGCCGGACCACGGGGAGGACGATGCCTTCGCGCTGCCGCCGGGGTTCCGCTTCTCGCGCGATGGAACCATTAAGCACCCCCGGACGGTCGGACTGAAGGAAGTGAAGGCGATGGAGACATCGCATGATGCGATCGTGGAAAGTGCTGTCGTGTCGTCGTTCGTGTTGGCATCAGGAGGCCAACTGCGACTGGTGGGCACGGTGCAGGAGGAGTGGTCTACGGGGAGTGTCGACGACACGGCCGATTGGCGACAGTACGCCGGACTGGTGTCCGATGCACAGCCGCCGGGACGTCGTTCTGTCTCCGTGCCAGTTTTCGTCGCCGACGCCGGCCGGAACGTCGGTAAACGCTGCTGCGAGCGACTGTTCAAGCATGCATTGCGGCACCCGAAGAAGACGAACTGTCAGGCGTGTGAGATGCGGTGGCAGCAGCGATACCCGTCCACCTCCTCTGTCCAGTATAGAAGGTCGCTTCCCCATCCATTGACTAACCAGACCACGTCTTCCACGAAACGACTTATCACGGCGCAGATGTTAGCCGCAGCTCCACGCGTTGTAACTTCAACAAAGCGACGGCCGCTGCCCAAGACAGTTCCCAGATCGTCGGCCGCCTCGCCCCAAGCCGTGGCTCCCGTGAAGCGACGGACCCAGACGACGTCTTGGAACATGACGGCAGCAGGACAGACGGCGAACGACGCCCGCATCGCGAGATGTCGTCGCTACACCAGCTCCTCGCCCGACCTGTACGTGCTCCCCGGCAGCGACGGCAGGTCGTCGGTGCTCGACCGCGTCAAGTCCCTCCACCAGCCGCGTGCCTCGACCACACTGCCCAGACTGAGTCCCTCAGGCGTACTGGCCAACCGCGTCAACAGCAGTGCAGGTGGCAAGCTCAACGCATGCACGCACTCACGCACTCACGCACTCACGCACGCACGCACGCACACACACACACACACACACATTAATTGCACGCTTAGACGGATTTACGGTATTCTACCTTTTTTACCTCTTGAGTCTTTGCGGCTAGTCCTTTTGCCTCTCGATACTTATCTACCTATCCCGATCATCTGCAATGTTCTCCTACTTTATCTGTTCACCATTGCGCTTTCATCATCTCTCTTCACACTGTCAGAATGTATGTCTTCCTCTTCTCATCCACCACTCTCTTCGTCTATCGATGCTCTCATTAATCAACCTTCCTCACGTATTCTCTGTCCGGTCAACGCCATCTGCTTTCAAATACTTTCAAGCCAACCATGGCATGGCATACGAACCTATACAGTTGTAGCCAAACACCCTACCGACAGTCCTTCTGATATTCCGGCATTAAATCAAAGTGAGCGTTTCCCCGACAGACGTAGCTGTCGTGTCCGGTCCGCGGCAGGCCTCCAGCGGCAGCCTGAAGGTCAGCAGCACGGCGAGCTCCCACACCGGCGTCGACAAACCAAAGAACAGCATTCGACTGAACTTGAGCGACCCGCGCCCTCAGACGATGGGTCAACTTAACAGGATCAAAACCAAGCAACGGTCTCTGACGGTGTTGAAGAGCGAACTGGTAGGTTGACAATGGACGTAAGACCTACAAACATCCCCCAAGGTGGCCCAATAATATGTTGTTGCAAGCTCCTTGACCAAAAGGTACCGCGGCTAGAAAGGTTCGCGGAGTAACCCTGCCGTAATGAAAGATAATTAAAAATATGCACTGCGTATGTGCATTTCGCATGAGACCTTAAAAGCCGTATATCCAGTTTACCTGGTGTTTACGCCACAAATAGTAAAGTAACCTACACAGAAGACAAATATGTCCTTCTACCTTTGCACATGGGGTGATGCTTAGCTCCTGTTCTGTTGCGCTGCTTTTTCTGGTGTTGCCATCAACTGCTCCTTTCTTCACATTTCGCCTTCTCCCGTCTTTCTACCCCCCTCCCCCTCTACACAGTGCTTCCATCTTAGCTGCCTGTCAGCATTGTATTCTTACCAGGTGGCTTGCCAATATCAGTTTGCTTCTTACCAATCTTCTCATTAAGCTGCATTGTGTTCATATCTCTTCCATCGGATCATTCATTCTCCTTCTATCCATCCTCTTTGCTGCTGTGGTTCTGTCCAATTATTCTCTGACTATCCATGTGTCGCCAGGAGGACCAGTCGACGATGCTCAACCAAGACATCAAGACCTTCCTGCAGCGACTTCCGCCGGCGCAGATCATCACCCCAAGATGGCGGTCGTCGACGGGGCTCGTCATCCGCAGCAAGGAGCACCTACAGCAGCTGCCGGAGGAGGACGGAGCACCATTCTCGCAACCTCAGGTGCAGACTTGTAGTCACATGTGTGCTTCCTCTCCGTCGTCAGTCAATTCGTATCCTGTTGGATGCGTCTCTCTCGCACCATCACCATCACTACCAGTCAGTCTCACCCATTATGATCCTTTGTCTTGTCAGCTCTCTGTAGATCTCACCCACTATGATCCTTTGTCTTGTCGGCTTTCTGTAGATCTCACCCACTATGATCCTTTGTCTTGTCGGCTCTCTGTTGATCTCACCCATTATGATCCTTTGTCTTGTCGGCTCTCTGTAGATCTCACCCACTATGATCTTTTGTCTTGTAGGCTCTCTGTAGAACTCACCCACTATGATCCTTTGTCTTGTAGGCTCTCTGTAGATCTCACCCACTATGATCCTTTGTCTTGTCGGCTCTCTGTATGTGTCGTTTGCCGCACATTTTTTTCGTTTCCTCTTTCCAGCTCTCCTCACATGTTCTTTGATCACCCTCGGTGTTCGGTTGACGACCTTGTCACGTGTTGTTGTCTCATTTATAACCCTCTCACTTGTTGTCGTCTTATTAATGACACTATCACCTGTTTATTGATGACCCTGTCACGTGTTGTTGTCTTGTTCGTAACCCTGTCCTGTATGTTAACGTTTTGTCAGATTATAAGAAAGCTGTATCTGACAAAAATCTGAAATTCATTCACAGCCACTGCTATCATGTCATTGATATACTGATGAAATTTCGTCAAAATCACGTACTTTCAGCTCTCTTAAAACGCATGCATACACGGTGCGCATCGATATTGACCAAAACAACCACGTTTTTCTGCACCCATGTGTGCTATGTTGAAAAAAAATCACTCCGCCAACTACACTCTTCCAGATATGCGTCATTTCACTTGCAATACATTCTATCACAGAACCTGATAATATGCCTGGTTTAGTGCACTCAGTTCACATAAAAAGGATCTCATATTAAAAATATCACCATTTTCATGGCACTATGTTTTACTTTAATACAACAGGAAGTCTAACAATGGTGTCACCCCTAGCGTATGATTGTGTTTTGTTAGACTGACCACGACGTAACACCGCCTGACAAGACCCCCGCGGGGAGTGCGAAGACGAAGCCTCCTGCGCGGCAGATGGTCTACGTGAACCTACAGCCCGGCCCAGATCCCGGCGACGTCTCAACTGTCCGCGTGCCCAAGTGTCGCTTCGTGCGCATCAAAAGTTCCCCGCGCGCCTACGTCGTCAAGTCTCGCGCCGTGCACTGCTCGTGAATGTTCGGCATTTTCCGGCCTCGGTCGGGACTTGATCACCGACCCATGTTGTTCTCACACTAATAGGCAAATCTATCGATATCAATGCTAATAAAAATACCAAAAACTCCACGAATACGTATTGTCTCGTCACAGCGACCGACCGACACGCACACAAGCTCGCACGCGCTCACAAAATCACGAGGATGATCTCGTCTAGTTGGTTTAAATTTGCACGACAATATCGTTGCATTGGTGAGCGGAGAGCGGCGGTCGTGCTGAGATTACGCGGCACAAATTTGCTGTGTGACAATGACTCGGCCGCCGCGTTTTAGTCGTGCGTCGTGGCCACGCGTACGAGCGCCGGGTGGCTATTTAGGGATAGCCGCAGCTAAAATACACACTGGCAGTCACGCTTGCCATACAATCAGATCACTTTCATGCCTGGCAATTACGACTTGCAAATTGTTCGTCGCACTTCTGACATCGCGCTGCACAGATCACGTGAAATTTACTATCTAATTAGGATTCCTTGCGTATATTTCTTTTGTACCTACCTAAAGACCACTGTGATGGAACTCGGATTTACATACTCAGGGCAAGAGAAAGCGCGAGGGCTTCCTTTGGTCAAGCCAAGTTTGAAGTGGTAGATTGTTTAAATTATTTAACATTACATATGTAAGAAATGCGTGAAATTAATTATAAATAACATTTGGATGGTGAATGTATACAGTATATATATATATATATATATATATATATATATATATATATATATATATATATATATATATATATATATATATATATATATATACATAGCCTAGTATGATGTTTTATCATGTGTGCAAATTGTGGGTTTTTGTATCACGACACGACGAGTGTAAAATCAAAGGTTACTATTCTATGTGTAAAGTTCTGCGCATCCGTGTTAATGATTCGTTTTTGTTCTTCGTCTTCTTCCTGTTTACGACCAACATCAATATACTGACAACTATGTCGTACGGAGGTTGCTGCACATCTGAACTCACGTTCCTCAGATTATGACGAGCAGGGATAAAAGCTGAAAGGAAGTTTCTGTTCCGATACAGTCACTAGTAGAAATATTTATTTAATTTTGTATTACAAGACAACAAAGTTGGGACGAAAATAGGTGACCAAATTGGATGTGTGAAAGTTTGGCCATCATTCCGTCACGTATATTACAAAAAAAACAAAGGCTTAACAAAGAGCAAGTGTTCAATCGCGCGCGCGCGCGCGCGCGCACACGCACGCATGCATTCACACACACACACACACACACACACACACACACACACACACACACACACACACACACACACACACACACACACACACACACACACACACACATGCACACGCACGCACGCACACACGTGACCCTTGCTTTGTCATGGAGGTACACATGACCCGCTTGCCTGCTTTGTCATGCAGGTGCACGTGACTATAACAATGTATTCCGCGCGCAGCAGATACTCTTCTAGTATTGTAAATAAAATACGTGGCACGGCACAACTAAGCCTTGCCCGGCGTCGTGTGTGTCTGACATATGTTCCACCGTTCGAATATACGTAAATCCTGATCAATTAAGCATTAAGCCAGGCTATATTTTAAACTATGAACACATTGAATCATTTGGCTGTCAGTAAAATCTGATGACGACGAAAGTATGGACACCGAGGAAACGAGATCATCACACCACGAAGTATGCTAAGGTGAGATTATAGCCAACAGCGGTTATTCTACGCAAACTGTTGCGTGTTTGTTATGTCATTCCATGCGCCGTGAACACAGCACAACCCGACGGTAAGAGCGGCGTGACGTTTGTTCACGCGTTGCTGCACACAGGACCAACCACGCGTGACGGTCGTTCTATAGGCGACGTCGCCCGTTCTCCCAGTGCCCTGGTCGTTCATTGGCTATAATATTAATGGGCCTGTCCCGATTGCTTTTACAGGCGCGTCGTGCTGAGACCGCGAGCAATACAAAGGATTGATCAGATCAATATTGCAAGAGCTCTGTTAAGAGTATAAAATTAAACCAAGTCGTGACAAGTGGATATTCGCAACAACAGCAGCAGCAGGTAGGTAACTGCGTGGTGATATTATGTATATCGGCTTACAATTATGTATTATCAAATGTATGTATATATATATATATATATATATATATATATATATATATATATAGCAATGGCCAAAGAAAATGCTTGTCATTTTGTTATAGCTGCGTTTATGTGGGTTGATTTCTGTTTTATCACGGATGGTTGTTTACTATTGTGTAAGATAAAAGGAATGATACGAATGCACATCGTTAAGACAAACACAACGGTCCTTGAAGAAGTATCGAGGCATCACACTTCAAACGCACACTATGGCCCTGCTATAGAGTACAGTTTAGATGGAAGAATACATAACTGTGTGAAACGTGAATTGTGCAAAGAAGAAACTGGTTCAAAATGGGAAGAGAGACGACTGTGAGGTTTTTGTGATACGTCAGCTGCATTATGGTCTTGATATGTGAAGCCATTAAGATGGCTTATAATGACACAATAAGGAGATATGACCATTGTAGCAAAAATACGCATTGGTCACGAAAAGCGTTTGATAAGTAGAAAGAGCTGTTCAAGAAGTGTAAGCATGAAGACACTAAGTGATGCGGGTTCGAAAAGTATAGTGGAAAGTTAGCTATAAGGTTGGGGAAGGAGATCAAGCAAGTGGGTGACTTTATCAGAATGGTCATTGGGTATGTATGGTCGGAGGCAGAGGTGCAGCGGAGAACATCAGCGGACACGAATGCACGAAGGACGGTAGAGATAGTCACGAGATGCCGGATGCACTGTTAAAAACCGGACTAGAGATTAGCACTACCAAATCAAGACTGGAAGTAAGTGAGATCAACTTGGCCCGGAGAATTAATTATAGGGGTAAAGAGGGTGGGTGTACGAAAGGTGGATTTGGTGCGGGTAATGCAAAAAAGCAGAAGTGATAACACAGCAAGAAAAGAGTCAGACTACAATCATGGGCAAATCCAGAGAGGGCAGTCTAGGGGGATGGGGGCACAAAAACCTCCACTGGCGACCGAACAGGAAATGGTGTAGACATTTGTTTTGCTGCCGCGCCGCCGTAACACTTCAGCTTCTTCGCTGTCTCTCGGTTACGTGGACCCATTCAACAAGATCTACGGGCACGCGTGTCCCCCAGACAACCTTGGATCCGCCTATGACAATTATAAGAATAATAATTGAGAATACGACATTAACTAGGACAAAAGAAACGAAGAAGCGTTTTAAAAAGTGGAGGGAGAAAACGACAACAGTGATTATTGTTGAAGAATCACAGCTAAAGCAGAGCAGCAACATGCAAAGATTGTTCGGCTTCACCCCTTTATGATAATAGGCTACTTCAATATTGTTGGATTATTACAGATGCGGACTTCTAGAAAAAGTCAAATATAATTACAAATACACACAACTTACATGTGCAACTACACATGTGTATTGTATCGACGCTGGTTGCGATTTATTGCAATGAAGTGTCGGGTTTCACAGGTAAACGACACGACACTGACTGTGACTGACATCGCTGACTTATGATTGTCAGACCGCATCACCAGTCGTGCCAGCGCCATTATCCCTGCACCGATCTTGCGTTTCTATTTAGCGTTTCCAAATGTATTCGAATCACGACGTCGTGACATCAGTTTAATATGAAGCATTCGAACAGACCTCTCAGTGTCTGTCCGCCGATGGCACGAGGTCGTATCGGGTTGTGTTGGCGGGCTGCAGAGCATACAGTCCCGTTAGACAATAATGTTCACATCGACGTACTCTTGTGACTGCCAACACCTTTATTGCTGGGGACGGCCTACACCAGCGCGAACGTACGTATTCGCGTGTCATTATATTATTGTTAATTAAATACTCCGAGCAATAAATGGACCGCGGTGGCGTATGCGCTAGAGCTTCGGACTCTCAATCTTCCGAGTTCGATTCCTTTTTTTGCCGTTTCGAAGTTTGATAAGTTCGTTCACTCCACGTTGCCCTAGTTCACTAAGTTGTACAAACGAGTACCTGGCTATATAGACAGTGGTGGATATTTATGACGACTAGTTTTCGCGCGTCTATTGCAGCGTGGCTGAACGCTTCCCAAAGAAGTCAGGATGGTGTTCGGATGAACAGATTTGTCAGTGCGTTAAGTGTACAGCGCTTTAAACAAGCCAAATGACCAGATACCGCTCTATGCAACATAACTTTACCATTACCTTTAAATGACCGAAGCCAAAGGAAAAGTTCGATATCCACCCAGTATACTATGGTTCAAGGGTGTCACACTTCACCCTCTTGAAGTATATTAGTTACATAATCCTACTTCTCGGGGAAGTAGCCCTATTCGAGCATTGTCACTGAATGAATATTAGAGTAGTGACACGCGTGAAGGAGACACGTAATCACTTCCTCGAGGCCCGTGACAAACCGTCACTTGCAGACAATGATTGAGCCTTGTAAGCACGCACTGGCTAGACGCATTGGCTAGACAGACGGCTGGCCTTGATGTGGATCAACAGTCACAAACTGCATATCGTAATTGCGATACGAGATGGCCATACGTGTGTGTGTGTGTGTGTGTGTGTGAGTGTGTGTGTGTGTGTGTGTGTGTGTGTGTGTGTGTGTGTGTGTGTGTGTGTGTGTGTGTGTGTGTGTGTGTGTGTGTGTGTGTGTGTGTGTGTGTGTGTGTGTGTGTGTGTGTGTGTGTGTGTGTGTGTGTGTGTGTGTGTGTGTGTGTGTGTGTGTGTGTGTGTGTGTGTGTGTGTGTGTGTGTGTGTGTGCAGGTAGCGATAAACCAAAAACCCCCGAGTTACATGAAAGTAGAACTGTTTAGATATATCTTGTGGTGACGTTTTACCAACATGAGTTCTTATACAACAGGAATGGAATATCAGCGAGCATTGACTAGCCTTAGATATTTAAAACCTTAACTTATCTTTAAACTACAGTGACGCACCGTCATTTGAAATCATAAACAGGACGGGCATTACTCATTCTGGGCTTATGAGGTATAATTATACGGTCTAAATAGTGCGTAGGCTCGTGTCACTTATTGTCGTAAAGCGATGCTAAAAAGTCTTCGTACATCTCGTGCAATGTAAACAATCAGACTCTACACGACTTGCTGAATAGTCGTCGTGTTGTTTCTTAAGCTACTTTTTGTTTTAACTTTTGAATACGCCCAGACGCACACACACGCACACATGCACGTTGTTAGAGGTACGTATGTAGGATACAACAGATTCAAAAGATAAAACAAAACATAGCACAAGAAACAACACATCGATTATTCAGTAAGCCATGGAACCTATAATTGTTTATCCAATGTTTACACTGCTCGAAGTGTACGAAGACTTTTAGCATCGTGTTATGACAATAACGGACGTGAACCTATGCGTTGGTTAGACCCTACCCGTCTTTTTACAGACACTCATAAGATCAGAAAGTGTAATACCCGTCCTGTTTATGATTTCAAATGGCATGGCGTCACTGTAGTCTAAAGATAAGGTTTTAAATATCTAAGGCTAGTCAATGCTCCTTGAGAGTCCACTCCCGTTGTACAAGAACACGCGCAGTCGGGGCCCCTGTTGGTAAAGCGTCACCACAAGAGGCCCTATAAACCGTTCTACTGTAATTTAATCCGGAGGTGTTTGGTTTACTGTCTGGAGGACACACATGCACACACACGCGCACACACACGCACACACACACTCATGGTGTGTATCCCGTGGCAGGGTCATCGCGATACGTGTCGGCCTGCCACAAGTTACATAACACGTGGTTGGTGAGACAAGACCTCCTCAATCACAAACGTGGGATTGGCGCAGGAAATAGTTTTCCATATTTCCAGGAACGCTCAGAATTCATTATTTGCACTTCCATTTTAGCGTATCCTCAGTGATTGTGAGCGGCATATATTCAGAGCATGTAGCCTACACCTACATAACTCGCATTGTTTACATACCTCCGCATAGTCGGTCAGTTCGAATAACTACAAAATTAAGTTCATGCCATGTGAAGACGAGAGAAACGCATCAACTTACCATTGCCCACTCGCCATTCCTGTTGCATGCTGACATTTATGCGTGATCATCACCATTATTCTCCGTGCATGGTGATCGAGGTTTATCATATCCCCTGGAATCGATTTGCTGTTTGAGCTAGTATATAGCTAGTCCATGATATAAATATATATTTTCATTTGTATGCGTGGAACTCTTGCAATTTGAGATGCCATGAAATCACCTTAGTTGCCACGCACGCACGCACGCACGCACGCACGCACGCACGCACGCACGCACGCACGCACACACACACACGCACACATACGTACGAACGCACACGCGCACACGCACGCACCAATGCACACACGCACGCACGCACGCTAATTGGTGACTAGGCCTAGACTCTGTATGATTCCCTCTAAGATTCTGTAGGTCCCTATGCACAGTTTAATCGTAGTTACACCAATTCCCAAAAAAATTCCGCTCTCCCAATGTTTTGTAAAAAATTATAATGTACACCTCAAAAATCATCCACGCTGTGGGCCTGCCTATATATAGGCCCCTTTTAGTCCCGTATATAAAATTCAAATATAAACATCCCCTCTTTGTCTTTGTATTATGATTTTCCCTTTCCCTTTTTTCCCTTTTTTCCTTTTAAATTTTTTCTTCCTGTCTCTTGCGCACACCAACGTCGTCTGATTATCAAATTTGACAGCTCGACGTAAAGATTGAAGATTGCAAACGATTAATATATGTCGATCTTGACTTAAAGTAAACTAAATTAATATTACTGTTAGGCCTACCGGCGTAATCGAGGCGTGACCTTTACAATGCGTGCACCTTGCGTTCGACGTGTTTACCGCTATGACAAGTCACGTGACGGCCGGGTCAAAGTTGAAAAATGGCGATCGCATCGCACGTATTTTGTCGCTAACGAATCTGCTAACGTACGACTGCGTTGTCGTACGGTTTCGTTTATCGGCATGGAAGAGGATGTGACGGTAGTTGACGAATTGAACTGTGATACTATTTTAGCTGCAGCGCCGAAAATTCTTGAATTGTTCGGCGTTATAGTGGAACGGTTGGACGCTGTTGACGGTGGTGTTTTTATTAAGACGAGCTCTGCCGCTGGTCCGGCTTCGTCGTCGAGATCTAGCGATGGACCGTCGTCATCGGACAAACAGCAAAGTTCTGACGGCGATTCGGGTGTCATAACCCACCCTGCTATAGCTGAAGACGTAGGCCTAGACAGTGTGAATAGTGCGAAGGTTTGTATATGAATATGTGTTTTGGTTAGTGAGTCGAGAAACAAGCCAGGTAGCCTAATATAGGTATGACTTCCGGGTTTCATGCACCGTCAGGTCAACTGGCTGTTGTGATTGTCATTCGTCGTGACTACTTCGTCGATGACGGTTTCCAGTCGATTGGTGCTCAAGTCGTGGTTATACTGTGAAAGGTTTGCTACGTTTTATCCGCCTTAAATGTATGTCTAAAGTAGTAAGAAAAGATGGGAACAGTTTTGAAAACTGGTTGATTATATCGGTACCATTATATCAATCACAATCAGTGACTTTTACAGGAATACAGCGTCACCATTTTGAAGCAGGCTACAGTACAGAAATTTACCGGATTTTTACTTGACACTTGACCAGTACACAGTATTTACCTATGGGCTTTGGACATAAGTGTATGTTTGTCAGTTGTTTGGACAAAAGGTAGGGTCTCACTTGATGTGGATATGACTTTACTGTGACAGGAACGTCATGGTACGCATGACAAACATTGAAACTGCCATTGTAGAATGTAAGGAAGGTTCAAGCCTAGATTATTCAGGCTCCATTAGGTGGCTGCTGGACTTCTGGTCGGCCGCCGTACTAGGCCTAGAATATTTATGCCTTTTCAATGTTTGTCAGTAGTTTCCGGTTTACCCCGAATCCGGGTAAAGATGCTAATTGGCTCTCAAACTAACTTTAAAATAATACAAAATTAAGTTAAGGTCACACACAAATGTGTCACTTCTTGTAGACTTATAGCTAGAAGTGGTGGTGCCTTAAACTATAATGTGAATCTGCTAACATAAATAACCACTCAAGATTGTTATTTACCCTGGGCATCTAGGGCAGTTTGGAGTTTAGCATCGTAAGTGCATTGGCTTCATCTGATTGTAGCAATGCTCTTGCTATATAATTTTATAATGTTGGATTGGGATATCTGTAATTTAAATGCAACAGAAAACATATTTTAAACACTAAATATTTTAAATATTGTGTAATGGTCGTGGTCTGTTTTTAGTGGAATAATATCTTAATTAAATTGGGTTAGCTACAAATAGTTTTGAGTCATTTCATAAGGTGTACCAGTACTACCAGTTTTAAACTTTTAAAGACCAAGTTTTTATTAGAGCTCTGTGACATTTAATATAAACTGCACCAAAGCTATGCCATAGGTTTTTATGGCTTAGATATCATCAACCCTTTTAAATGTTACAACTTACATTGCTCATATAATTACCACTAATTAATACACGTTTCATATTGCATACATCAGTATGAAGTGCAGCTTTTTTAAAGTTCATGAAAAATACTTTTAACGTGCATAGTACGATTGGTAGAGCATGACTTAAATTATGTTATCTTGATCATTTCTATATATATTGAGTTAATTAAATGTCTAGACAATAGACATACCCATTTCATTGTATGATATCCCCACAATATGCCATTGTTCACTGCAGCTGTATCACGCTTCATGCAATATCAGACTGTAGTTGAGTGTCAACAAAATTGTCGTGTGCTGGGTGGCTAAATATAACTCCTTGCACAAATAAACTTCTCTCAGCTAATACACAGAAATGTAAGAGTTTGTGGATGGAAGCCAGAAAGACTGGGTAGCTTTATGTTACAGTATAATAGTTAGGTAGGACTAATTTCCCCAGAATTTTTTACCACACCCAGTCAAAAATACTTTAACAAATTCTCCAATGATTTCACCAACACTAAAAACAAATTTCCACAGATGAGCTAGCATGTCAAAGTGGATACTGTGTGGGTTTGATTTTGCAAAATTAATTTGACTTGTGACAGACCTGAGCATATATGCTCAGGCTAATGTCTTAGCAAAAAATTGTGCAGCTCTGCCAATAAAACTTCCTTATTTCACTCTTACTGTGGTACTATCATGTATACCTCAAATCTTTGGTGTAAATTGAAGAAAAAAAAGATTTTGAAAGGTATTACTGTTACATATAACAACAGTTTTATAATTTTACACAATTTATTATCATGCTGTAGTTTTATGTTTGCTCCAAACTGTGTTAAATCTTTTAATGAACGTATGCATTCATCCATATTTAGCTTATTATGTTGTCTTCAACGATCTGAAAAATCAACTTTTTATTAATTAATTTTATACTTTTAATACATTTTAGAAGTCCCATGTTTAAATACTGGACTACTCAATTGTATATTTGAAGTTGAACGCACATTTTATATAAAGTAGTCCCCCCTCTTATAAGGCCCCCATTGCCGATGGCCATCCGAATTACGCGGCCATATTTTCATTGCATTAGCGTTGTCTAATACAAACCACCCCTCACTAGTGGCCACCTGGCTAACGCGGCCAATGGCCGGGGTTATAGGAAGAGCCTACCCCTCGGCAGCGGCCAATCAGCAGCCGAAACTGCTATTTTTAATTAAATTTATTAAGTAGGCCTACCATACACACTCGTCGTGCTGAGTTGGCATTCATACTTGTGTTACAAATTACATTATCTATGATAAATCAACTGTTATTTTCCATATAAATGATGTTCACTGTCCATTTCTTTTCACATGCTACATTCATTGATGGTTCCACCTCACCAGAGGCCACCCGCCTTGTAAGGCCACTTTAGATTTGCTGAAGGATTGGCCTTATCAGAGGGGGACTACTGTATATACTTTTTAGTAACCACCTTTTTTATTTCATGTGTGTCTATATCTTTATATTTTTTATTTACTTGTATTTTATGTATACGTATGGACTTTTCTGTGAAATAAACATTATTATTATTAAACAGAAGTTTGAATGGAGACTCTAGGAGGTTTTTAAGTAACACCTTTGTTTTTGTTGAAGAAAGAAGGGATTTGTGAAAGAAATGATCCATTTTTAACACCTTGCATTTGTGTTGTTTCTCGCCACAAAACATGTCTTCTTCCGGTAAATGCCCCCAATCATTAGGTTGGTTACTCTGGCATTGGGAATTTAGAGAATGAGATCCCAGCTCAGTGAGTCTACAACAGGTTTTCCATTTCCCTGCATGGGATTTTTTACTTCCCCTGGCATAGACACCAGATAGAAGATACCAAAGGCTTATGAACAAAATTAGCCAAGTTTTGACACAATGGCTGATGCCAGTACCAAACAACTGATCGGTCGGTGCCAGGATTCAAACCCTGGTTCTTCTGAACAACAGTATGGCACTTTGACCGCCAGCGTTTTGGGTACAAAACATCAGACTCGGCACATTTGGTGGGTATGGGGACTGTTAAAACTCTGGTGACTCGGATGGTCATGTTAGTGTATGTCCTGTCTCGTTAGTTGGGGCCATAGAAGAAAGAAACATTGAGGACATGCAATGCTGTAGTGACCACTGACTATCTCCAGTGACAGCATACGTAGGGCATAGCTTGGTGGTAATGTTTTGAAAAGACTTACTAATGGAATTATACCTCATTAAGTTAAAACCATCAACATATTCTAGCACCACAATAGATTTATAGATTTCAGTTGATGTAGAAAGTTGCCAAAGGCAGGAAACAGCTGGAAAGTGAACAAATAATTTGGATCCCTGGTTCTGATAGTTGTCCCAAAACGAAATGCTACAGTTACCCGGTAGTTTAATTTGTATGGAAAAGTCCACACGCACCATGGTAAAAACCATACTGTACAGGTCAGATAGTTATGTTGAACCAGGGGCACTCTAGATAGCTTTGTTATGTATCAGGAGTACTCCTTTGTGTGTGAGCAACGACCTGATAGCATTGGTCATTCTGCCAGGACTTCCTCTATGTGCCATACAGACATTATTCATGACAACTATATATATATATATGTATATATATATATGTGTGTGTGTGTGTGTACTTCCGTGTCTATGATTATGTAATTTGATAGCCTGTATGCCAATTTTCTTTGGCTAACTGACTTACAGTGTATAAGGAGCATTGAGTGATGTTTCTTTCTTACTTCTACAATCACATCTAGAAATCTGACTACTCAAATGCACTTACGTCAGAGCAGGTGAATATTGTAAAAAGATAATTTCCCCAAAATATACTGGACTTTTTCGTCTGTAACCAAGCAGGAAATCTAACAGTGTCCTGACCCCTTCAGCTTTACTGTGCCTGACCCTCACCCCTCTGTACAGCAGGGAATAACAAGGAGACACATAGAGGGTTTCAGCAATACTGACCCTCACCCCTGTATTGCAGGGAACAAGGAGGAGAGCAACATGATGAGTTCTTTTTTCTGTCTGACTGTGGCAGCCAGTCCCAATGAGGGCCATCAGGTTTCCAGTGGTGAACTCGGTTGGCTATTTCATCATAGTGCATCACATATCTTGCTAGATGTAGACGTTATTGTCTCACAGTGGTGGAGATCCGTGGTACACTTCTGTCCAGCTCCTGGTGTTTGATGTTTCATATAACTAAAATACCTAAATTCCCTAAAACTTATACAGCTACTGCTGTACATTTACTACATTATAAATTGTATAAACAGGAATGTTAATTTAAAGCATTCAATGAAAATATGATCTTCGATGTATGTCCTGGCATATTGTAGGCATCCTATTCGCTCCATTAAGGTGGTCTGTAGTATTTTAGAATTTCACCCGGGGGTCCCTGGTAGGGTGGGAGCTTGGGGTGCTTGGCATTATATAGTAACTTTGTAGCTTGGCAGGATATTTGTATAGTAACATTGCAGCTATCCATGGGCATCGTATAATCTCTTTGATCTAGAGGCGGCTTTAACCAGAACATATTACAAGGTGTGTTTTCTTGCCATGCAACACTGGAGTAACTCGGCTAGTATTGTATATTTTGGTATGCAAATGAAACTTGCCATAGATGACCTTGAGTGCCATTAATTACTGACGATGTGCTTGCAGGCATACATGCGGTGTCTGACCTGTGATGACTCCCTGCGTCATGTCCACATGACGCAGTATGACACTGACGTGTATGCAGTGCTCCAGCACAACAGTGGAACCATCGAGCAGCAGACACAAGCGGTCATTGCGTGTGACGACAGTACTCGCACGGTCACGATATCAGGACTTCGAGAAAACGTAGCAATGGCCACGGCTCTGACCAACCGGATGCTGTCAAGCGTTGGCCAGTTGCATCACATGACTCTGGGGCCGAGCACAAGTACAGATGGCGCCATCTATCACAGTAAAAATGGTGCCACCTGTCTCAGCGCACTGGCCAGGCATGAACGCCTCTGTCGAACCGTGTCTGGAAACAACAACAGCATCCCCAAATCACAATCGGACTCTGCGATGTGCAAAAAGAAAGCACTCTGTCGGACTAGGACACTCCAGGAGGATTTGTCTGCGGCCGCATATGCAGATAAAATAGAATTTGCGTTGAAGCTTGGATACACAGAAGATCAACTGCGTTGTGTGCTTGAGAAACTCGGGTGGCATGTCGGAAAGAACGAATTGCTCAGCGCACTCGTACAGCTCGGATCACTTGAGAAGAGCGACAATGAAAGCGATGAGCTGGGCGACCTAAATAGGTCAGGTCAAAGTGACAGTGATGTCAGTGGGTGTGACCTTGACCTTACTGCAAATTCTGACGATTGTTCTGAAATGGGTGAGAGCAGCAATCTTAGGCCAATTGTCATTGATGGAAGCAATGTTGCCATGAGGTAAGTTATATATGGGGCTTGTAGTTGAATATTGTCTAACATACAGGATTGTGTAATACTTTATTATATAGGGCTCCATATTTTCTCTACATGTAGCCAGGTGATACCTACTTTCCAACACTGAATCTTATTCCCCTAAACTGTTACACATATTGAGGGTTTGCATTAAACTTTAAATGGTTTGTTTTTATATTAATTAATCTGAAGTCATAAATTGGAAGAAATGTCTTGAGATGTTTCCTGTTCCATTGATAAATTTGGGAATTCTAAATTTCAACTACCGCCATGTTAACATTTTTATTTCAAGAATAAGTCATTTTATTGTCTCAGGAAGGTATTTTATTTTAAAAAAACATCAGCAATAGAGTGCCAATAAGCTAATGTCTCTTTGAGACAATGATACTTGCCAAAATGGTTACAGGTAATCATTTGATCAGACATACTGACATGACATGTGCCATTGTGATTAAATATTTTATATAATTATTATGTGTAGATGACTAAAAAAGTCAAAAGTGAAAAAAACGAATTATTTACCTGTTGGTACGAAACTATGGTATGATAGCATATTGACATTAGACATTCTGCCCTCAGTATTTGAACTTTCTTTCTGCATTGTTAAAACATTCGGGAGTGAATATGTTAGAATACATATTATGTATAATTAATATATATGTATTACAATAAATGGAAAACCTTCCTTTAAAAGAGCCAACACATGAAGCTAGAAACAGTGTACATTAATGTTATATTTGTATACAATGATAGGTGTGAGTGAAGATGAGACTTAGTCATTTCTCATCCATAAGGTCATTAAATGGGACACTGGGACGTGCTCCTTGTTTTTCACCCCTATTCTTTGTTGTAGTATTTTTAGTAATGGTGTTAAATTATAATCATTATTTACCAAAGAAATGTGGTACCTATAATAACATTCAGACATTCACCAATGCCCTGTAGAAATATTTTATTCCTTTTGAAGAAACAAATTCCAATATAGAGAAGCATTTTGTGTTGTGTATTTTGATACAGTAACTCGTAGTCAAACTGAAGATGGTGTGAATCCATATCTTGTTGTGTTGTCGGACATCACTGAAAAATAAATAACTTATTGACGTTTTTATTTATTTCAGTTTATTTTTACTTTTGTTAAATTCAACATAGTTCATTTAATTGCATGAAATTATACGTGAAGCCAGTGTTATTAGCCTTTGTTATGGTTCATACGTTCGCATGTTGTAAAACAAAATATATAATTTTATCTATTATATTACAAGTATTTTTTCTGCATGATATTATTAAAAAAATTCTGTAAAGCACTGTAACTACAAATATATATAAAATGTATTATTATTATATTACTGCAGTGAACTGTTGCTTTCTTCTTGGTATCATTCTTGATAATGTTTTGGTTTCAGCCATGGAAGTAAGAAGGTGTTTTCTTGTTACGGGATCAAGTTGACTGTGGACTGGTTTCGTAAGCGCGGCCACATAGAGATCACAGTGTTTGTTCCCCAGTGGAGGAAGGAGACCTCCAGACCCGACTCTCTCATAACAGGTCTGCAGTCGACAAGCTTTGAACTTAGCAGTCATTATTTATCAGGGAGTGAGCAGAAGGAATCAGGGGTCACATCTTTATTTTAAATCTAACCCAAAAAATCATGTGCACTGAAATCTAACTCCCATTTTATACATAGGTACACATTATTGTTGGCAAATTGACCCACACCAAATCTCCAGTTGACACTAAAATCCGACCACCCCCAAGCCAGGCCTTAAAACATATGCACTGAAAACAGAGTCCATTCCTGAATTGTCTGCCCCAAACCCTTCGATACCTTATGGTAGCTTACAGATGTACACAACATATCTTACATGTTTCATTAGTTAATTAATGCATACCTTACAGACAGACTATATTGTTATAACATTGTTGCACACTAAAACTGCAATTTTAATTGAACTAGTATGTGTATAATGTATTCATGGAGAATTTTATTCAAGTATCTTATTGCAGATTTTTATTCATCTATGCTGCAGTTGTTTTGACAGACTTAAGGGTATTTTTGATTTGACTTTCAAAAAAGGTTATTGAAAGAAACATCAAATGTATTTACTGCTCAGTTTAGTGAAGTGACATAATAGTCGCTCTTCTCCTTCTCAGTATAATCCATAGTGAGGCTGCCATCGCTACCAGGCCTCAATTTTTTTTAGACCACAAAATAATTCATCCATCAAGGGCACCCTGGGTTGAACTGATAACATGGGCATTATAATTGTGTGCTTTTTATGAGGAAAATTACAAAAAGTATTAAAACAACAGTTATTCATTGTTTATTGTCTTCAGATCAAGAGATTCTGTTAGAACTGGAAAAGGAGAAAGTTTTGGTGTTCACACCGGCGCGCCGAGTGTGTGGGAAGCGAATTGTTTGCTATGATGACCGATACATAATCAAATTGGCGGCTGAGAATGGCGGCGTGGTTGTGTCAAATGACAATTACCGAGACTTGATCAATGAGTCGACAGAATACAAGAAAGTGATCGAAGAACGCCTCTTGATGTACTCCTTCGTTAATGACAGGTAAATTCTACTGTTGTATTCTTGTTAGGGCTAGTAATAAAAATAATGGTTTATCCAGAAATAAAATATGTTCAGAGGTGCATAAAGTACAACTTTGAGAATATAGTTATTGCAATAAAATTCATAAATGAATATAGTAGTTATGTGTGGTATTGTGTACATTACAGGAAAAAGTAACAAACTTGGTTACAAAGTGAAGCAATCATCTGATAAAGATATCGATGAAATGTTAGTGTTACAAATATATTTTCATTACGTTATTACATGATCTAGTTTTGAGTAATTAGAAACTATCAAAATCAATGCACCTCACTGTAACAGCTCAAGGGAATCTTGTCTGTTGAAATCATATGAGTTTTATGTATTATTGACACAATTATAAATTATTTTCTTAAATTGCATTGGTATAATTCATCGTCTAGATATATTAAGACGCTAAATTTGGGGCTTAGTAAGTGTATCTCCTCCCAGGTGCCAAGGCCTAGTTGCCCCATCTATGTTATTTGGCTTCCTTGGACCGTTAGCCTGTGATCTGTCAACTGGTGATGTGTTAAAAAACACAGTTATTTAGACTTATTTACTTTTTCATGACAAATTGAGTGGTAAAACATTTGCCACAGTGACATTCAATTTACTGAGAATTATTACCAGCTGTATGCAATGGCGCAAATTGGCTACAACAGAAATTAAATGGTCAGCAGGAATAATAAATTTAAGATAAAAACTACTGTACTATACTGTTGATAATGAATGGCGTTGGTTTGTTGCTCCATGGTGGGTGTAAGCTGGTGATAATGAATAGCGTTGGTTTGTTACTCTACGGTGGGTGTAAGCTGGTGATAATGAATGGTGTTGGTTTGTTGCTCCATGGTGGGTGTAAGCTGGTGATAATGAATGGTGTTGGTTTGTTGCTCCATGGTGGGTGTAAGCTGGTGATAATGAATGGCGTTGGTTTGTTGCTCCATGGTGGGTGTAAGCTGGTGATAATGAATGGTGTTGGTTTGTTACTCTACGGTGGGTGTAAGCTGGTGATAATGAATGGTGTTGGTTTGTTGCTCCATGGTGGGTGTAAGCTGGTGATAATGAATGGCGTTGGTTTGTTGCTCCATGGTGGGTGTAAGCTGGTGATAATGAATGGCGTTGGTTTGTTACTCTACGGTGGGTGTAAGCTGGTGATAATGAATGGTGTTGGTTTGTTGCTCCATGGTGGGTGTAAGCTGGTGATAATGAATGGTGTTGGTTTGTTGCTCCATGGTGGGTGTAAGCTGGTGATAATGAATGGTGTTGGTTTGTTGCTCCATGGTGGGTGTAAGCTGGTGATAATGAATGGCGTTGATTTGTTGGCCCAAACCCAAATCACCTTAACTTGAATGGCAATGAGATGATTGGATAATAGCTCAACCAGACTTCCATGTTTTGACAAGGCAATATGCCAGAGGGTACTGAGACTGGTGTATCCAGAACTGCCCCTTGGCGTGTGAGGTTGTTGCAAACTAGTTGATAGTAGTAGACTAGTAGAGGTAGAATTGTTCTGTGCAGAAATAAATGAGTCATACACCAAACTTTGACAGATTCTCTACCAATCGCTTAACTACTTGCAATAGAAAACATGCTTTATCTCAACACATAAAAATAACAACATTTCACATGTTGATCATGTCTACTTTCCCATGGACGCTGTCGCATCGATCTCATTCAGAAGCCATAGCTATCTCATACATTCATTAATTATATTTTATTTACATTAATTAATTGTCTGGAAATGACCCCACAAATGCAGCCTTGCCTGACACCTTATGTCTATCCCCAGATTCATGCCTCCTGAGGACCCCCTGGGCAGACGTGGACCTAGTCTTGACAACTTCCTGCGTATGGCACCTCTGCTGCCTGAGCCATTGCCCCCGACGTGTCCGTACGGCAAAAAGTGTACCTATGGCAACAAGTGTCGCTATTACCACCCAGAACGTGGCCTGCAACCGCACAGGTCTGTCGTCGAGAAACTGGCCGAACGCGCTGATAAGAACAGATTGGCCGCCAGGGGGCACCCCACAGCATCGCCGACCAACAGTCTTACAGGTGTGTATTTTTTCAAGATTCTTAAGATGTTTGTAATTCTGTTATATGAAGGGTTGATAACAACCAATGATAGTTGAAGTTATTTTCTAATACTTCCTGTTGAAAGTTTCTGGAAATATTTAGAAGATAGGAAGCAATTTGAAAGCGTCTGTGGTGGGGAGCTTTGTCACGTAATATGAAATGTAATTTTCAAGGAAAATAAACCTTTTTTGTTACATTGAATGCCAACCTCCATAGAGACTAGTGAGCATAGCAATTGTGGCTAGGGCAGGTTTAAGTTTTTACAGGGTAGCTAATACTAGCTATACAAAAAACTGCACTGGGTAAGATAGATAAATATGTTATGTCATATTCAAATTATAGTTTTTTGGCTGAGCAAGGTGTAATTATCACCCATGTGTACATTTCTCAGACCATTTTATTGTTTTCATCTGCAGGTGGCTCTAGCCAGAAACCTGCGTCTGCTAAAACACACATCAAACGAGCGCTCACAAAAACCAGGTCTTTGGTGACTGGAGGGTGTGTGTCTAAAACCCCACTGGGGCCAAGAAACAGTATGTGCTGCAGCAGTATTAGCCGAGATGTCTGTAGTGACATGTCAGATATCCAAGTCACCAAGAAAGTGACATCTCCGGATGATCTTGACATGTCAAAAATGACAGTTTCTGTGCGGGTGTCACAAGGTAACTTTGCTGACACGACCTTCTGTCACGCGACAGAGCAACCGACAATGGTGACACAAGAGGACTCGATGATGACATCACATGACAGAAGGTCTATTGGTCTCCCGAACCAGGGGCAGGGAAACTCCGGGGCAGTGCTGCATCATGGGATGCATGAGCTGCCTCAGTCTGGAGGATCAATGGTGCGGGAGGATTGTGTGCGGGCCAATGAGGTGTGGGCGTGTTCCTCCCATATCCTTCTCCCCTCCCGCTCCGAGCCCTCTCACCTACACCTTGGGAGTGGCCATCTCTCCCTTGCAAGGAAGCTCTCTGATGAGTCAAGGTTATCCCTCCAGAGGGAGCTGTCTCCGAAAGGTGCCGAAGATTCGCGGTTGTCGTCTGCAGATGGCATCACAAAGCAACAGCCGAAAGCTGACTGGTTCAATGAAGCGAATGATGCAGAGAAGTGGTTCGTGTCGAATTCAGCGCGATCGTCTCCGCAGTTAGAGAGTCAGGTAGCGACCAGCGCAGCCAGCACCGCTGAGACAAGTGGTACTGGCTTCAGACGGCGCAAGTCCTGCGGACGAGTCGCTCCTCAGTATGATCTGCTGCGTCAGTTCCGCACAGATCACTCTCCTCTCAATCGAAACCTGAGTGCACCTGTCACCACGGCAACGGCGCTCCCGTTCCCACGCAGCAGTGGCGCCACCATGCAACGACAGAGCAGCACATCGGATCCACTGCTTCACACCAAGGACGATGGCGCATATGTGATGATGCCGACAGAGGTGCCCCCTGGTGGTTGTGTCGTGACAACACCACCCGTGTCATGGAGCTTCTCGACTGAGAAAAAGTTTCAGCACCGGTCACCAGTCTACCGAGCGGCGCCACCATCTGTGACATCACTCGGGCCCAATCGCCAGATAAAGGTCGCGTTCACCCCGATGGTGCAGCAACCCTTTCCGACTAGGCAGCGATTGGTCAAAACCCAGCCACCTGTGGTGCACATGAGCAGTGACGCAATGATGGATGCCTTCGTCTCTCGTTCACCCAATCACATGATCCCAGTGGACGTTTCACCGATGTCAAGACAACAAGCAGAGGTCATGAGGTCATATGGGAATGTACCGTCTCATGTCCATGTAGCGGAACCTGCGGCGATGAATGCTACCGTGCAACAACACATGATCCCAAACCTGAGTCAGCCCCCACCTTCCTACCAGGTGGCGCCACAGGTGGCAGCCGTCTCGGAGAAGAGACGCAACTTGTACTTCCACCTGTGTGGTCTCTTCCCGGAGGAGAAGGTTAGTCATGTGATGCAGCAGTATCCGACGGAGACCAGTCCGCAGATACTGTGCACCCATCTCATCCGTATGAGTTACGTCTGAAGGGGGACATCCGTGTCTGCACAGGGAGCAGTTGGTGCTTGATAATTCTTTTAAGGACATTCAGTACATACTATTTGTACAGCAGTCAGTGTCAGCTCATTACCCAGGGAGCAGTGAGTGATTGCTACTCTGTATTGGGCGCAGTTGTTACTTGCTACTTTAGATAGCGAGCTGTATAAATGTGATTGCTTTTTTGTGTAGGAAGGTGTTGGTGATCGAGTCTTTCCACAGGGAGCAGTCAGTGCTACGCTAATTCGCATGGGAGGAGTCGGTGATTGCAGTTTTGGTACAGGGAGCAGTTAATGCATGCCCCTTTTCAAAGGGAGCAGTCATTGCATGCCACATTCAGAGGGAGCAGTCATTGCTATCTGTCAATGGAGAAATATATTTTTAAAATCTTACCAGTGAAAATAAATATTAATGCAGATATGTGTAAAATTATTTCATTTAATAATACAAGCAGACATTCTATTATAGTGGTTATACTGCGAATACTAGTCTTTTCCAGTTGTGATGATGGTTGTTATTTGTATATATTCTTGATCCCAAAAAATTGTACAGAAGTATCTATTGTATTCAGGTTAGAAAGCTGCAGAAAATGATAATGGAAGGTTACTGTTTGCAAGATTCATTAACCACAATGATTTGTATATATTAAATGTTATGTATAAAGAATCTCCCTGTGCACATAAGACAATTGTTGGTTTTTACATTTACCTTTTTGGTAATAGGAATACATAATTTGTATTCACATGGTGCCATCTAGTGAGTGGCAGTCACGTCACCTGGTGAATGACCTTTAGCAATACAATTTTAATGGATGTTGTTCAATATTAGTAATACATAAGAAAACTGCATGACTTGCAGGTCAGAACTTGTCAGTGTTACGTCTTACAGGGAAATTATACTGTTCAAGAATTTGTTTAATATAATTATGATACAGCCAGTGCAAGTTAGAAAATGACAAAAAATTATATTTTATAAAAAAAAACCTTGGGAAAGTGGGATTGAGAACGTGGTATTTCCCACCCGCAAGCCATAGTGTAGACTCATGGTGGAAACCACAGTTGGTGGATAACATTGTACACAGACAATGACTGATGTTTGATTATACCAACTTATTGGATTATATGTGGAACTTGGTACTTGCTGGTCTTGTATCTGGTTGTTCATGTAGCATCCATCTTTACAAGCCTTTCTGTGCATTTCTTGCGCCATCTTCATAAAATACTTGCTTGCATGTTAATGGAGCCAACAGAGGGTGCTAGTCGGCAACATGTCGGGTGTAAATCACTCGACGGAATGTGAACATTTGTTGTATGTCTGTCTAAACATTGTTATAAATGTTTACCTGTAGTTACTGCAGTTATTCGGTGAACCGTGAACTGCGGGAAATCTCGATACCAGTTAGGCGTCGGTGTTTGTATGTCTGTTCTAGACATTGTCTATTTTGTTGGCGTTGTGAATTTTATTCTAAATGAACCCGTTGATCATTTGTATAAATCTGCCATCCAGTGGAAGAATTTCCTTGTTTTTTTGCTGATTTCTCAGAACTTAGCAGTGTGACTTGTTAGTCTACCATTGAATGGTAGCAATACGAGCACCATTCTAATTCATTTGTGTGTACAGTGTTTTTAAACCCTTCTTGTGGGCAAATTACCCAAATGAGATACTGAAAAAAAATTGAGAACAGGTTTGCCTGTATGACATTCTGCATTGCCTACATCAGTTGACCTTAAAAATAAAAATACAGTGCATTTGTATAATAAAACACTAAGAATGGCGAATCATTTACATGACTGGTTTAAATATATACATGTTATTGGTGTGATTACTTTCTTTTTGTTAACTTCACATTTTAAATTGTATGGGCCAAGAACAGTTATTATTAATCACCTTTTATTGACATCAGTCACACCCATGTCCGCCCAGTGCATATAACAGAATTAATGCCCAACTGGTGCTCTAAATTGACAGTGAACGTCGCTAGGATTATCACACTTCTAATACTTATTGTGTACATTACTTCTTAAATGGTTTGATGAAGATAAGGAATATTTACATAAACCACATTGGTGCATAGCTAATTACTATGGTCGAAAGGGAGATCTGTTTACACATACTGCATTGGTGCATATTTAATTTGTATGATCGATGAAGTTGGATATATTGCATAAATGGTGACAGGGCATGTAGCTCTTGCTGGGAATCCCAAGCCACCAGCTGCATTGATGAAGACCATTATTTGACTCTATGTACATATGAAGGAGTATTTGTAAATTTACATAGGCTAAATAGCGGTCACAACTGGGGTTGAGTGTATTGTTAGGCCGTTCCAACAACTTCCCTCCGGTGATGTGTGTAATTGGTAAAGTGTGTTATGTATATTACTGTGTAATGTGTAATCCTGCAAAACTAGTTTTTGTCCTTGACGAATACCTGGTGGACCGTCTGGGGAAAATTGAACTGAATATCATTTATGGATGTCCAGAACAATAGAGACAAGTTAATATAGAACAAATGATAATATATGTAGGACTGACATATGTATTATTATGTGGATATCCAACGTTATGTAACATGTTGATTAGAAGTGTTTGTTCACGATATCATTTCTAAAAATTCTAGTACAGTGCTGGTTTTTATTTATTATTTTGTTTATCTTTCTATCAGCACAAGATGTTAGAGATTATTACATATATGGCTTCTACAAATTGGTTAGTTTTCCTGAATAGTTCAAATTTTTTGTGTCTGAAGTAATTCATAAACCAGTTGTAGTCACATGTATAGATTTTCGAACATGCTGCTATTGTTCAAATATATAGAACAAAATTAAGGGAATTGTATGAATTCGATGATACGTGTGTGGTTATTACTACACCATCAGTATGAATATCTATTGTATTGTAAGACTTAATGCCATATCTTGTTTGTCTTGTATGCAAGTGTTGGTTTCTTGTATTGTTTGTTATTGTAATTATTCTGTCAAAATAATAAAAAATTCTGCAAAAGATGTTTCATTTTTGTCACATGCCCATGTGTTGCCATCACCTTGTATGACAGCCATGTCACACTTGTCAAAAGCATTACTATGTTTGAGTATGTTCATAGAAGTTGTTGCCTCCTGTGAACGTTTGCCGAAAGTAGAAGAAAGGGTACAAACAATCATCAATGAATTATTGGGTCTATCTTTCCAGATAATGTTATGTCATTATCATGAACTTGTAATATGTGTAAATAAATATTACCAGAGATTGAACCTGTGGTGGCTGCTATGATGATTAGTAGTGTGAAGATTGTCAATTCTGGCAGACATTTTTACATTTGCGTTCACGACTTGAATGCAAAAAGTTCTGAAATGTTATTCACAGTAAATATAAGCACACAGGACATTATGTACTTCCCTGTCACAAGGATGTCCTCACAGAAAACTGTTTATCGCAGGTATAACCACAGCACAGAAATGTTTATCAATTAGTAAATTTATTGTGGACAATTAAAAAAGCGTGACTGCCTGTTTCAATTCGTACAATTCTTTTTGGGTCCAGCAGTCTGTCTCTGAGGTTCTGATGTCACAATCATCATTGGTGTCAACTTCCATATCAGATTGATTGTCTGCAGAGACAGAGCAGTCATCCTCGTATCTGAAAGGAAATTAAAAAATATTTTATCAGGAAATTATTGCTTCAAATTCAGACTAGACCAGATCAAAAATAATTTGATGATAAATTTTTTTTTTTTTACAACTTAACTAATCAGTGGATACTAGATGGTTAACTTATTGGTGAAATGGGCCTGAAACGAGATAATGAACCTTCAAATTAAATAGGTCGTTTTCACTGTAAACACAAGAAAATTATAACTTGCCATAAAATTGACTGAATTGAATTTCATCAAGCACAATTTCCATTAAAATACTCAATGGGCTATACAAAATCTAATTATATATAAAATGTTAAATATTGTTTAAAGGTGTGTGTATAACTGCCAACAGAATGTAATTTGAATATAATCTTATGGTAAAATATAATTACACAAAAGATAAATAAGATAACAATTGCATAATAAAATTAATCATTGTTTTAAATGCAATAATTTATAAATAGAGAATAATAATGGTTATAATTACATACATACGCACACACAAGTTGTGCAGTAAAAATTCCACAATGAAATGTCAATAAAATGTTGGCAGTATTCATTTTTCACCACCCACTGGTCACCATCTACCTGGCCACTAACCCTGGGTCATCCTGGCAGTCAGTATGAAGTGATCGATAGACACTGTCCACGCATTCGTCCAGTTCCAGATTGGTGTAGTCGGCCGTACATCTGGGACCATCTCCAAACCCGTACAGTGACCAGTCGCACGGCTCTGGAACATGTCAGTTTTGAGGGTCATGTCAGAAACTATCTACTGCTGATTTTGCTAATCTGAAGCAAGTAGCACTTGCTACGTCCACAGAAGCAACCTGAATTAGGGGTCAATCTTCAGAAGTGCTCATTATCTCTCCACATTCATGTAGAAGAATTCTACTCGAAGGATTGTGCACACATGCACACATATATATATATGCACACAAACGTGCATACACGTGCACTCATACACACAACCACATGCACACACAACAACCACACGCACAACCACACACACACCACACGCACACACACACAACCACATGCACGCACAGTTGCACACACAAACACCCATAACAACGCACACACACACGTGAACATATATATGCACACACACACCACACACACGCATGCGCAAACATTTTCACTAACTGAATGGACACAATTCATGGTATCTTGTCCTATATGGAATTGTATTAATACTGGATGATCGTCGGAATTCATTCTGATGAATGAGACCAATACCAAACAGACAGTGTAAACTACACAAGCCTCATTATCATCGATTCAATCATAATACCATTGTCAGAAAAAATATAGGAAGTGTTTTGTTATAGAAATAAAGGAAACTGGCAACAGCTTCACCCACCTGTCATGTGCTGCCACCTGGCGTCCAACTGGGTAGTACCATTTGTACTTTGTTCCATTTTGTCACATTTTGACTTTACCACACTGTGACTACTGGACTGACCTATGAAAACAGCAGAACCAAGAACAGTTAATTTGTCTCAGTTTGTCTCAAATCTCTCTTTGTCTGTTGTTGTTGAAACTAAATTTGGGGCTTAGTAAGTGTATCTCCTCCCAGGTGCCAAGGCCTAGTTGCCCCATCTATGTTATTTGGCTTCCTTGGATCGTTAGCCTGTGATCTGTCAACTGGTGATGTGTTAAAAAACACGGTTATTTAGACTTATTTACTTTTTCATGACAAATTGAGTGGTAAAACATTTGCCACAGTGACATTCAATTTACTGAGAATTATTACCAGCTGTATGCAATGGCGCAAATTGGCTACAACAGAAATTAAATGGTCAGCAGGAATAATAAGTTTAAGATAAAAACTACTGTACTATACTGTTGATAATGAATGGCGTTGGTTTGTTGCTCCATGGTGGGTGTAAGCTGGTGATAATGATTGGCGTTGGTTTGTTACTCTAAGGTGGGTGTAAGCTGGTGATAATGAATGGTGTTGGTTTGTTGCTCCATGGTGGGTGTAAGCTGGTGATAATGAATGGTGTTGGTTTGTTGCTCCATGGTGGGTGTAAGCTGGTGATCATGAATGGTGTTGGTTTGTTGCTCCATGGTGGGTGTAAGCTGGTGATAATGAATGGCGTTGGTTTGTTGGCCCAAACCCAAATCACCTTAACTTGAATGGCAATGAGATGATTGGATAATAGCTCAACCAGACTTCCATGTTTTGACAAGGCAATATGCCAGAGGGTATGAATGATTCAGGAGGAAACCATTTGTTTACATAGAACCATGTACAAAGGTGTGGCCTCGGGTATAAAAGTGTGGCCTCAGGTACAAAGGTGTGGCCTCAAGTACAAAGGTGAGGCCTCAGGTACAAAGGTGTGGCCTCAGGTACAAAGGTGTGGCCTCAGGTACAAAGGTGTGGCCTCAGGTACAAAGGTGAGGCCTCAGGTACAAAGGTGTAGCCTCAGGTACAAAGATGGCCTCAGGTACAAAGGTGTTGCTTCAGGTACAAAGGTGTGGCCTCAGGTACAAAGGTGTGGCACATCTGAATAAACACATCATCAATACTATCCACTCTCACCCATTAGTGTCCTATACTTACTGTGTCTATGCACTGTCCCCCATTAGTGTCCTGTACTTACTGTGCCTATGCACTCTCTCCCATTAGTGTCCTATACTTACTGTGTCTATGCACTCTCCCCCATTAGTGTTCTATACTTACTGTGTCTATGCACCCTCCCCCTTTAGTGTCCTATACTTACTGTGCCTATGCACTCTCCCACATTAGTGTCCTATACTTACTGTGCCTATGCACCCTCCCCCATTAGTGTCCTATACTTACTGTGTCTATGCACCCTCCCCAATTAGTGTCCTATACTTACTGTGTCTAAGCACCCTCCCCCATTAGTGTCCTATACTTACTGTGTCTATGCACCCTCCCCCTTTAGTGTCCTATACTTACTGTGTTTATGCACTATCCTCACATTAGTGTCCTATAGTTACTGTGACAATGCACTATCTGCGTTAGTGTCCTAAACTTACTGTGTCTACGCACTCTCCCCTGTCCCATACTTACCGTGTCTATGCAGTGCTTCCAGCACTCTGTCAGTGTCATCTAAAATTATGTCAGTGTCACTGCTGTTAGCCTGGGTGTATAGTGACACAAGTTTGACAAGCTGGTGTCGCTGTGTCACTGAGACATCACAGCTAGTGACAGTGAACAACCTGCAACATACAGACAGTGTCATAAAAAATGTGTCATCTGTGGTCACATGACATTCGGTTACCTTGTCTCGTATACGGGATGGCCTCTGTGGCAACAATGAAAATGTATGTGAGACAACTAAAATAATTTATGTGACAATTAAAATAATCTCTGTGTGACAATTAAGACAATCAATGTGTGATAACTTACATAATCTCTGTGTCGTAACTAAGATAATTTCTGTGACAATTTGGATAATATCTGTTACATGACATAATAATAATAATAATAATAATATTTTATTTTGTTAAGCGCCACATCCAATATTGTTCACAGCGCTTTACAACAATATACAAGTGTATGTTAAAAATAATGCATTTGAATAAAAACAATAGTTATTATATCATAGATAAAATGAACTAATAATAATAATAGCAATTAAAACAATAAATATAGTAGAAGTAGAAAAGGAATGTGATGTATTATATCATAAAATAAAATTGTTAAGATAATTTTTAGATATATAAATAAACTAAAATTAATGTAAACATCAATAAATTAGGCTAAAATGTATACGAAAAATAAATAAATAAATAATAAATAAATGTTAAACATCAATCAGCTATGGTAAAACAGTGTTGGTAAGGGTCCGAGCTACATATACGCTGCAGTGAACAGATGAGTCTTCAACACAGATTTAAATGATTCCAGTGATGTTTTGTTAGTAACGCTTGACGGCAGAGCGTTCCACACTGTTGCCGCTGCGTGAGCAAATGTACAGTCACATAGGCTTGGAAATGTATAATACTAGATATAAATGTTATTTATTTTCTCTCTTCACCTTACTATTGCTACTTGCTATGATCTTTGTCTCTTTCATGTTAGATCTGATACAAACAAATTAGTGGATACTTTTTGGTGTGAATTTTATCAAAGTACAACTGAATATATTTCTGTGTAATTTTTGTAAACTATGGTATCAAATGTAGCTATTTAACACCATACAATACTTGTTACACAATACTCAACCTCACACAAGATGGTTGTAATAAATATTATGCATATAGCTGTTTCATGGATATATATATACTGCCAAGCCAGTCAAAATGAAAAAAAATCAAGTCTTGTACTACAATGATTTTGAAAGCAAAAACAATTTGGCAATTTTCAGCAATATATTTAATATCACTTACGTAACATCACTTATGATGTTTAACCAAACAACTCTATTTGGGGTTAACATAGGAGTGCTTTATTTTCAGAGTTTTCCTTCTCTAGAGTTAGTGAGTCGACTACAGGTTACATATTTACCCACTGCATACGATTTTTGAATTCCTCTGTGAACGACACCATTATTGTTATGTTTATTTCAAGTATAATTATCTACTTTCTACTTGCACTTCAAGTACATTCATTCATGTACATTAATTTGACACATCATACCTGTTGAGAAGGCCTGTTGTGTATCTGTTTGGGTTCTTGAGGCAGAGTCGCACTAACAGTCTCCCATTCACATCACATTCCCCTTCGTAGAGCAGTGGCGATCCATTCAAGGAACCTAGACGGAAACAGGGCCACATGTAAAACTGACAGAGGGTTAATAAATAATCTTATGAACTCTGGCATTAGCTTGTTCATCAACAATAGTGTACAAGCTAAGGTGAAATTATTCAAAAGGTTGGAGAATATCTGGAATAACATGAAATTTATGTTGAGAACTCTGCTCTAACAGCCGAAATGTTGCACTAACCAGTGCTATAGGAATGTGAAACATGGCACACCAAAGCATGTCCAAGAAAGAAACTTGACAAATTTTTCCACCATAGCTCCCTAGCGCCTTGACCTATCTGTTGACAACTGGAATACTGCTTATGGATTTTGAAATTGACCAATCCGTTTGTTTTGATGTGCATCTGAGCTTGGTTTCCAAGGATTTAGGCGCAATAGAAGTTATGTTATTATTAATAAATGCCTTCACAGGATTTTGAGCATTCACTGGAGTGATTACCTAACTATTACTGATGCATATGTATATGTGTGTATATGTGTGTATCAGAGCTGGTATGTAACAAAGTACTTTTACTTCGTTACACTATTTGAGTAGAAAAGTTTACTTTTATTGAGTAACGAAGTACATATTTTAGAACTTAAAAGTACTTTTACTTGTAACAAAGTACAATTAAGGTGTACTTTTCTGATTGTAATGAAGTATCCATATCTTCTGTGTTACCATTTTGGAACTTCTTTTTGAAAATTATTGGTTCATCTGTAATTTGTAGTTTGATTTTTTGGCAAGAACGAGCTCTCAATTAACTAATATATTCACCAGCTTGGATGCATTATTTTTGTGTACAGTTAAATAACGTGTTTGTTTTATACACCGACTGATATTGTGTGGGTGGTGGTGTCAGCCATTTTATATAGTCACTTGAGAAAAGCACTTTTTTGTTTACTTCAAGTACAGTTGTTAACTTTGTACTTCTACTTCAAGTAAATTTTTTCAAAAGTACTTTTACATGTATAGCTTTTTTCCTTGTTACTTGTACTTTTATTCAAGTACAAAATAAATGTACTTCTACAAGCTTTGGTGTGTATGTGAGAATGTATGTTAATATTTTTCTCGTAGACGGTTTGCACCTCAGATGCCAAACTTTCAAGGGTTCACGTACAACCCCTCGAAAGTAAAATAATGCTATTTTTTAATCCCCATAGGTTAAGGATTCTTACTGTTTTAGGGTTCATACAGGACATTAGACAGATGTTAATCGATTGTTCACACTGTTACGCATTTTTACCAGCTCAAATTTACATCATAACATTAACAAATGTCAGCCTGAATACTTTGGAAAATTGTCTTTTGCATTTGTGTACATATAGCACCATTTGTGTACATCTAGCACCATTTGTGTATATCTAGCACCATTTCAACTGTCAGATGGAGAGATTATTGAGAGATCCATCTGGCCAACCTTCAGTCAAATCCATGATGTGGATCCATGGTGGAGTGCTTTGATAGCCTCGTGCATCTATAGATGCAGCAGCTGTTATGTAAGTTGGTCAGAGTTTTGTTTTTGTTTTACCCACCTTCCTGAGTGGCCGTTACAATAGCTGCTACCCATCCTGCCAACAGCCGATCCTGCAGTCCCCCTGCTTCACTCTGCAACTGCAACAGTTTTTCCAACAGCAGGGGGGTGGAATGTGACTGGTGGAACAGCTGCAGCAATGGCTGCCAAACATTGATTAGTCTTAGGGGTAATGTCAATTCCTCGGATTCCACCAGTGCTGAAACAAAGAGGCATGTCAAAAGTTCTGTAGAATTCCATGTAATTGAATAATGAATGAATATGGTAACTATTTTATCTGCAAAAAATGGGATAAAAAAAATTCTAAGTGGATTTAAAGTGGCAACCATTTTTTTATAAACAAAAATATATTTACTGAAAATTAGAGGCTAGGATAAAGTACAAAACAGTTACTTTAACTATTCTGAACCAAATTATAATTTAAATTATCAGTTTTGTCAGGCTTTGATTTAAGTTGTCAGTAACAATTACAGGTTGTAAGAAACAAAGCTAGAACATAACATTTCCTTCAAATTAACGATGGTAAAAGTCACTGACACCCATTAAAATTATATTAATGCTTTTTCTACAATTACATTTTTGCTCAACTTGTTTAAAAAACCAATAACATCAAACCTATCTAGTATCCATGCCAGCTCATTTCTGCAAATGAGTTGCAAAAATTGCAAAACTGGCTCATCTCTGTATATTCTATATATATAATTTTGTATATCTAACTATAGAAAAAATAATTGCGCTAGCTGGTGTGTGCATATGCAGGTGTGTATTGACGTTTCCTCTTAGACGGTTTCCATCTTGGATGCCAAACTTTAATCTACAATACCTAGGAAATAAATAACTTATTTTTTCTAAATTCCTTATGGGTTAATGGGCTTTACCAGTTTTAGGGTTTGTACCAGATGTCAGACATATGTAAATTGATTGTTTGCAATGTAAGATACAATCTCAACAAAACTATGTACTCTTATTATATACTGATTATACATATTACTGTGTACTTAAATTATTCACATACTACAGATCAACAAACTTTATTAAATATTGGTTAAATGAGTTTATGAAGCTACATTAAAGGTGGAATATAAAGTAGATCATGACAATATAAAATGAGCAACATACCCCAGTAATGACAACTTAATTTATATAAAATATATTTAAACATTACTGTAAACAAATATATACATATATATATATATTAAAAATCAATAAAATACAGAATCCAAGAATAATGTGGATAAGCAATACCTTGTTGGTTTATTTTGAGTGTCTCAAGGATATGATCGCTGGCTGTCATGTCTCGCACTGCCCGGTCAAGCACGATGTCCCTGGAACTATCAACAAGCAAGACATACAAGCTCCCACACATAAATGTACTATCAGCATGTAAGTTAAGATTGGGTTCTGTTAGGTGTGGTTGTATGTAAGGTTACAAAGGCCCCAAATATGTGAAGCATTATATACTTACTTTCTTACTTAGTCCCCTTCTTGTGCATAAGGCTGCCACCAGAGCTCGCCACTGTGATCTATCTGTCGCATATCTTTTGAGGTATCCCCCAGTCCATCCCATAAGCATTACATAATGGGGATATAGTTGTTATCATGTATTGCAGAAAAAATAAATTGTTACAGTGGTGCCACCTGGTGTGTGAAACGTGTTAATGTAAATTTATGCCATTTGGGATTGTTCAAATGTCAAGTCCCACATTGTGTATTGATTGGGTGGTTTGAACAAATACTAGTTGCATAACTTGGACTCTGCTGATTAATGAGACCACATTATTTCTCAAAACAGTGAACAGAGACATCAGCCTCACTGTGAGAGCAGCTCACAATGAGGCTCAGTTAAGAATCACGACGGTGTTGACAGCTCCCTCAGTCAGGTTTCAGACATCTGCATATAATTTACTACATGTACATTTATGAAAAAATTCCTCCACAAGTCCTCGAATAATGTAACAAAACAGTCCAAAAGGTCTGGTTAGACTAATTCACATGGATATTGTGAATTAACTCAACAAGTTAAAAATGGTCATAGAGATCTGTTGGACTAAGTTTGTATTACCAGACTTATTTTGTGAAGTATCAACTTTCAAATGTCATCGTAACGAAACAACATAACCAGGGCTGTTTTCTGCAGGAAGATTCTTGCCTGTGTGTCATCTCACCTTGGTACATGTAAATGCTTCTTCAGTTTTTGCATAGTCTCTTGTATTTTGTTTTCCAATTCACCCGCTGTCTTTGACTCACTCTTGGTTGACGTCATCTAACAAGGAACATTTCAAATGAATAATTTTTTTAATTTGCTATTTGAATGATTTTCAATCTGGAAAATCATCACTGTACTGACTCAACCGACTTATTGGACAACATTTGAGCAAATGCCAAGAGTGCATTATTTGATGGATACCTGCAGTATACAAGATGTCATAATTAATATTAAACCACAGGAAGGATTGAGAGATTGAAAGCGAAGATGGAAATGGTTCGTGGAGAGCTGTGAGGGAAAAACATCAATCAAGGATCAGAATGGGGGCCAGCTTCACCCCAGACAGACAGGGAAACAAGGCCAGCCTCACCCCAGACAGACAGGGAAACAAGGCCAGCCTCACCCCAGACAGACAGGGAAACAAGGCCAGCCTCACCCCAGACAGACAGGGAAACAAGGCCAGCCTCACCCCAGACAGACAGGGAAACAAGGCCAGCCTCACCCCAGACAGACAGGGAAACAGGAGGAGAACAACAAGACTACAACAACTTACCTCAAACTGTTGTTTAGCAAACTCCACCAGCAGCTCACTGATGCTGTCTTCAGAGAACTCCACGGTCGACTGAGTTGTGTCGTGCTCCAAGTCTCTCTTCTGCACCTCCCAGTACTCTTGCTACAAACACTGGTGGAATACATCTACTGGGGAGGGTGTCATATGTTCACAATGTCCAAAAATACACTACGCGTCTAGTAGTCCTGGCACTTAGTATTGGTTCAACCATCCTGCAGCACCATTAAATGGTGTGTGACTAGTGATTTTTATGATCCAAAATTTCTCTTAATGTCAATTTGCAGTAACATGTTATCAGGTGATTCAACTGTAGAGTCTGTAGCAATACGTTTCCGTGCTATATGTGATATGTGGTGATCAACAAAACGTAACCTATCTTGGGACTTTGTAAGCTGATGTGACCATCACTTACAGGTTCATAAAGTGGATGTAGTCACATCTTTGCTACGCATAACAAACTTAGAAAATATGTGAATTGGTTCAGGGCACTGTATTTCTAAGATTCTTATGATGTTGTAAGCATGACTTCATTCTTTAGCTAGATATCAAGACTGAAACACATGTTTCATTAAGAACCAGTAATAAAAACCACACCTTATTAATGACATTATATATATATATATAGATATATGTATATATGTATGTATATATATATATGTATATATGTATATATATATATATATATGTATATATATATATATGCATATATATATATATATACTTTCGGGATCCAACTAGCAATAAAAGGAACCCATCCTGACATGTGGGTTGAAGCGCCTCGTGAAATATATATACATACATACATATATATATATATATATATGTCAGGATGGGTTCCCTTTATTGTTAGTTGGATCCCGAAAGGATGACAACATGTCCTCATTCAATTCTGTATTACACAGGCCCAACCACCCTGACACAGGCCCAACCACCCTGACACAGGCCCAACCACCCTGACACAGGCCCAACCACCCTGACACAGGCCCAACCACCCTGACACAGCCCAGGACTCCATGTGCTTAAACCATCACTTGTGCTTACTTTATTAGTGCAGTTTTCCCTCTATCCAAAATTCCCGCCCTTTCACAGCCCCCCCCCCCAACATTGAGCCGTGGCCACTGCTACTCACCTGGTGGCGTTACTAGGGGAACTATAAAGCAATGATAGGGAGACCACAAGGCCAACATCTCTGACAAGTGACAAGTAGATAAGGGTCCATCAGTCTTCCCACCAAGCTCTAGGCGGTTGCCAAAACACCAGCTTGGAAACTAACTGTCCAGAGAAGATTGTCATTATTTGCAGACTGACCTTGAGATGGAGAGACTGACCTTGAGATGGAAAGACTGACCTTGAGATGGAAAGACTGACCTTGAGATGGAGAGACTGACCTTGAGCCACTGTAGGGCTTGATGTGTTGCCTCTCGCATGACACTGAGAGATGGGAAGGAGGAGTGTGTGATGTCATGACGTAGTTCCACCAGCCACTTGGGCAGACCCAGCTGTCAACAGCATACACGAGGCAACGTTGATGAGTTACGTCACATAACTCATTACTTGTGTCTCGGAAAGTTGCTACTAATGAGTTGCTGCAGTTTGAATCAACATGTGATCAAAGTTCCAGTTAGTAAATGACTGTATTGTCTAACTACAGATTAGTGCAAGCTGCAATACGACGACAGAATTTGACAGAATAAAACCACTGACTGACTACAGAATCTGGCCAAACAACATTAGGTCATGTTTAGTTTCAATAGAAACTAAACATGACCTAATGTTGTTTGGTGTGTGTCACAGATTATTCAGTAAAACATCAAAAGTAGAATCACAATGCAAATCATTTATAAACTTATCATAAATTTTCTGTCATCTTTTCATTCAGTGTAGCTATAAAGAAATGTTTTCAAATTGTGATCAACAAAACATTGTGAAGTACTCACCTCATCAGCAATGGCGTGCACAGGCAGGGGATAGAATTTCGTTTGTCGTTTCTCTGTCAGCAGATTGACAAACCTGTGAGGTGTGAACATGTAATAATATAATAATAACATAATAATAATATGTAATTTATAAACACAATGCAGAGATACAACAGAAAAACAGACCAACAAGTAACGTAAGGTGAAAGGCGAGAGAAGTGTTGTTGCTCACACATCAGAGAAAGGAATTGGTGCCAGAAGAACAAGAACACAGAGAAATATATTTATACAGGAGTGTATAAAAACAAATGGTAGATAAAAGTAATTTTGTAGATTTTTTTATATCAATAAACTAAAGTTATCTGAATTATTAAGACAATATACCCCTAGTAGTATACAGTAAAAGTACAAATTTCAGTCTGCTGATGGAAATTGAAGCATTGGTGATTGATCTGCAAATCTGGCCATGTCATAAGACATTTTAATCCACCAATAGTGGGTCAAGGAGGAACAGCAATATGAAATTGTACATGGAACTTGTAATGTTTCTCACTGACCTGACGAGAACCATTGCGTATCCCATGCATAGTTCCTGGTCACGTGACCTGAGCGCACCCTCTGACCTTGCCCTGGCCTCCTGCAGCTGGGCACACACCAACTGAGATGTACAGTCGATGGCCGTGGCCAGTCGCTGCGGCACTCTGTTGGACAGTCACCACAACATGCTCATTGGCACCCTAGATCAAACAGTCTCACTGGCACCCTGGATCAAACATTCTCACTGGCACCCTAGATCAAACATTCTCACTGGCACCCTAGATCAAACAGTCTCACTGGCACCCTGGATCAAACATTCTCACTGGCACCCTAGATCAAACATTCTCACTGGCACCCTAGATCAAACAGTCTCACTGGCACCCTGGATCAAACATTCTCACTGGCACCCTAGATCAAACAGTCTCACTGGCACCCTGGATCAAACAGTCTCACTGACACCCTGGATCAAACAGTCTCACTGGCACCCTGGATCAAACAGTCTCACTGGCACCCTGGATCAAACAGTCTCACTAGCACCCTGGATCAAACATTCTCACTGGCACCCTGGATCAAACAGTCTCACTGACACCCTAGATCAAACAGTCTCACTGGCACCCTGGATCAAACATTCTCACTGGCACCCTAGATCAAACATTCTCACTGGCACCCTAGATCAAACAGTCTCACTGGCACCCTGGATCAAATATTCTCACTGGCACCCTAGATCAAACAGTCTCACTGGCACCCTGGATCAAACAGTCTCACTGACACCCTGGATCAAACAGTCTCACTGGCACCCTGGATCAAACAGTCTCACTGGCACCCTGGATCAAACAGTCTCACTAGCACCCTGGATCAAACATTCTCACTGGCACCCTGGATCAAACAGTCTCACTGACACCCTGGATCAAACAGTCTCACTGACACCCTGGATCAAACAGTCTCACTGACACCCTGGATCAAACAGTCTCACTGACACCCTGGATCAAACAGTCTCACTGAGACCCTGGATCAAACAGTCTCACTGACACCCTGGATCAAACAGTCTCACTGACACCCTGGATCAAACAGTCTCACTGAGACCCTGGATCAAACAGTCTCACTGACACCCTGGATCAAACAGTCTCACTGACACCCTGGATCAAACAGTCTCACTGGCACCCTGGATCAAACAGTCTCACTGACACCCTGGATCAAACAGTCTCACTGACACCCTGGATCAAACAGTCTCACTGACACCCTGGATCAAACAGTCTCACTGACACCCTGGATCAAACAGTCTCACTGGCACCTGGCTCAAACACATGTAGCATTCAGAAAACTGATGCCAACTACCTGATCACACTTGTATTATTTAACACACTGTAGTATCATTTACAATGGTTTTAAAGATAGTGTTTGCAGCAATTCCTTTGGTTACAGCGAAGAACTTTTAATAATTAATTACAATTTGATGTGTGCAGATAGGTAATTATGTCATCAATTGATCACAACTGTCTCAACAACAGTCATGTTGTTGCGTAGTGGGATATGACGCACCGGTAAACGTGTTAGCGAATTAGTGGATCCACTTGGGCTGTTCATACATTTGTTATCATGCGTGTGTAACTCTGCATTATATCCACAGCTACTGGGAGCTGTTGCTAAACATTACGACGCATCATAACCAATAGACAGCACTTGACATTTCACTCATAAAATAGCTACATAATGTTACTGCATGATTTTAAAATGGCAATAACTCAAAATTTAAAAACATTTGCTACGTATGTACAGCATTCACTCAGCAACAAGTTACACTATCAGCTGCATTACATTTACAGTGATACAGGATAACATTAAATTCTGTGGAACCTTACAACTTCAGGTACAACCATTTCTAAATATTGAATCCCAAAGATCCCCATCCCACTGCCTCCCCAAGAATGAAATTGGAAAAACTAAAAATCTATGAATATTATTCATAGATTTTTAGCATTGAATAACCCAAATTAGTCCATTAGCATGTGTATGAAATTTCAGCCCCATCGATTCAACACAGCTGTTGTTGAGTGTGGTGGTCACCAAGTGCTTGAGTCTACAGTCAACCATACGTCTATCAGTATGGTATCCATGGCTAGACATTGTCTTTATTAGAAACAAAACTAACCGACATCTCCAGACAGCAATTCTGTTGAGGGCATGTCTCTGGCATACTGTGTCCTCACTGAACAGCTCCTCATAGACACTCGACCACTCTGTCCTAGAAACCACAAGAGATGGCATGGGGCAGATTAGGTATCTGTTCAGTCACTAACACCACATCGTGTGCTAGTCTGAATAAAAATAGTAAATCTTCGTAAGTCAATCGTGACCATAATTAGGACATGGAAGTTACGGCGAATAGCATTCTGATAATGATGATTTGACAAAGGTCATAGACACGATAGAACCAATCAGAAGACAGAAGTTGACCTTGGCAGGGCACATCAGCAGACTACGAGATAACCGATGGATATCGCGTATCACAATCTGGAGACCTTACGAAGGGAAACGATTTAGAGGAAGACCGACGAGACAGCAAAGAGACAACTACACGAGTACTGGGAGGGCACCGTCTGGCACAAGACAGACAGATGTGGAAACGACATGCTGAGGCCTTCGCCCAACCACAGGACACTACGGCTGCACAATGATGATGAATGATGATAACTGATGTGTTGATAGATAACGATACACTGCAACCTTTCAACCAAACTTAAAACAATTACATTACTGTACATTACTGGCTACACACTACTACTATACAGTGGCTAGTATGTTTTTCTGTTGGAGAATGACAGGGAACGCGGCCATGTTTTATATATTCAACCAGAGGCAGTCGGTAGGTAGCACCATTATTTTACATTATAAAAAATGCTGCCTTTTTATTTGCTTTTGGAGGTATCGATGGAAATGTTTGTTTAACCATAGATATAATTTGTTTATAATTATAATATGCCGATATGTAAATGACTTGTATATGTTATTGTCACTGCTGGCCAATACAAGCAGGTGGCTATGGTTTCATTATTGACTTTTATAGACTATAGGCATATAGTTCCTATCAAAAACATCATAAATAATGTATTTGACCACATTATCACCCATGGGTGATTAGGTCGAGATATTCAAAACGTGGGGGAAATTATGCAGACCCGGGCACTAACATAGATCCGCCTTATCGCACACCCATGCAAAAATTATCTAAGCAACATAAACTAAAAGCCAGTGTATGAGATAACAACTGGACATCGATCAGCGCCAGGTTTTACAAAGCGTTTGTACTATATGAAGCGATAATTGAAATAGGAAACACTGTCATTGACAGACGTCTGATGAAAATGATGTATCTCTAAACAATCTTACAACATATGAATAGCTTTGCAGATATTTGTATTGAGTGAACTCCTGATAACGCCAATTCTCATAAGCCGATTTTCACTTCGTTTAGACGATCTTTTTTCTTGGTCCCGGACCTATCTACAGTGTATAAGATACTAAAACGCATAGGTCCTGATAAGTGGAACTTCTGATAACTAGAAGTATTATCATGGAAAACTGGACGTTCGGATTATCCAGAGTCGACATTACCTTGGAGATTGTGTAGTAACTATACAAGTTTCATGAATCAATTTAAGTTTGGATTCCCTGCTTCGTGAAACTGTATCCATCATCATGGTCCAGGGCCAGTTTCACGATACGTTCATATTGTACGAAACGTCATACAAAGGTTCTCAATTCATTCGCAGTTTTTATGTCAGGAGTTTGTAATGCTCGCTGAGCGTTGTAAAATTATTCTGAGTTAATGTCATCTTTGTTAAAAGTCCACATTTCAAGTTCCATCAGCGGGTTTGACCTTTGTTCGCAAGCTTCACAAAACCAGGTCAGACTCAGACTGCGTCCCCAAGCAAATATCAATAAATAGGTCAGGCATCGCCACTACATTTGCAATGTTCTAGAAGTCGGACTTCTGGGCATTGTAGTCCAGGCGTTAGCCAGTGAAGCGTGCATTAGGGTCAGCACACGATGGTTTTTTCATTTTCGTGACCTTTACACTTCTAGGTCAATAATCTGACGGGTGCCATCCAGGCACCCTTGAGCATTTTTGTATAAACCCATTAATATGCAAATTAGTCATCGCCATTAAAATAAATACTGTTTTCCTGAATATATCGAATATTAAACAACCAAAACAATCAAAATAAGGCGTCCAAGCGAATGTTTTCATGATCTCTTGTTATTATTACGTCAGTGAACAAATCATGGTATGCAAATTTGTCGTATGAATATGCAAATTAGCTCTGACAAAAATAACCTCAAGCATTTCGTGTATATCTCCTCAATAGGCAAGCGGTAGGTACTGCCTAACGCACCAACTTAAATGCCCTCCTCCCCGTACATGCAAAACGCCCAAATGGTATATAATTTCAAAACCCAAGATATCACCATCACAACGAGGTGATGGTGATATCTTAGAACTGCCAAGTGATGCAGTAAGCGTGACACCAAGGTCAAACAAGGTCACCGTCAAATGATAATTTTTCAAACTTGTGCGCTTCCGTATTAAAATTACAATGATTGCATACATACTTCATTTAAAACCAAAATGGGTGTCATCTATTTTTTGAAAGCTTATTGACTCCCCGTCGCAATGAGATATGACATGGAGCTGTTACCCGGAACAGTAAGTGTGGAGCGAAGGTCAAATAAAGTCACAGTGAAATTATGAATATTCGAACTTCTGCAATATGGCACACTTCATAAAGTTACAGTAACTATGCATCTGCTTCTATGGACAGGTTATATACTTTGTGAAAGAACAATTTCTTCTTGTCAAAATGTGATATGACTTGGTGTCAGTTGATGGAGTTTGTGTGGAGCGATGATCAAACAGTATCACCGTCAAGTAATAGATGTGGAATGAAGGTCAAGCAAGGACACCACCAAATGATGAATGTTCAAAACTGTGCTATTCCATAGACGTTGTGCAATTACAATGTTTGCATATCTACCTACACTAGGACATGTTATACACCTGTGTGTACTGTATCCCTGTCAAAATGAGGCAAGGCAGTAAAGTGGTGGTCTAAGTGAGGTGTGAAGGTTGAAAGTCACTGTCAAAAGATGCATCAACCAACATCACCACATTTGATGAGTATACAGACATTTTCATTCTGCACATCATGAAGCACTTAAATCACTCCAATGATATTGGCATCGACCGGGACACGGACCTCGTCAGCAGGATCAAATAATGCACAAGAGTGAAGCCTGGTAACGGGATTCTGAAGAAAGTAACATTGGACAACAATGTTCCAATAAACTGGAAATACTTCATCGTGATGTTACCAACATACAGGAGCTATTTGCATTTCTCTCCATTAAGGTTGCAAAGCTCCACTATCTAGGTTGAAAGGAAGTGTTTGACACTTCAGACACCGTCGTCACTAGGTGCAACTATGACATGCTACATCCATTAAGACCAAGAAGAACCTGGCACGCAACTGTTGATCCTTGTGCAAAATGCTTTGTGCAAAAGGGATCAAAGCCATGCATGATTAGCAATGTGTTTCCAATCGTTAGGAGTTATGAGTTTGTCAAGTTTATATGCAGCTGCAAACATTTGGATAGGCTTTTGGACAGGCAATAACGTTATTCATCATACTGGCAATGGCATCCGTCATGCTCTGGGAGATGACCTGTCACGTCATTGCCAGTTGTCACTAGCACGGGAAACCCAAATCTCATACCACAAAGAACCACAGCATTCACACATCCATTTGGATTTGGATTCGCGACATTTCAACTCCTGGAATGCATCACTACTGCCCTCTGTAAGTAGGGTTTCAGCATGCGTGGTGTCCGTTATCATGGCAATGAAAAAGATATCCTGTCAAAGGAATAATATCACTAAGATATTCCAATAACCCCGGATGTTCTTTAGAGCGCATAGCGTAACAAGCTTTTATTTGGTTGACCATTCAACTGGTTCATCAGCATCAGCCCATTCCAGGTGGCTGGGGGTGGACGTAGGATGTGAAGAGGCTGTCATGTGCACAAGAACATATCAGTTAATTAATACAAATATTTTGACACAAGATTGAGTTTGTGACCCTCAAAATGACATTGAAATTCAAAATTGAGGGTGACACCCACCATCATCTATTTTCTCATCCCGTTGTGATGCAAATATGCCGTAGAAGAATAACATCACCTACAATCTGCGGAATGGCACAATTTCAAAAATGCATGTATCTTTTGATGTATCTTCAACCACAGTTAGACCATCACTTTACAATTTCATGCCAATCATTTTTACGGGGATACAATACGCATAGGTGTATAACAAGGCCCAGTGTAGGTAGACAAAATAGATAATTATGCAAACATTGTAATTGTACAACATTTGCGGAATGGCGCAGTTTTGAACACTCATCACTTGGTGATGACCTTGCTTGACCTTCACCCCACACTTACTACACCACTTGATAGCTCCTCGTGGTATCCTGTACATTTAACGGGAGACAGTAAGCTTTCAAAATGTATATCACATGGTCATGAGTAAGTAGGTAACGTGGATAGGCTATAAGCCATCATTGGTATTGTATAATGTTTGCGGGATGGTGCAATTTTGAACATTTATCGCTTGACGGTGACACTGTTTGGACACCGCTCCACACAAACTCCATCAACTGAAACCTCCAAGTGATATCTCATTTTGATGGGAAGAAATTGTTCTTTTGCACTGTATGTAACATATCCATAGAAATGAAGTCGATACAGAGTTATTATAACCTAATAAAGTTCGGATATTCATCATTTCATGGTGACCTTAGCTCCTCACTTACTATACAGTGTAACAGCTCCATATCGTATCCTGTTTTGACCGGGAGACAATTAGCTTTCCAAAAATATATGGCATGGCTACTTTGTTATGAATAAGAGTAGATATACAACCATTGTAATTATACTATGTTTGCAGAAGCGGACAATTTCGAAAATTAGTGCTTATCGCTCGCCTATTGAGGAGATATAAACAAATATCATGAAGTACACATCATTTTGATTGTTTGGATGTTTACAATTCGGGATATTCAGAAAAGTAGTATATATTTTTAAGGCGATGACTAATTTGCATATTAATGAGCTTATGCAAAAACGCCCAAGGGTGCCTGAGTGGCACCCATCGGATTATTGACCTAGGTCACAAAAATGCAAGAAAACATTGTGTGGACCCTAATGCACGGTCCACCTTCAAAAGGGCACTTGACTGCCGGACTACTGGTCATTTTATTTTCATCCTTTCTCGTGGTTAGGACTGTCACATGATCATTCATCTCCGTTGCTACAGGTTTACGTTATTATGACATAACGCCGACATCGAGAAACGTTTCTTATATTTCTTGTCTAAATCAACCTGTTTATAAGTCACCATTTGAGCACTAAATGAACCAGGCGTTGTACATGTAGTTTGAGCTAAATACGGATTGCTGGATACCACCTTCGCTTCGGTGTTGCACTGGTTACCGGCGCGTACATGCAGCGCTACCATCGATTAATTTTTCCAATGTTTTTTTTAACATTTACAATCGGAGGAATGGTTGTTATTACATGGTAGATTACAGGAATAAAGTTACTCTGAATAAAAAAGAGAAACTCTACAGTAGCGAGTTTGACACCTATCAGAATCAATGTCTGCTGGATGAAGTGCCAAGTGCGATAGATGATGTGAAGTCTGAAGAATATTCAACAACTTTCTGGCCATTCTGCATGTTTGATTACATGATATATTACATAGAAAAGAAACATCATATAACAAAGTAAAAAAACGAACCAGCAACAGAAACATCGGAGCAGACCACGTTAAGTCTGAAGAATATTCAACAACTTCCTGCCCATTTTGTTGTATTTCTGCATGTTTATTGTCTATATTTTGATAACAAACGTATATATGTATGTGGCTGAGATGGCGGTGGGCGGTAATGCGAGCAGGTGGGCGCTAACCCAAATTTTTGGGAAACAGAGGTGGGCGATAATGCAGGTATGGGCGATAACGTGGTCAAATACGGTACATCTGTGATGTTATTATTTCTAGATTTTGAGAGTAAATGCATATCTTAGACCACTGTCAATCAACCCATGATTCATGCGTAACTGGGTTCTTATTGGGATAAATAAAAATGAGAACTGGAAAACTGGTAAAAACAGCAATCCTGGCAATGGGCCTGAATATCAGATTGGTTATAGACTAGGTTATAGAGTGGTGGGTACAAATTAATTGAATACTGCGGCAGCTTTTGTGCTGTAATTGCTGCATGGCTGAATGCTTTTCCGAACCAGAGACGTCGAGTTCGATTGAACAGATCTTCCGGGGACAGGGTGTAAAATGCTGTTCTGGACAATAATATGGAGGCACAAGAAATAGCAAGAGAAAAATGTAGGCACTATTATTCGTTAAAAATGTAAGAGTTAAAGGTGTGGGTGTTTGGAATCAGTATGACTAAACGACGCACGGCCACGAAAGACCAAAATGTATGTAGTGTTGGTCACCAAGCGGGTTGTTGGTGGCACATAAGAGCCAGGAGGTATGTGTTTGCAGCTCGCCAGATTTCAGATATGTTCCTCACATTGGAGTAACAAAATTTGCAACTTTTATCATCGCTTGTGGTAAATCGCAGATTCCATTCGCTAGGTGGTGCTACTGTCAAGACTAACCCATCGATGGACAAACTATCTACCAACACATTATATTACATAGTCGTGCACCTTTTAGTCAATCCCTTTGGAACTGAAGTAACCGACACGCTGACAAGACTGAAATGGCAAACGTTAGAAACATGGAGAAAGATTATCCGCCTCACAATGTTTTTCAAGATCTCAAATGGCCTTGTAAACATCTCCAGCCTAAACCTGATAGCACCAACCAGAAGATCTAGACATCGCCACAGCAAGACATTTCAGGTACGATCTGACAGCACATACTGCAGGAAATTTTCATTCTTTCCCAGGACCATTCCAGATTGGAATGGACTTCCAGAGGCAGTAGTGTCAGCTCCCAGCCTTGGCTGCTTCAAGGTTAGGGTTGCTGCCCACTTCAGTCCCCAATAAACAAAACCAGCACTCCCCCTCCCCCTATTTCATTATTTCCTTTCATCTGTCCAACCCCCCCACAAATCCATTTCTTCAACTGCAAACTATATTCTCCTATCGAACTCTTGTCTACCTATTCCGATGCGCATCCCCTGCAAATATACCAACAATGATCTTCAAAACGTTGAAGTTGGTTGGTTAATTGGAAGAAGAGAAGAAGACACAACATACTGTTTTATCGCTCAACTGGAAGTTATCAATAAAAAAGCACAACAATTACAACGATCGTCAGCTTCAATTAATTTTTCCAACATCACGAACGCGCATACACATGCAGGTGTGAACATTACTGCTGTATCGACAATACATATTGTACGGAAAGGATTTACCAATCTACCCAGGCCACCACGCGTTTCATCGGCGCTGACATGTTTACTATGAAGTGTCATCACATCTATGACCTGAAATATTAGAGACGTGTTTCAACATATCGTGAAGTTTGATGCAAACAATATCATGTTTTAGTTGTAAATGGTAAATACGCATAATTAAGCAAATAAACGTAGAATCTGCAAATTGTAAAATTTCTGTAAACACTAAAATATAACTTTGTTTAGATGTTCTGGTGGAATGCCAGACAACTCGGCCTACGGACAACTCGGCCCGAGACAACTCGGCCCGGGCCGAGTCGTCTCGAGACATCTCGGCCCTATCCCGAGACAACTCGGCCCCCATCCTGAGACACCTCGGCCCCCGCAGGTTGGCTCGATGAAAAATTAATGCATGTGTGTGTGCGTGTGTGTGTGTCATTTTTCTCAAAGACAATGTGAATTCATCTGCCGTCATACTTTTTCATCGAGCTGACCTGCGGGGGCCGAGTTGTCTCGAGACGATAAATTGTTAACATAATTATTTATTCATATTTAAACTAACTAAGCCACCCAACGGTCTTTGATCAGAGTTTTTCACCAGATCGCATGAATGTTCAGTTATTCACACGTACTCCGAGAGTACGTAGCATGCCAATTACCCCGTTGTGTCGTTTCATAGATCAAAACACACACAGGGTGTTTGAACTTCATCACTTTCTGACAAAACTGGTTTACCTTCCCTTTGATGATGAGTACATGAATTAAAATAGTTACCGAGCAGATCTTGAGTGTCAGTTTTGCATAAGCCAAGTTCGAAACAGCAATAAGACTCGTATATCTTGACTGACTGATGGACCTCACAAATCACCTATTTTGATCATGAAGATATTTTTCAAGATGTTGTTGAAAAATCACTGTAATTGTTGTTGTTCTCCACATGAATCCCCGTCGTCATGCGATGAGACTGGCCATGGTTCAGTTCCTGTATTCAACCATACTAAATAAAGTTGCTTAAAAATACGAAGTAATCGTATTCGTACTCGATCATAATCGTAATGCTTACCATAGAATTATCTGCTCAACGAAACAATGACGGAGTCGCAAGCGAGTTACCCCTCTGTGTCCATTCACACATTTATACTGTCGTAGTAAACAAGAAGCCTGTAACGAAACTCGCTGTTTGTATTTGTAATAAATCACATTTTATTGAGTACTGAACCTGATGCCATCGGTGCTGAGTAACCAGGGAATTGATCCCCCGACATCTGCCTCATATACGTATTGTCACATCTCTCCTCTAAAAAAACTTGAACAGTGAACACAACTAGAACAGTCAAAACTAGAACATGGCAACAGTTGATATGATGTGAATCGATATCGATCTAATCATTCGCATGATGTAGTCACACGTAATCATGTAGATGGCTGGGCCTGCGTGTGGCCCGACCTGATCGCCGAGGGCTGTGCACCACTGCAGGCTGAGGTGCTTGACCATTCACCTGCGCATCACACTGCCGAGGGCTTTGCCACACTGCCGGCTGAGGTGGTTGATCATTCCCCTGCGCATCACACTGCACTGACTTAGCTGCACCGTTGCCCTCGACCGTTGGCTTGTCATCATGAGGAGACCCATTATATTCCATCGGGTCCCTCACTGGTGGTTCGCCAGCAGACACGAGCTGACGACGATTTCGCCGATACGTAACGCCATCCACGTCGACTTTGTAACTCCTTGGAGCTACTTGGCGTATGCAGGTGCCGACACTCCATCGCTTCTGGCCCGGTAACCGCATACGAACGGTGTCACCAGGCTCAAGCGATGACAGCGGCTTCGCGTGTTGGTTTGCGTAGAATTTCTGTCGTCGTTTTGCGCCCATCAGCCCCCGCGTCTCGTCCTCGGTAGAGTGTCGCGGCATCAGTAGCGTGCCCGCCGTTGGTAGTAACGTCTTACACCGACGTCCCATCAAACGTTGCGCAGGGCTGGTGCCGACACCCTCAGTAGGTGTGTTCCTCAAGTCTAACAGCGCCAGAAACTCGGATTCGTTGGAGTCACGACATTTCGCGAACAGTCGTTTGACCGTTTTCACCGCATTTTCGGCTTTTCCATTTGAAGTCGGATATCGCGGTGATGACGTAACATGCTCGAAACGCCACTTTGCTGCGAATACCGCAAACTCAGCAGATGCGAATTGCGGCCCGTTGTCGCTCATCACCATATCCGGTATGCCGTGACGTGCGAATTGCTGCGCCATCTCATGGATGACACTGCGTGATGTCACCGACCCCAGCCGCGCAACCTCGACGAAATTGCTGTAGTAGTCGACTATAACGAGGAGTGTACGCCCATTGCTTTCACACAGATCGACCGCGACTTTCGACCAAGGTCTCGCAATGACTTCGTGTTGCATCAGAGGTTCCTTGCCCGGCGCGTCTCGCATCGACAGGCAGATCTCACACGCCGACACGTAGGCTCGAACCTCTGCCGCCATACGTGGCCAGTAGAGCGTGTCGCGCATTCGGCGCAAACAACCCTCTATACCCATATGAGTCGTATGGGCCACCGTCATCAACTCTCTGCGCATTGACGTCGGCACCACCAGTAGATCGCGCTTGAACACTAGCGCATCCTGTACCGTTAGTTCATCTCGTGAATCGAAATACGGCCGCACACAATCGGGTACCCCCGACTTCGTCGACGGCCATCCTCGCCGAATGACATCTCGCAGCTTCTGCAAGACCCTATCCTGCTCCGAAGCCAACTGCAACTGCTGCCATCTCTTGTCTGTCACAGGCAGAGTCGTTCTGTGGTCTATCGTCTCGCACTCCTTCGCTATCTCACACGCGCACACTTCTGGTAGATAAGCTCGGCTCAGGGTGTCCGCCAAATACATGGTGTCGCCACGCTTGTATTTCAGGTTGATGTCGTACTTCTGGATAGCAAGAAGCATCCGCTGCAGTCTTTTGGGTGCCGAATCGAGTTTTTTCCGCATGATGATTTCGAGAGGCTTATGATCACTTTCGACGTTCACATTTGCTCGACCATAAACGTAAGCGTCGAACCGTTGGCATGCAAACACAACAGCCAACAGTTCTTTCTCTATCTGCGCGTAACGCTCTTCTGTTGGCGTTAGGGCCCTAGACGCATAAGCCACCGGTTGACCCGCCTGCAACAGCGCCGCTCCTAAACCCGATTGCGATGCATCGCACTGCAGTGTCACTTCCTCGTCTGGGTTATAGTACCTGAGTACCGGTGTGCTCGTTACTGCCGATTTGATCGCCTCAAACGCCTTCTGTTGTGGTTCGTCCCACTGGAAGTCTGTCTCCTTCAATATCAGCTCACGCAACGCCTTCGTTGTGTCTGACAAGTGCGGCAAGAATTTCGCCAGGTACTGAGTCATTCCTAAGAGACGCTGCACTGCCGGAACATCCGTGGGTCTTGGCATCTCTAAGACTGCCCGCACTTTTCTGGGATCCACTTTCAACCCCTCACTAGTCATGACGTGACCGATAAAAGGAATCTCAGGTATGCGCAGTTGCATCTTGTTTGTGTTTAGTTTCACACCTCTATCCTCGCACCGTTGAACGAAAGCCATCATATTTGTATCATGACTGCGTTGTGCCTCCGCAATGTTATCTCCGAAACCAACGACTGCAAAATCGTCTGCAATGACTTCGATTCCTGACAGTCCTTCCACGAGTTGGTGCATTTTCCGCTGGAACACCTCCGGAGCTGAGCATATGCCAAATGGGAGCCTTTTCCATCTGTACCGGCCGAATGGAGTGTTGAATGTCGTAAGAAACGAGGACGGTTCATCCAGCATGACGTGCCAGAACCCGCTGCGAACGTCGAATAGCGGAAAAACTTTCGCTCCGTGTAGCCGCGTTGCTACGTCCTCAATGGTTGGCAGAGGATAATGCTCTCGTTCTATGGCGCGATTCAGATCTTTGGGATCCAAACAGATCCTTAGACTTTGCGAGTCTCTTTTCGGCACCACGACCATACTGCTTATCCACTTGGTGGGCTGTGTCACTGGAGCGATTATCTGCTGTCTCTGTAGATCATCCAACGAGTCTTGCAACCGCGCACGGATTGCCACGGGCACGCGTCGTGGGGCATGTTGCACCGGATCTACACTCTCGTCCACCTTGATGTGGTATTCACCTTCCATACAGCCGACACCATCGCCGAACACTTTTGGGAATCGCTTGATCAACGACTCACGATTTATCTGCGTATCATCTTTGCTCACAGAGTACACAGGCGATGCTTGCGTTTCTGGTTGGTTGAGTTCATCATTGTCGTGGTATTCTATCAGTTTCATGCCGATGCACGCCTTGCGCCCCAGGATAGGACGGATCTGATCGCTGTCGGCGAGTTTACACTCAAGTTTGCAATGAATGTCTCTGCGTGACACCTGAATCGTGACATGACCCACGACAGCAAGCTTACCCCCACCATACGCCACGATCGACGACGTCACTGGTCTCACGAAACGTCTGTTATAGTCTTTGGTCGCTTTCTCGTACAGAGACAAAGGAATCACGTTGCACTGTGCTCCAGAGTCTATCTGGAACCGCAGGTAGTTTCCCGACTCCAGTTTGACGGTGACTACCTGTGCCGTGTCAACCGTCAATACTTCGCTCAGCATAAAGACCTCTTCCTCATCGTCGACTGCGCGCACTGATCGAGTCTTAGTCTTATGCCTGCATCTGTTCGAAAAATGTCCGATCTGCTGACATTTGAAACACTTTTGATCGAATGCGGGGCAGTTTGTCTCTTCCGTCAAGTCATGTCTCCGCCCGCACTTCCCGCAGTAACCGGCTGAGGCGCCGTTTCTGCCTCTAACAGCCGGCCCTCGTTGTTGCCGCTTGCTCTCTGATTTCACAGCGTGCACTGCCTGATCGCCGTCTGTCATTATCTTCATCTGAGTGGCCATGCTTTCGGCTGCCCTGCAGATTTCATCCGTTTTCTCTAACGTCAGGTTAGTTTCCCTCAGCAACCGCTCTCTAACTTTATTGTCTGTGATACCGAAGAGCAACCTGTCCCTGAGGATTTCTTTTGGGGTAATCATATCAAATTGGCAGGATTCTGACAACTTTCGTAGTGCCGTTCTGTACTGTTCGTATGGCTCGCCGGGTTCCTGTTTTCGCTTGTTGAAAACGAATCTCTCAAACGGTACATTTTTCGTCGGTTGACAGTACTGGGCAAACTTCTCCAATACTGGCCCAATCCGCTGTTCGTCGCCGTCTGTTGTCCACTCCCTGAACGTAGAGAACACCTCCCGCGCATCTTCCCCAATGACTGTTAGAAGGGTGGCGACCTGCACCGGCTCTGGTTTGTTAGCCAGTTCAGTGGCTAGGGCATAGTTCGACCATGCACTGTGGAATTTTCGCCATTTTTCAGCCGCATTGACGTCATTTATTTCTAACGACTGCGGCGGCGGTAATGCGAAACTCGCTGCCATTATCGCCCACTTCACTCAACATGCGACTTTATTGTCTTTGTTACGGCGTTTTGTTCTAAATAACCGAGTACACAGTTCAACAATGACTCGATTAAAAAAACACCGCTGCCACCATGTAACGAAACTCGCTGTTTGTATTTGTAATAAATCACATTTTATTGAGTACTGAACCTGATGCCATCCGTGCTGAGTAACCAGGGAATTGATCCCCCGACATCTGCCTCATATACGTATTGTCACAAAGCCGACAAACAGCTACAACTACATTCGCTTCAGAAGTATCTGCTCAATGAAACAACGACGGAGTCGCAGGCCACTTAACTCATTGTGTCCCATCACTCATCAGAAGACACACAATGAGCGGTTTGAAATCTATCTAAGCTCCATATCACTGCATAATGATGCTTCCAATTGTAGAGAATTTAGAATGATAACACACGTAGTATCAATCTTCTTAATTGCTGAATGTTGTACAGGCTCCGAAAAGCCAATTTATATGCAAATGACTATAGCTGAGGTGGGGGATTTGTTTACATTTGAGGCCATCTGGTTTTGGGGAGGCAAGAACCCTATACAGAGGGCCTTTGTTCAGAAGGTTACTGTAAGTTCACTGGCACCCTGCCAAGATTTCTAGAGAAATTGGAAATTACATAATCAAGGTACAGCGTCTGTCCCAAGGCTATATATTTAGCTGTATATAAGGAGGGCTTTAATGAGGATCAGGGCTGGCTGTCAGGAGATGCAGCCAGACACTTCGAGGGCTGGCTGTCAGGAGATGCAGCCAGACACTTCGAGGGCTGGCTGTCAGGAGATACAGCCAGACACTTCGAAGGCTGGCTGTCAGGAGATGGAGCCAGACACTTCGAGGGCTGGCTGTCAGGAGATGCAGCCAGACACTTCGAGGGTTGGCTTTTGGGGGATGCAGCCATATACCGCGAGGGAGCTGTTTGTTAGAACAGGCCCTAAGATGCATGCTGGAGCTGTGTGTAACACAGACCAGTGGTGTAGGGGGCGACTACTGGGGCACACTGCCGGAGGAACGTTTCTCGTGAAGCACTGTCACCGAGCGCCCTGCGAGAAGTACTATAAGACTCTCGCAGTACACCCGTGGCAATCAGTTATTCGCAGACGTGGTGAGTAACTCGGTTGCTGTATATAAGCCGCCGCCGTGTATTAGATCTTGTATTGGTATATTCATTACTTAAAAATGAGCTAAGTCCGTGGACGCAGAAGTAGTCTCAGAACGGGGGCCGAGTTGTCTCAGGACGGGGGCCGAGTTGTCTCAGGATGGGGCCGAGTTGTCCGAGGGCCGAGTTGTCCGCCTACCTTCTGGGGTCAGCACACTGTCAGGTTTCCCATTGGCGACCATGTTAATGTTTTGTGTGATTATAAGAAAACGTGACCTATAAAGTTTCTTAAACTTCTCACCTGCTGTTATTATCATCTCATTGACATGCTGGTCGATTTTAGTCAAAATCTCATATCTCTAGCTCTTGCAAAATGCCTGTATGTATGACACCCGTCAATATTTACAACTGGATGCAGGCAGTAATCCAGCTAAAGTGTCAACGTCCAACAGTGTGCTGACCCCTTCTGGTGGTTCATGGAGCGCGGGTAGTGTTGTGATTATCACATCCGCCTGGCATGCCAGCGTTCTGAGTTCGAAACCCGCGGACCGGGCAGGCATGATATTTGGTGTAAAATGATAATGTTCTGAAAAAGGCTGACTAGTTGAATGAGTAGTTAGTCAACAGAACGTTGCCGAGCGCTGGAAACCACTAGAACAAAATTAATAGAATTACTGGTCGTCTCGGTAACCTTACCACCTCGGCTAGCCGAGGCGACCAAATTTATTTAGTCGCGTCGGCGGTGAATTTGGTCTCATCGGCAGCGTTTTCGGAAAGAAATGTCACCAAAGTGATGTCGCTGCCGAAGTGGTATCGTTGTCGACGCGACCAGAACTGATGAATTTGGGTCGATTCACCGCCGTTGTTTTGTGAAACATATCAACTCCAATAAAAATGCACTTAATTTTTCGTAGCAATTAAACTATGTTTTAATTTAATTTCACGTTTAGCAGAAATAACGTCATAAATTGAAACAACACACTAACAAATTTAGTAGTTTTCTGAAGGGTTTGGATTTGACTTTAACGTTTTAACTATGTCTATGATAATAAATTATAATATTTATAATAAGTATTCTTATGGTAACATTTCCAGGAAAATTACTTATTGTATAAAATATATATGATTAGCCAAATTACAGAATATGAAACAAATATTTTATATAATTCCAATTTATTTTATTTGATACTAACAGTTGCATTTGAATACAAATACTATTAACGGAAGTATATCATGTAACAATTAAGTGTACTAGCTCCTACACAAATTAAAAAATTTGACCAGCAGTGAAATTACACGTAAGACCTGCATGCTTGGTTGTTCGTTTTTAGTATTAATAAAACAGTCTTGAATCACTTAGCTGTTAACGGGTTTGCCCACTTATAAAGTTTCATGTTGATGTGGACCTGTGTTCATCAAAAGGAAGCCATGTTCGTTTAAATACCGTTGATGGGCAGGTGCGAATGGGCAAATGAAAACAACAGTAATCGATTCAGGCTTTTTAAAAATCCGGGCTTCCATCTCATTGTAAAAGCTGAACCCGTAGATCAAACACACAATGACGATGACTTCGTTGCCTGCTAATTCTGCATAGTTTAATTGATTTTGTATTTCTTCAATGCATGTCTACGTGTACATTAAATTTTCTTTGATAATACCTATGAAAGAACCCAGGAGATGCGACGGCAGCTGAGAGAACACATGTCAAAAAGAAGTCAAACAATTATTCAGTCATTGTTGTTAAGCACTTTTTAGGTAAATAAATTGTAGTTCAGAACCTAATATCATAGAACTTTGGAACAACATGAATCTATTGTGAGCAGATCCGGTTCTAATCATACATATTACTTGGTTATTAAATTTAAGTAAATTAAAGTAACTAACGAAATAAAGTAGTGTAACTTTTAGATAATACTAGTTTGTTACAAATATAATTATTTGGTAAATAACTAATCTCAAGAATTGTACAAGGACGTATGCTTACGTCTTTACATAACACTTTGGGATATGATAGCTTTGTTTCCTAAAATATCGTATAGTTCTTGTATTTTATAATCCGTCGTCCAAAAATATATACTTAGTTACGGGGATGGTTATGGAAATAAACAACCCCCATAAAATGTACCAAAGTCAATAGAGGGAAGAAGACAATAAATACAATAAAATTGCACAAACTCTAAAATTTGAAGAAATATGAAAACGAATACGACTGATATTTTTAGAATAGTTATGTTTATCAAACAATGATTTTAAACTGTTTATTCAACAGTTAGTACATAATCTACTCTGGTGTACCGTTATTACACGTATGTTACGACCACGATTTTGCCGGCGGTCGAAACAGTAACGTTGCCAAAATTACCAATTTTATGACTTAGAAAGTGGTCAAAACACCACTAGTGGAACCGAAAATCCACTCCGACATACCACATTACTCATCTGAAACGTCGCCGAAGAGACCAAATAATTCGCCAAGTAGTCCAAGAATTTTCCTGCCGACTAATATTTTAAAGTTGCATTCTGAGATAATTACCATTTTTAACGTATTTTTATAAAGTGAATGTATGCCATGATCACTATTTATTTATTGGTATACTTGCTATCATATGTGTCAATTTGTGTGGTTTGATACGTTATTTTTTAAATAAATGATGCATTTGTTAATATTATTCAGCTAAACTGTTAGTGACATGTTTTATGTTTTAGCCCTTTGTTACATGATTTGCAGTAAATATACATAGTTTAGTCAAGTTCATGGCAGGGGTCAATTGTTTGTAATAAATTCCAATTGTTGTAATTCCGCCTCAAGTCTTTATATATATAATTTACAAGTAAGACATTTAATAATAGCAGCACACATCTATTGTACATACATCTGTTGTACACACTTATGTTGTACACACATATGTTGTATACACACCTCTTGTACATACACCTCTTGTACACACACCTCTTGTACACACCCCTCGTACACACATCTGTTGTTCATATAGGTCTGTCTTTTCATTATAGTTTCTTGCACAAGCAATTAATTATTTTGCTCAAAATCTGTAATTCTACTTACCATATGCGACGTTCTGTTATCAGGTATTCCTTTGTGCGATCTCGTAAGCGTGCTGGCGTTGTCTACTGGCGATGTTCCATTCGTACAAAGCTGATAACCTGTCGTGCGCGATTGCTCAGCGTGGAGATTCTCTGCTGGTCGAGCACCCCATAACAACCCGCCGCATGAAGGTTGCCGTGATCTCGACGAGATCGTCGTTCAGGTAAATAATTATTGAATTCATTCAGATAATGCAAATGTGACATTTACAAATGCATCTGCATCCAAGCCGGAACCAAGTATGCGGTTTTATTTTAAGGGGTGGTATGGCAGCTACATAGGAAATATTTTAAAAGCGTAGTTATTATAATGTTATGTGCCAAAATTACCAAATCATTTCCCATTCTGGAGTGGTGTAAGTTTATTTTTTCAAAAATGTGGTTAAAGATTTAATAATCGAATCGATTGCTTGAAAGAGTTACACCGCATCCATGAATAAAAGTGTTTTACAGATATATAAATATAAAATGTACCGTTATTGATAGAAAACATAACAAAACGAATAGCATTTAAAAATAAATATATTTCTTCGTTTTACATATAGGCCAAGAGAAACGCACAAGAGCAAGTGTTACCTTGGTGGAGAGCGCTTTTCGTCGGGCGCCTGCAGGAGCTTCTCTGCCGAATCCAAAAAATCTTGCCCGTCGAGCGAATGGCTGACGTGAGGCCTTGCGACCTCGCAACCCTGACAACCTGTTGTTAATAAATTTCAGCAGAACGCCGAGTTTAGGTACTTTTTAATGTCTACCGATTTGTGAAGCTCATTTATGCAGCGACGTCTCGACACAATATCAATTTTAAGGTAACCGTGCATCTACAGGTAATCGCCGCCGGCGACATCGATCGAGTTTTACTTGAGTTTGTTTTGTGAATATTGAGCTTTATAGGAATGTAAGAGAATTGTTTTTGTAACGTAATGTGTGTATATGTATGTAAGATATGTGAGAGGAAGTGTGGCGGCTGTAGGTGGTCATTTGATGGTTAGGTCAGTCTGGTCAGAAAATAAAAGATCGCCAATTAATGTATACTACATGTTTTGGCTTGTCGCCGTTTTGGTATGTCGCTGTTTTGGATCTGTCGCCGTTTCGGTTGGCGTCGATTTAGTCTGTCGGCGTTTTGGAGCTGTCGCCCTTTTGGCTTGTCGCCGTTTGGGTCTGTTGCCGTTTTGGAGCTGTCGCCGTTTTGGTTTGTCGCCGTTTTGGTTGTCGCCGTTATGGATCTGTCGCCGGTAACATTGACTCAAGGCGATCAAATTATCTGGAAACTTCATGCCACGTGACGGTCACGTGGTTGTCAATACAGCATGTAAACAAACTTGTCCTGACGCAGGACACGGATTAGCACTAAAGCACACAAGAGAAGCATGTTATTACATCAAATGAGTGATTTTTATTGATGAACATTTCGCCCGTTTAAGTCAACCGGAGTTCGCATGATTATATATACGAATGCTTCTGTCATTGCCACATTGATGTTAGTCACTTAGTGACGGTTGCTACCCGCTACAACTTAGTTACAAGTAACACTAACAAGGACTCGGTGCAATGCCCGATGGCGGCGATGCAAAGGGTGTGGGAGGGTGTCGGAAAGTGAGCTAGTCTCGCTTAAACGAGTCTCGCCCGGCTGCGTGACATCGCCGGGAAACAGAGTGTGGCCGAGAGCATGCGTTATGAATGCAAGCATCTATGTCTATGAGTAATACCGATCCTACGGCTACATAACATAGTACAGTACAGTGCTCCCATCTGGCATGGATGATCGAGGCTAGTGCTACTCGAGAATCAATTTTGCAGTAAATGTTTTAGGCGAGGAGCCAATCAGCGTGGTTATCGAGATTCTTAATCCAAAAATAAATATATAAGTTGACTCTTATTTAACTTTGGTTTTATTGTTAGCCTGAGACTGAGAGCCAATCCAAAACCAGTGTTATCTTCAGGCAGTATAACGGGAGCCCTACTGTGCTCCCATCTCGCGGTGAGTGTGCTGAGAGAGCCCCAGAAAAGTGGGGTCAGAGTGCTAATGCAAGACATAGGCCACGTAATAAATTGCGAGTTTATGACACCCGAAAAAAAGATAATTATTTGGGACATAAGCGCACTCCAACAAACATTTTAAAAGCAAATTTAATCAATTAAAATGATTTATTAAGCAAGTTTAATCAATTAAAATGATTTATGCCTCATCCTCAATTTATGACTGCCGCTGGAACTGATTATCTGCGTTTTTATAGCCGTTATTAATTGTAGGTTATACAGCCAATAATTTGGTAATAATACAATATTGTCCAAATCAAAGAATTAAAGGCTAATAAATTTTTTTTTTAATTACAAGAAATTAATGCACAGGCAAAGTCGTCAAGTCTCAAAACAATTAAACCACTGTGTTTTTGCCAACCATCTGCGTCTACTTTAAAACTTACTGATACATATTCCACAATAAGGTATTTGCCTTCATGTGGCTGCATTAACATTTGCGTTGCATCGAAAAACTTGGAACAGAAGCTGAGAACATGTACAAGAAATATAAACTAGGCCTGTGCAAGAATGGTGTGTCACACGGCACACCAGATGTCAGCACCTGTGGCGAGTTCAACCTGCGAGATGGAAGCAGAAGCTACAAAGATGGGCTAATAAAGGAAAAGGTTAGACGATGCTGGGAGGAGATAGAGAACCAGTGCATGGATGGAGAGAGGGTACAGAGGCAGCAGGAGGAGGAAAAAGATGAGGGAGGATGGAGGACAATCCGTGTGTTTGTGTCGTCGACCTTCACAGACTTCCACAGTGAACGAGAGACACTTGTGAAAAAGGTTACATATATAGTTATTCTTCCAAATTAGCAAATTAATAGATAGAATTACATTTCCACTTTTAACTTACTTTTTATTTATAAAATTATTATTATAATTATATAGAAGTTTGTTATTTATTTTTATAGTTGGTTACAAACGTCTTCATCTGGGGGCCACCTATAAAGTGTGTTTATGCAAGGAGAATTAAGGAGCTACCAGTAATTGCATTTATATATGCTATGTGTATATATGGCAGGTGGGGAGGAGGCTAGGCATAGCGCATACCTAGCATATATAGTGCATAATGTATGCAGAGTAGACATACTGCTCAAAGGGGAAGGGTCACACCTAATTCGTACTGTGTACATATTGGAGGATTAACAGTTTTATGTGTACATTATTTAATAGCGTACTTTTTCTTTCACTTTCCACTTCCTGTCTTCCTCCGTCTTTCTGTTTTTCTCTGGAGTGTGTCCTGTGCAAATCTGTATGCAAAGTTATCTTGGATGAAGATATTTCTGTTGCATCCATCGTGTGGTCAGTTAATTAAGTTTGTATAGTAATATTTCGGTATGAATGGCCTATATTTGTTTGCAGGTTTTTCCTGCGCTGCGGGAATGGTGTGAAGACCACCAGCTCCACCTGGTGGAGTGTGACTTGCGCTGGGGTGTGCCAAAGGACTCGACTACTGGTGCCACCCTGATCGCTTGCATGGAGGAAATAGATCGTGGTTACCGTGACAACGACGGAGAACCTTTCTTCTTGGGCATGCTCAGTGAAAGGTTATCATTTGTGCTAATTTCTTAATAAACATAACTTATTTTTAATGCACCACCACTCTGGAATATAGTTATGTTTACACATTAAACATATTAGATAACACATGCATGCACGCACTCACACACGCACGCACCGCATCACACACACACACACACACACACACACACACACACACACACACACACACACACACACACACACACACACACACACACACACACACACACACACACACACACACACACACATAATAAAGAGAACTGAAATAAGTGTATAAGAACATTTAAGTACATGTCACATATTGTGCATATAATAGGTTGTAATAATTCTTATTATTCCTGCTGACATCTGTCGTGTAAATGATGCAAGGCATATTAAACAGTTTTTACTGCACAAGAATTGTGTTGTTGTCTAGAAACTCTTGTTCATGTTTCCAGGTATGGATGGATCCCGGATGTTGAAATGATTCCTGAAGACATCCAGTCGAGATACGACTGGGTGCCAGATGTGTCTGTCACACATATGGAGATCTTACATGGGGCCTACAGGTGAGTTACTTAGCTGAGTGGTGATGATTTTTATATTACCTGGGAATGTTTCACTGAGATTCTTGTGAGTTCATAAGTGTGATTTTGCTCTTTAAACAAAAGTTTACTCATTAGCTAAGGCAAAAATGGAAAAGTGTGTTTCAATAAGAAAAGTTGGGGTTCTCTTTGATTTTCGTTGTTGAAAACTTTAAAACCTAATCCATGCATTCATTAATGTGTCACAGAAATAATATTCAATGTGATATGGTGACATCTTTTATAATATTACTTTGTAGCTCCACTGTGGGATCTTCAGAGTAAGAGTGTTCACACTATGTACATAGCGTAGCATAGCACAAGGCTCTTGTCGGAGTTAGCAAGAACGAACAAATTGTCAGAGCTAGCAACTCTTACACACAGTCATTTTATCTGATTGTTATCAGCAATTTTACCATTATTGGTCAACTTTTTTTTGAATGAATGAATGAATTTATTTCAACAATAATAACAACATCACATAGACTACATAATATTGATTAATATAATTTGTTTAAAAAATTGTAAAAAAGAAGTGCAATACTTATTATGTTGACCTTTTGCAATGACTAGCTTATGAATACATAATAATTCTGGAAAAGACAAAGTGCAAAATAAGAAAATAAATTATAAATGCAACAACACAAATTGTATGTAAGATCATAGAGATCATAGCTAGCATCTCCCCCTTGAAGGTCAGTGGACAGTTCATAACAGACCCGATGGCCCAAGCACAAGCTCTGAACAACCACTTCCAGGCCGTCTTTGGTGAAGGGACGGAGTATACTGATGAAGAATTCCAAGCCAGGTGCCAGATGAGTTATGGTGAACATTCATCCACGCTGATTGACCTCGTCATCTCGGAGGAGGGCATTTACAAGATTCTCACCAAACTAGATCCCTACAAGGCCTGTGGTCCGGACCACATCAGTCCACGGGTACTCAGAAAACTGGCAACTGAAGCGGCCTCGATTTTGACTACTATCTTCCAGTCCTCTATCAGCACAGGCGAAGTCCCATTGGACTGGAGAGAAGCCAACATAACGCCCGTTTTTAAGAAAGGCGAACACTATGATCCAGCAAACTACCGCCCCGTATCCATCACAAGCGTTCCATGCAAGGTCCTAGAACATGTCATCATCAGCGCTCTGATGAATCACCTCGAAAGCAATGGAATCCTCAGGTCAGAACAACACGGCTTCCGCAAATTAAGATCCTGTGAAACACAACTACTGGAATTCACTGAAGAACTCGGCGAGAACTTGGAACAAGGCCACCAAGCCGACATCATAATAATGGACTTTGCGAAAGCCTTCGACTGGGTTAACCACAGTCTCCTACTACATAAGCTACACCACTATGGAGTGCAAGGCAAAGTCAACCAGTGGCCCGGGGTTTTCCTCAGGAATCGACGGCAAGCAGTAGTGGTTAACGATGCTACCTCAGGCTACGTCAGTGTGCGCTCAGGTGTACCACAGGGGTCAGTTGTCGGCCCAGCACTATTCCTGGCCTACATCAATGACCTCCCAGAACAACTCACTTCGCGGACACGCTATTTGCTGATGACACCGCTGTCTATCGCCTCTCCTCCACTGACCACAACCAACACCAGCTACAACTCGACCTCCATCCACTACAAAAAGTGGGAACAACGATGGGACATGGCTTCCCACCCAGGGAAATGTATGACTCTCCCTGTCACCCACAAGAGGACCATAGCAGAGTGCCAATACCTACTCCATGGCTGTACATTGGCAATGGTCACCTCTGCCAAGTACCTCGGCGTTACCATCACCCAAGACATCTGCTGGGACCAGCACATTGACAACATCTGTGCTAAAGCCAACAAGACCCTAGGTTTCTTACGTCGCAACATCAAGATCAGCGCCACCCAGCTGAAGGAGACAGCATACAAGACCTTCGTTCGTCCCATACTGGAGTATGCCTGCTCAGTCTGGGACCCTTACACACAGCGCAACATTGACAAGATCGAGGCAGTCCAGAGAAGAGCCGTTCGGTTTGTGGTCAACCAGTACCAGAAGACATCTAGTGTCACCACAATGATCAACAGACTCAAATGGCCTTCCCTCCAGTACCGCAGAAAGGTGGCAAGATTGACCATGTTACATAAAATCATTAAGAATCAAGCTGTAGTCGATCACTCCAAATGCCCATCCTGCTCCGATCAGACAAAGAATAGGGCACTCACAGCAACTCTGCCAGATCCAGTGCAGAACCAAGTACAGACAACATTCTTTCCTCCCCAATACCATCAAAGACTGGAACAATCTGCCTGAAACTGCTGTAGCTGCCAGCACCCTTGACACTTTCAAAGCTAGGGTGCCACAAAACTAGATATTACATAGTTAGACTAGGTATAGGGGGTATGGATTTTAATTTCATTATTTATTTAATTGTTTTACATTTGATTTCATTTGCATTTGTTTGGTTTTTTATAATTTGTTTTATTTGGGTTTATTTTATTATTAATTTAAAACTTTTATAGCGATCGAATGTTCTCCATAGGTCTGTCACTCTAGATATTCTTCTCTTGGCAAAATCAAATTCTACCTCCTCGCAACCCCCAAAGAGCGGCAGAATAATCAGCAAGTTGATTGTGGCTGCCAAAAGGATGATGATGAGATGAAATCTGCAAACAATGCCTATTAAACTGATTTTTTTACTGAACTGAATAACTTTAACGCATCTCATTTTGTTAACATTCATGTTATTTGCCTTGTTGATGTGACTTTTTTATAAGGATTACTTAATAATTATGACTTTAATACATAACAATTCAATAATTTAGATGTATAATACTTTTTTGAATTGGTGAACATTCTTATAAGTAATCAATGAACTGTCAAGGGAATTCTAAAGGTTTGCCCCTTTGATAGAAATACACATACTTTTTAGACAGGTACATGCATAATTTTGTTAAAACTTACATTTGTGACAGGTTGAATGAACCAGTTCATATATTTTGAGAACAAAATATTGTACATTCCTTGGTAATAAATTGTGAAATGCCTTAAACGTAATAACAGCTGTTTTTAATTTAACTAAGTCTGGTAATTTCAGAATGTGCAGATTACAAAATAGCATATTTGTATGGTTCAGTCTTTTGGCACCACATAGTAACCATATAATCTTTTTTTTGTAACACAACTAAACATTGAACATTTGAGGTATATAATTGTGTTAGCCCACACTTCTGCTCAATACATAATACACTGTATAAGGCATGAAAAGTGAGTTGTACACAATCTGCAAACCGTGTCTGTTAATTAATAAGCTGGCTCTATACATAACAGTACAACTCTTTCACAGTTTTGATTTTACTAAATTAATATGAGTTTTCTAGTTTAACTTCTCATCAATCATTACACCCACAAATTTTGTGGCATTTGGTCTATTGATTATTTCTTTGTTTATCTTTACAGAAATATCAACAGTCAATTTACGATTTCCAAAAAAACATGTAATTAGTTTTAGCCACATTAAGAGATAATAGATTTACCAAAAACCACACTTGGAGTTGCTCCAAACCAGTGTTTACCATACAAACAAGTTCATTTAGGTCACTATCACAACATAAAAGGTTTGTATCATCAGCAAATAGGATAAATTTAAACACAATTGATACTTTACAAATGTCATTAATGTACATGATGAACAATTTTGGTCCCAATATGGAATCCTGTGGAACACCACGAGATACAATTAGTGTTTCTGAATCACAATTATTAAAACTGACACATTGTTTCTACTTTCTAAATAACTCACTATCCATTTTTGTGCAACACCACACACATCATAGAAATGTAATTTTTTTGCCAGTATATCATGATCAACATTACCAAAGGCTTTTCTTAAGTCAATAAATACTAGTAGCATACTTGGTATTATATATTGCACTACTAATAAATACTCCAGTAGCATACTTGTTATTATCTATTGCACTAGTAATAAATACTATAGTAGCATACTTGTTATTATCTATTGTACTAGTAATAAATACTCCAGTAGCATACTTGTTATTATCTATTGCACTAGTAATAAATACTCCAGTAGCATACTTGTTATTATCTATTGCACTAGTAATAAATACTATAGTAGCATACTTGGTATTATATATTGCACTAGTAATAAATACTCCAGTAGCATACTTGTTATTATCTATTGCACTAGTAATAAATACTCCAGTAGCATACTTGTTATTATCTATTGCACTAGTAATAAATACTCCAGTAGCATACTTGTTATTATCTATTGCACTAGTAATAACTTCTACCAACTCAAAAGAGCCTGATTTGTTGACATATTAGATCTAAAACCACATTGACTTGGACTGATTACATTATACCTGTTGAGGAATAGGTCCATCTTATCATTATATCATTTCTCCAGAATTTTCGAGAATGTAAGCAAATAGCTAAACTATTTTAGTAATTAGTTTTGTAATCATGCTCATGCTAATATCACTATTATCACTTGACCTTTTATTTTTTACAGTTTTGTACAGTTCAAATAATTTCTTTATCATCAACAGGATTTAGAAACATGGTATCTTCAACTGCCCCTTGTAAGTAATTATAAATAGATCCATCATTTTTTGGTAAGGATATATATTTAGCTAAGTTGGGGCCAACATTGTAAAGAAATTATTAAATTCATATGCAATGTCTTCCTTTTTTGATATTCGTTTGTTATTTGTTATAAAGTATTCTGGGTATGTTGGCCGATTGTAACGTTTGTTGATTACATTATTTAATATTTTCCAGGTTTCTTTTACATTTGATTTATGTTTTTCTAGTAATGTGCTGTAGTAGTTTTTGTCAGTAAATCTTAATATAGATGTTAGTTTGTTTTTGTAATATTTATATTTTTGTTCTGTTTCCACATGTCTAGATACAATAAAAGCTTTATATAACTTATTTTTCTTCACACAGGCATGTTTTAAACCTTTGGTGAATCAGGGTTTTTTGTTAGTGTAATTTTTCCTGGAAACTCTTTACTGGACAATGTTTGTGGAAAATGTTTTAAAAATATGTTTAGAAAAGAATCATAAGCTTGATTAATATCATTTGTGTTTAGAACAGTGTCCCAAGATTGCTGACTCAGTTTATCTGAACATGAAGACAATGTATCTTCATTTATCTGTCTAATAAATTGAAATTATGTTTTAATACATCTTGGTATATTATATTCACAGAGTGTAACAAATGTTAAGTGGTCACTAATGTCATTGAACATGATACCAGAAGTAAGATTGTGGTGCAGTTCATTGGTGAATATATTGTCTACCAATGTAGTTGAGCTATCTGTGATCCTACTCAGTACTGGGCTTATCAGTTGCTCTGTATACGTGGCTGACACAACATTTGAGTGGTTCTTTATGGTTAATTCTACAGTAACACATTCAAGGATATTATGTACTGCAAATGATTTAGTTTCTACCATTTTACTTGGTAATTCGTTGTTTGTGTATACAGCAACACCATCACCTCTTCAAATTCCTCTTGTGACATGATAAGCATCATAATCATTTATATTAAAATCACCAATTAAATTTGGATCCATCCATTTTTCAGATATGACGATTATATCAAACTGTAAGTTAAGTTCCAGAATATAGTCTTTAAAAATGTATTTGTAAGGCTATGAACCACAAGTCACCATGCAGTGATATGCAGTGTTGTTAAATTGTCTATTAAAAACCCATGGTCGAATGGTAGTGGAAATTACCACCATACTATATTAATATAATAGGTATCGTGATGTATCTGCTAATGATATTCACGTTCACTCACTCGGTCACACTAGTGATAAATCAGAATATACATTTTTAAAGTTTTTTACATGACCAATAAAAATTCTAATACCTAATCTATACCTGCTAAAAGCTAGTGGTGTCGGAACAATATGTTCCAACAGCGGCGGCGTCTACCTCAGCCAGAATTAAACCTAATAAAATAGAATACACACTGTAATCTGGACACTAATTAAACCCAGTAGAATACGCTATGGTCTGGATGCTAAGTCCAGACGGCAGCAGCGTCTATCACAGCCGGAATTAAACTCAATAGAATATACTATGGTTTGGACGCTAAGGCCAGACGGTGGCGGCGTCTAATGCAACCGAAGTTACTCTGTTCACTGCGACAGTAGTTTCGCAGGGCGCTCTGAGGCAATGAGTGTCCTGACAGGAATGGTCCCTCTGTCAGTGTTACCTCAGTAGTCGCCATGCTACATCACTGGCCTGTGTTACACTCAGCTCCAGCATGCATCTTTGGGCCTGTTCTAACAAATAGCTCCCTTGCAGTGTCTGGCTCACTGACCTCAATTATAACTGAGGTCAGTGAGCTACAGACAGCCCTGATCCTCATTGAAGCACTCCTTAAATACAAAAAAATGTGTAGCCTTGGGACAGACGCTGACTCTTGATTATGTCATTTCCAAACTCTAGGAGTCTCTAGAAATCTTAGCAGGGTGCAAGTGAACTTACAGTAACCTTCTGAACAAAGGCAAAATATAGATTGGCTTTTAGGAGCACGTTCAACATTCAGTAATTAAGAATATCTATACTATGTGTATTATCGTTCTAAATTCTCTACTTAATCAACAAAGCAATATCGCATGTGAATGTTTTATCTGAAATGATAGAAATCACCAATGGGTTTAAAACAAGTACTATTTTAAACGTGGATGATGTTAACAGTATCATTACTAATATAACTGTATTTTAAAGACTGTACAATTGCCATTTTAATGTATGAAAAACATATTTTATTTATTACATTTTGGTTGTTCACCCAGTGAACTAATATTATTATTTCTTATAGTCTTCTGCTTACCTCTTGGTGTGTTAATGCCTTACCTCTTGGTGTGTTAATGCCTTACCTCTTGGTGTGTTAATGCCTTACCTCTTGGTGTGTTAATGCCTTACTTCTTGGTGTGTTTAATGCCTTACCTCTTGTTGTGTTAATGCCTTAACGGTAACTATTATTATAATCATGTTTTGCAGACTTGGTAATCCAAGTGCCGTGTTTTTCCTGAGGGATCCTGACTATGTAAGTGATCTACCTTCGAACCACATCAAGAGATTTGTTGACAGGTCACCTTTATCTGTGTGTCAACTCCAGGTAGGAACTCTTACCTTTCTAAAGGAATTTGTTGTTTTACCAAAATAATGTTTAGATGACAACTTTGACTGTCGTGTATGAGTTGAGCTGTCATTACAACCCCACAGTGAAGGTTTGTCAAGCCACCAAATATGGATGCCGAACACACGGAACGTTTGGACATTCCATTGTACATCTTGTTGAAACTCTGACCTCAAAAGTTTCTCTTTATTACAAAAACATAAGGGAGAGTTGTTTAACCGAGAACTGCATGCGGGGAGTGCGGCTAGTACAGTGATTGGCACATACGCCGGGCATGCCAGCGCTCTGAATTCAAAACCCAAACCGAGCAGGCATGATATTTGGTGTAAAAACCTGGGTCTCAACATTGGGGACTGTGTATCCCTCGTTACGCAGAGATCATGTTAATGTCGGTCCCGTCTCAATTTGGGACGTAAAAGAACCTCTGAGGATGACAAGCACACTGGCAGTGACCACCCTCAGTGCCAGCATATAAAGGTCGATTTGGCGATAATGTTCTGAAAAAGGTTGACTAGTTGAATGAGACCTCATAAGACCATTACATTGTAACCACAATAATACAGTTAATAGAATATTGCTGAGCACTTGAAACAACTAGAACATCTAGAAAGATTGATTTACCAAGTGTCATGGTGCTCTAGCAATGTACTGGACATATGGTACTTATGTAAGCATCTTTGGCAAGGCAAAGCTTAATGGAGACTTCACACATAATTTTGATTGTGATGTAGGGACACAGTGAAGTATAGGATGCGTCAGTTATTAGCAGGTTTATACAATGTGACAATGTGTTGTTTTACAATTTGCCCAGGATTACTGTTTCCTATTTCTCAGTCACTCAGACCATTGACAATTTACGTCCTTCCCCCTCACCATTAGAACCCTTAACCTCGAGGTGATATTTCAGATGTTGAAAGAGAAGTTGCAGGAGAAGTTTCCTGCGCAGGTGATCAAGTACCACTGTCAGGTTGGGGGGGTTGACAGCTCCACCGGCAGAGAGAAGGTCAGTCTCAACGACAATTTATTCTGGAGCAAAGAAACTTAAGAAATATGTAGAATTTTTATAGAAATTTATAGATTTCTATAGAAACTACGCCTTAAGTAGCCTTAGCGAAGTACCTTAGTACTAGCTAGAATAAACATGTTACCACATTAAGTGGATGACATAAGTAAGTAATTAGTGACGTCATCAATGTGTGGACTTGGTGCATCAATTCAGGTACAAATCATAGGACTTAAGGAGTTTGCCGAGCAAGCCCTGACATTTCTAAAGACTGCCATCAGACGGCGCCACCTTCACTGCAAGACAAGTGCGACACCTTTGGCAGAGGAAGAACAAGGTTCGTAGGACTTAAGAAAATCACACTGACGAAGTTTATGTTGAAAGATGTGCTAGAGGTTGGAATCTAGACAAAGAAACTCGGATTGTATTTTAGCATATTTGAACATGATCTAGGGTTGCTCTGTGCTTCAGCAAATGAATCAATATCTTACATTGCTTTCTAGAAGTTCGTTGGTGTGAAATCCGAAGAATTGTCATCATGTGAATTAATAATAAAAACCAACAAAATATGTAAAATAACTGACACTAAAATCGCATTTAAAAAGTGGGATATCTGAAGGATGAAGTGAGACTTTTTATACAAAAACCTGTCTCATTGGTGCATTTTGATCACGTGACTTTGGTAGAAAGAAGACTTCACCAGGCAATGGCAGAGAGCAAGTCACGTCTAGTGATAGGGCGGGACAGAGAACTGACCACTCTACTGGACTTCTCAAGGGGAGACCTAGCCTCATTCCAGTTGTGGTCATCTACTGGTCAAACAGGTGAGAGGTGACCACACATGGATGATTCAAATTTATCTATATGTTTTAGACTTGTTGGTTGCTTATCTAACTATAATTAATCTTAGACTTATCTAACTATAATTAAGCTAGCATATGTGTGTGTGCATGCATGTGTATATAAGTGTGTATATATGTGTGTATATATGCATGTTAAGCTTTTCCACCTAGATGTTCTCAGATGCCAAACTTTCATGGACTAATCTATGATCCCTTGGAAGAAAAGTAATGTCTTTAGTTTTTTCGAAATTCATTGTAAGACTTCGTACCAGACATTAGATGAACATTAAACAATTGTTCATGTGGTTTCTGTGATTGTTCTGAATGATGTAAGCCATCCACCAATTAGCTGGTGATGTAGCTTGCAACAGTTGGGCAAAACATATGGAGAATTGGCAATGTTTGCTAGTGCAAATAACCCAGGAGGAGGCAGAGAGGTGCATTAGACAATTTTAGTTTGTACTTATAGTGCCATTACATTTTAGCATGGGTGAGTCAGGTTGACTAAATTTGTCCTGCCCTTTTCCCCTCCTGTTAGATCCTAGATATGTCTCTGGCAAGAAGTCAGTGTATTCATATTTGCCTCTATGTCAATTTCCAGTCAGTATTCATAACATCCTTAGTGAATACATTGCAGTCAAGAACCTTAGTTACCGGGGAAGTAGAGGACCAGTCTTTAACAAGGTTTAATCAATGATGTTCAGTTTTATGTTTGTGTAGAAGAGAAAAATGGAGGAGGGGATGCGGACAGCGCAGCAGGGAAGAGCAGGGAAGATGATACGGGGAGCAGCCTTCCTTCCCTGCTGTGTGTGCTGGGAGCAGCTGGAATAGGCAAGTCTGCAGTAATGGCCAGAACTGCCAGGACCTTACAACAGGTACACAGAATGGCTGCACACAAGACACAACATAAAATGCTGATTTGTTTGTCTCTTTATACTGAGAAATACCTCTGTATTGTTGAGCACAAACATCACTGATAGACATTGCAATTAGGTAGTTTTAATTTGACCAATGTTTTGTAATTTCTATATTTTATTTCTGCAATACAGAGACTACGTAATCTAGAACTTGGATAGATTGCATCCATTGGTATTGTATGAATTAGTATTTGATAGATGATTTGAAACTCCAGTCATGTTTAGATTTAAATCTCCATCCTGCACAAATGCAATCACTACAACACTACAAATACAAACAAAATTACTGTTGCTTTGTTGACAAATGTAATGTACTTGAAATGCACTAGTGTCATTTGTGATTTCTAGACTGGCGTTCATGTGTTGTATCACCATGTTGGCTGCACTGTGTCAAGTCTGAACAGAGACAATGTGACAGCGAGAGTCGTTTCTTCCCTTGCCACCCAGTTACAAGGTACTCTTGGGCCATCGTCCTTCTGTGTCCAAAGGTAGAGAACTCACAACTATGTCACCCACAACTCCTGCATGCATATCTTTTCTTAGGAAACTTAATTTACTTTTAGGGTCAACTCCCTTAGCCTGCATTAAATATAGCTTTTAGCTGTGAAGTGTCTCATAAATTCAACATGTCGCTTGTTTAATCAGGTGAAGAGTTGCAGTCAGACTCTGATTTCTTGCCATCGGAACACCTCACGCAAATCCTCAAGATCTACACTTCGACTGACAGACATGCTGTACTTGTCATAGATGGCATCGACGAGGTGTGTCAACATCATAGGTTATCTCATGCAAAACTAACTCAAATTGCTTAATTCATGATTTCCAGTGTATTTTCACAGTGTATTTGGATATTAAAAATAACTACTATTTCCATATACCGTATTCGTTCTAATTAGCGTACACCCCAATTTATGGAGATGTCGGGAATCCATAATGCAAAGTCCTCTCCCCTGATATGAAATTACTGCGACACTTGACGATCTTTTTACATAAAATTGTTTCACACATATCTAGAGACTTTGCCGCGTTCTTGTTTCCTCTTGACCACACGTGAATATATAAATAGCTGGTAACACTAAGCAACCTACATTAATAGTACTAAACACATAGTTTATTTGAATGTTTGATCAAAATGAAATATGTCGCTTTCTTGGCGTACGCCATTAGCACGCGCAAACAGCGAGACGATGGTGCCACCTGGTGAATATACCACTAGTTATGTAGTAAGGGACTAGTTAGTATTTATTCTCTTGCAATTGGCAGTTTCGGCTGAACGGAGCAACCGAGTGTTTGAAAAATATTGTGTTGATTCAAGTTGATTGAATAAAAATAACTTGGATAATACAAACACAATACTTTGATGAATGGGCACACAATTATTATGTTACGATAAGAATGCAAGGGTGTCAATTCAACATTATCCCAGGCATATTTACGTTTAGGAATATTGCATATTAGCGCACTTTTGAGGCATAAATAGCGCCCTGGTATGCATCAACATATGCTACTATATCGCTAATTTTATGCGTGCGATGCGGTAATGCACGACCGCAGCGGCGCAGACTAGCACAAACATGGTCATATTTTCGTAATATAAATATGCCTGGGATGATGTTGAATGATGGAACTATTGCACTATGGTAGCAATACGCTATACATATGGCCTGATATGGGAATGTTTGCGATTTCGCATTTTAACGTAGACGTCGGTGATTAAGAGTTTCAGATAACATACAACTTAATTACTTACAGTGGATTACGTTGCTTGTGTAGGACACCGTTACTTATACAGTAATCATTTGTATGTCGGGTGGAATTAGCCAGGTGCAGTTAAGTCTGCTCTTGCATCACCCAAGTCACCAAATGACCAACTCGGCCGGCACCGACGTTGTGTCTTTTAAACTTGGCTCATTTGGGTGTAGGCTTAATACGGAAAATTTTTGGATTTATTTTAGCGTCTCAAGTATTTTTTAAGCGTACTGTATGCTAATTAGAATGAATATGGTATACTTACACATAATCATGTAATTAAATTTGTTGTTCCTTTATTTCCTACATTTGTTGTTTCTCTCTCCAGTTGACAAAGAGTTCCTTTATTTCCTACATTTGTTGTTCCTCTCCAGTTGACAGAGAGTTCCTTTATTTCCTACATTTGTTGTTCCTCTCCAGTTGACAGAGAGTTCCTTTATTTCCTACATTTGTTGTTTATCTCCAGTTGACAGAGAGTTCCTTTATTTCCTACATTTGTTGTTTCTCTCTCCAGTTGACAGGTAGTTCCTTTATTTCCTACATTTGTTGTTTCTCTCCAGTTGACAGAGAGTTCCTTTATTTCCTACATTTGTTGTTTCTCTTTCCAGTTGACAGAGAGTTCCTTTATTTCCTACATTTGTTGTTCCTCTCTCCAGTTGACAGAGAGTTCCTTTATTTCCTACATTTGTTGTTTCTCTCTCCAGTTGACAGAGAGTTCCAAGAGTGGAGACGTGTCTTGGCTACGGAGCCTGGTGTCAGACAATGTTCGGTGCATTGTGAGTGTGAGGAGCAGTCATCTGCCGATCGTAGTGGGGCTGAAACGACTCAACTGCCACAAGGTGGAGTTAGCGGCACTTGAGGTTGACAACTGCCGACAGCTTGCGGAACATTACTTCAGTGTCTACAACAAGGTTAGACAGGTTGCCAATTGTTAAAGGATGGGATGTCACATGTTGTGGGATTGAATGTTAAATGTGATAGGAAGGGGTTTATATATTCAGTTAGTTTGGATGAAATCATTGGACAAACTACTAAATTAGTTTTGACTTGGCCAGGTCAAAACTCGACGAGAAATGACAGAAGTAGTCAGTGTCTACATATGTATGCCACAACACAAGTCAACTCACACTTTTGCAAGTTACCCAATCTAACAATCAAAGTCGGTTCTGTCGATGATTTTAACAAAATAATCTATTATTTTATTAAACCAACTGTACATATAACTTACTCCATTCACAGTTTTTAACGTTAATAGTTTGCCTTTTGCAAAATGAGTTTCAGGAAACATATTTCCATGGTGTCCTAATCGTAAGATGCTTGTCCGTAGAGATTGGACGACGAACAGCTTGATCACCTGATCCAGCACAGTGGCGCCGCTACACCACTGTGGCTCGCCGTTGCCTGCGAAGAACTGCGCGTCTTTGGTGACTTTGCGACACTGACGAGCCAGATTGCCTCCCTCCCCCCCGAGCTGGATGGGCTGCTAGCGGCAGTCTTACTTCGTCTACTACGGGAGGACGACACGAACCTCATGAGGCAGGTCCGTCATCACCACAGCATATGGCTTTAGGCAAAATAATGTTATTATGAAAGGATGAACGTGTATTCAACAACAACAACATAATACATGCACAGTATGGTTTGCTGCTCCTGCTGAAAGGACATAGCTGAAGTCATAGACTTATTGTTGCTATGCCCTTCTCATAGTCAAATTTGGAGAGGATGACACAGATTGTGTGAGGAAGGTTAGTCATGCCCAGTACATATCGCTTTAAACAAATATACTGTTTTTGTGAAAGGATGACGCAGACTGTGTGAGGCAGATTAAAAACACATTTATTATGAGAGGATGACATGTGACTGGTCAGTCGTCCACACAGCATATGGCTTTAGGTGAAAATAAATTGATTAAATTGTTGAGGTTTGTAAAAATGAAAATCTGGTCTTCTTCTAATAGTTAGACAGCAACGGTAACTTATATTGTTGGAGGCTTCACTTTGTATTGTTAGAAGCGTCACTTTGTATTGTTAGAGGCTTCACTTTATATTGTTAGAGGCTTTACTTTATATTGTTGTTGCTACTAAAACAGGTCTATGTATGGTGTATCACGATCACATTTTTCCTGAAGGCCATGTTGATGTGACTTGATGATGTCATTACTGAGATAATCATGTCTTAATCTGTGTGACAACTGGCATATTCTCGGGCACCAACACATCATTTTCTAGTTGGAACTTGCCCTTTTCACTACCACATTAATTCTAAACTTGTTTTAGTAGCATATTATTTTAAAAAAATACAGCCACCAGAAAGAGCGATATAAAACTGAGAGTTGTGCAATGTTATAAAATGTTCAGCCAAATGACAAATAATAACTTTAAATGTTAGTTGAAACATGCAATTGTGTATGACATTTGGTGAGCTAGGACACCAGAGGACACACACTCTGACGGGTAATAGAATTAACCTATCCATCTCGTGTGCTGTTGCCTAGCAAAGCCTCCATCAAGCCATCAGAAAAATGTGGTGGGTTCGGACATTCCGTCGTATATTTTGTTGAAATTGCGGTCACAAGTGTTTCTTTAAGACAAAAACCATACAGCAAAGTTTTAAAAGTGATAGCTGTATGGGGAATGTTTGATTTATGAGATGTCACGCAGCAATACTAATGTAATTCACGTAAATAACCGTTATCAACATTGTTGGCATGGCAAAGCTTGATGGAGGTCATGCGCAAAAATTTGATTGTGACGGTGGCAAACTGCGACGTTTATTACTCTTTGTCATCAGCTGCTGTGTGTGCTCTACTGCTGTCCGGCCGGCTGTCCAGAGGAACACATCCAGAGCCTACTAGGTGATGGACAGACGGATGTGCCCCTTCTCACATGGGTGACACTCCGACGCTACCTGAAGGCCTTCATCAGGATGACCTCTCACCCTGCCACTCGCACTGTCAGGATGCAGTTCTTCCATGACTCAATCAGACAGGTCAGACATGTCAAACGTATGAAAGATTGTACTAAAATATGTTATTGCATCAGAAATTCAACGGAATGGTCCATGATTGATATCCTAATATTAAAAATGACTTGTATATAATTATGTAAAAGTTCATTGCGTGTTCTCTGACCATGTGTCTCAACTTTAATAAGTCTCAATAATATTTGTTTCTTGTTACATGCCCTCATATTCTCAGGCATGTATGTAGGACAGATTTTCATTATTTTATTATTATCACATGGGATATATTTTAGTTAGGTATTTGAGTATTTTCTTTATAATTGTTATTTATAATTGTTAATTTTGCAGACAACACCCACAATTTCTTTAAACAAATGTGAGTAAACACATTTCTGCAGTGGGTCTTTTGGCAAACACTTGCTTTTCTCTGTGCCTGGATATATAGTTATATACTTACTTATTGATGAGTTAGGTACAGCTGATGGGATGTTTGCACTGAGGCAGCTGGTCAAAAAGAGGTTGGAGCGTCAGGAGAGTATGGATGTGGGTTTTATAGACCTGGACAAAGCTTATGACACGGTACCGAGAAAGATGGCAATGGCAACACTGAGATGGATGGGGTCCCAGAGGCAGAGGTCAGGATGATGGAAGGGACATATGAAGAAACAAGCAGAGTGGTGTGTGGATCTGGAATCTCAGAAGAATATTCAAAGTGAACGTTGGCTTGAGACAGGGGAGTGGCCTGAGCCTACTGCTGTTTATCGCAGTAATGGAACTGATAAGTAGAAAGACCAGTACGAAAGACATTCTCCAGAAACTACTGTATGCAGACGATCTAGCGGTGGTAGGGGATGGGGAAACGGATTTACAAGAACAACTGATAGAATGGAATTATATCTTCAGCAAACACGGACTGAAAGTGAATCAGGAGAAGACAGAGGTGCTGTGAGTTGGGCAACAAAGCAAAAAACTGGAAATATTTGGAGGGGAAGAAACTAAAACAAAGAGACAGTTTTGTTTACCTGGGCAGAGCGGTATGTGGGGATGGCTCCTCAGAGACATCAATTCGCAGGAGAATACAAGCAGGGACGAATGCTTGGAGGAAAGTAGAAGGTGTGATGGGAGACAGGCACATATCGCAAAAACTCAAGGGAAAGGTACTATGCACATGTGTGACACCAGCCTACCTGTATGGCCTAGAAACTATAGCAATGACAGAGAAACAACAGGAGAGGGCACTTGTGTGACACCAGCCTACCTGTATGGCCTAGAGACTATAGCAATGACAGAGAAACAACAGGAGAGGGTACAAGTGTGCGAAAACAACTGGGTCAGGAGAATTGTGGGGTAAAGAGAATAGATAAGCGAAGAGTGGAAGAGCTGAGGGAGGATGTTGGTGTGAAAGAAAATTTCAAGAAATAGTTAGTGAGAAGTCAGTTGAACTGGGCAGGACATGTGGAGCGAATGGGAGAAGAACGGATGGCAAAGAAAGCAGATGCCCGGAGAGTGGAGGGAAAAAGAAGATGAGGGCGACCGAGACTGAGGTGGGGGATTGCGTAAAGAGAGACCTGGAGGGATGGAAAGGGGAATGGAGGAAAAGACCAAGGAGAATGGAGAAGGGTGGTAGAGAAAGTAGTGCAAGCACAATGAGGAAGAAGAGAAAGAAAATGTCGACGTATCCAAGCCAGCTTCACCCCTGAAGACAGGGAACGACGAGGAGAACAACAACTTACTTACTGATCCCATAACCCACCTCGGTCGTAGGGGTGCTGCATCAATGAATGTTGCCCGAGTCGACTCCAGTCTTTGCGACTGTCTGATATTGTCTGGTTTCCAAGGATATTGGTCTAAAGAAATCATTCCATTATTATGATATCTTTCTATCTTCCTTGTTTTCTTTTCCCCAGCACTGTTCCTTGAAGGATTGTTTTTATGAGCCCACTTGATCGTGTTACATGCACATACCATCTCAGCTTCCTCTTCTTCATTATGGTCAGGTCTTTGTAGTGACCAACGGGCTGAGTGATAATTTTTTGTGATTTCCACATTGTTGATGTGATCAGTGTAGGAGATGGCGAGGGTTCTTCTGTAGCATTTCCACTGCTGTGATTTTATATAGTTATATATATTGTCCCAAATAGTTTAAATTATGTATTTTCCTTCCCATGTCAAGACCTTCTGGTGAACTACATCTAACAGGGTCAGTCAGGTAACCGGAAACACAAACATTATTCTGATCCACCTGAGAACTCTTTAGACTCGCCAGCGTCCTGTTGCAGGCGGTGAGAAAGACCATTTTGACTGACATTTCAGAAGAGAAACAATGGCATCGGCTACTAGCAGACTTTTATGAGCATCGCTGCAAGAACAATGCATTTCTCACAGAAGACCTCCCTGTTCACCTCTTGGCTGCCAGCTGCACTCAAAGGTCAGTGACCTTTTATTACCTTTGAACTCATGAAGTCTAAGACTCTTATATTTGTCATTACAAATTGTCATTTTTGCCATCTAGAAAGTTTACGTTGTTAGTTGAAAAGTGGAAACTCAATATTAAGGGTAGCCACTACTCGAAAACGGCCATAGGCCATATCTCTGTTAGTACTGAACATATCTTAGCCAAATTTGGAGTACTAATTAGTTAAATTAATAGTACATGATATGTGGAATGTTGACTCATTTGCTTGTGCAGTGTCATAACAATCAACATTCCTAGTGTGATAGAGGGGCATGCATCCTTGAAAATTATTCTGAGCTAACAACTGTATGTATGATCATGCAGTTGTCAAGAATCATTAGCTAGAATACTCCTTTGTGCAATAAGGTGGTTTTGGGCAAGGAAGTTTGACTGCAATGACTGTTGTGAGATGGGACTTTAGGTGTCAGATTTTTTATGACATCTTGAAAAATGCTCAAACCTGAACAACATTCACTGAAGTCAGATATCCTTGCCCAAAACCACCTTATTGCACAAAGGAGTATTCTAGCTAATAATTCTTGACAGTTGCATGATCACACATACAGTTGTTAACTCAGAATAATTTTTAAGGATTTGAAAATCCATCTCACTTGAAACGTTCATTGCCATTGCCACATTTGTGCCCATATTTCACACATCATATACCATTAATTTTTGTAATCAGTGCTCCAAATCTGGTTGTGATATGTTCAATATTAAGAGATATGGCATATTGGTTATAGTGACCCAAATAGTATATAATTTATGTTACTAATTTCCTGTACTTTTACAAAAATAATTTGGGATTGCCTTAGGGTGACCATAACTGTGAGGTGGCTGTATTAGTGAGGTGGCCATATCAGAGAGGTGACTGTAAAGTGAGGGTCAACTGTACTGTATTAAAGAAGTTTTCTCTTTCTGAAAATGTGTACGCCACACTAATACGCTTTATAAAATCTTTGGAGCGTTTAGTTTTTATAAAGTTTGTTTTCAGAATTAAGTTTTCTTGATTCTTTTGCTAAAAAAAAGCCACTGAACAAGATTTCCTTATGTGCACTGTGCTATTAATAGAAGAAATATATTGCATAGAAATTGACAGCATATGTTAAAAATGTCATGGCGCAGTGGCTAGAGCACCGGACTCTCAATCAAGAGAACCCGGATTCAAATCCTGTGCTGTCGTGTTGGAACCTTGGGAAAGTTCTTCACTTTACGTTGCTCCAGTTCACTCAGTTGTCTGAATACCTGGCTATAGACAGTGGTGGATATTTGTGTATGAATAGTCCTCGCACATTAGTTGTAGCATGGCTGAATGCTTCCAAGGGAAGTCGAGATGGTGTTTGATTGAACAGGTCTGCCAGGGAGTAAAGTGCTTTGAGCAGTCCTAAAGATTAGATACTTTGCTATATAAGAATTTACCTTTTTAAAGAGCGAGTTCATTCGTACCCTTTTGACATAGGGTATTCATTGCGTATTAAACAGTAGGACTAACAGAAGCCTCTCTTTCAGATTACTTGACTTCTACAGGAAAGACATGCGTGCCATGCATGTGCCTGCATACTACAGGCGATTGTACCTCAATGTAAGTCTGTGCATGCCGTGCATGTGCCTGCGTACTGCAGGAGACTGTACCTCAATGTAAGTCTGCTTGTACAGTCCAGCTAAGTACACTGTGTGAGATAACCATGGACACCGCAACGGACAGATCTCACAATATTAGCAGACTACAGTATACTAGCAATTTGTGTCAACAAAATGGATGTAATCAAGAAAAACTAATTTTGACTGCATGTGATTGCATGTTAGGGCAGTTGTGTTTCATGTCAAATAAAGGATCTAGTAGCAATTACATTAAGGGTCGGCAACCTTTTTTGAATGGTGGGCCAAACAGCTAACTTGGACTAAGTCAGCGGGTCATGTATTATTGAATTTTTAATATTGTTAGCCTATTCCTCGTGAAAACTGGTACATCATGTTATGTTTGGAATCTGAATATAAAAAAATAATGTTTTGAACTATGCATTGAAATTTTACTTACAAATTGTTACCAGTTAAGACATTATTATCATTAAACATCAGCGTCTAAATGTGAACAACTCTTGGACGTCACTATTAAACGTCACCCATTATTCCTGGTCAGTGTTCTTGGTACAAAAATGGCATCATCGTGACTAGTGTGACACTTGGTTATGGTACAGTTGCTGCACCACCACGCAATCATTGTCAATGAGCTTACATATAGTGTGTTTGATGAGATCAGGGAAGTGTTCCGTCACCAAAGGCATATAGTAACACTCTACAAGTGTCAACTCTGTGTTGGTAGGTTTGAGTGTCCTAGGGCCACATCGTAGTTGGTGAACCTTATCCGCACAGCTTCCGTTGCATCGTTGAGTTCCATGTGGTTCAGGTTGGGAAATAAGGCAACTCCTCACTGTGAGTTCGAAGATAGTTTGTCTCACACAGTAGCAACTTGATCTCGGAAGAGCAGACAAACAGGAAAATCTAACTGATAAAATGTACTCACAAATCCATTTGGAGTCTGTAAGTTCTGATACTTCTGTACCCTTCTGCACCATGAACACCCTAAGATCCAATATCCCAGCTCAACGAGCTTATGTGCGGTGCAACCTAGCACATCGACTCTGCTAGTGCTCTTCCCGATGGAAGAGATTTTGATACTGCGTAGTCATCTCAGGTAGAAGGCACTGGAACTGACAGTGGTTTACGCCACAAGCGCGAACATAGTTCACAGTCGTCAAGATGGCGCTCATTGTGTTCTGCATTTTCAATTACTTGGCATTCAGGGTTTCTTGAGGGATGATGCAGCAGATCTTCCTTCCATGGAAGGTGCATCTACTGTTGCCACCACTGTGATCAATCTCACTTTTGTGATCAATCTCACTTTTAGTCTGCGGGCCGCATGAAATGGTGCCAAATGCGGCCCACAGGCCTCAGGTTGCTGACTTCTGGATTACATTATCTGTCATATCACACAATATCTTTACATCATAGTGAGTCCATGTCATTTATATATTTTAGAAGCATTACTTATGTGTAATCCGACATCAACCATGTAGTAAACAAATTGGAATAAACAACTAAAGCATAAGTTTTTATTAACCTTCTTACTGGTGGCATAGTCTGAAAATAGTAAGAAAAATGTACCTTAATCCAGACACTTTAGTCCCCAATTTTTGTATTAATGAGTGCACACAACAAGTTATATTACCACGGTTCAGCACAATGTATAATCTAAGAAAAAAACAGAAATATATTTTCATTTTTAGGAGCAAAACACAATGTACTACAAGTTTGAAAAATATCTTGAAAGTGTTCTTGATGCATGTATGTGATGCAAAAGATAAATATCTAACTGTGATATCAATCATTGCATCGGACAATAAAACTTGTCCAAACCATTTCACACACAAAATTACTTTTACAGTATACATAGGTCCTTAAGTACCAAATAAGCGTGCAAATTTCATTGAGTTATGACATTTATAAATGATCTGTTTACATGTATATGATAAAAAGGTGGACAACTTAAACACTGTTTTACCAAAATTTAAATTCTTCGGGTGGATCAATTGAGCCACCCATAACTTTACAACAAGTTGACTTACACATAAGACACATCTATCATTATACAACTGAAATTCCACTCTTTAACATGATGTTATTACCTCCATGCCAACAAAACATACATTACAGTCTGAACCATTGTGACCATGCACATGTTACAGACACACACAGTAACAAGAGTGATAACGAAATGTTTTATTATTTCCACTTGTAGAAGCTGCGGTGTCATGAGACGATATTCGCACACAGCGCCATGATGGGGACAAAGCCCCTGAGCATGTGTCAGTTCTGTGCACACAAGACTGGCGTGTTTGGGCGCATGCCGTGGCTCGCCAAGAATGCATGCTGTGTGTGCGGAGAGATGACAGGAGCCAGGGGAATGGGAAGGGAGGCCCAGCTGTGCCGTAGACACGCCCCCTTCACCGCTCCCGGGGTGACAAGGTGTGGGGTGTGTGGTCACAATGTCATGGGGGAGATGGCACAGAAGATGACCACTGCAGTTCTGTGTAACTTCTGCAATGTGGGCTTGTCATGGAACAAATGCTGTAAACTTGTTACAGATAGTTCCTGAGCGTTCTCAGTAGGTGGCAGCAGCATGCTTCTAATTACTCACATGCGTAACAAATCTGTAAAATCGTTACCAATACTTGCTGATGCCGAGCACTGCCAGCAGGTGGCACTAGTGTGGGTTATTTGTCTATCTATCTAGGTCGCATTTCTTGAAATCTTTTGTTTCATTCTGCCCACCGCCATGTCCACAGATGTACTTCATGTTACTACTAATCAGAATCTTGTTGTATACTGTCATAAGCTGCCAAATCTCTCCAGATTTATAACAATCTACCGGTGTCAACTCGACTTCACTCGGTCGACATCAGCACTAACTTTGATGCCCCGGAGCGTCTTCCGTCCACCCTATCATTGACACCCACACTCGAGTCATCGTATGAATCCGTTGGTTGTTTTGATCTCCGTCTCAGCGGATCCTGTCCCACCTCCACATGGTGGCATTGTCGCATACACATAGAATGACACTGCCGTCCCGACTCAGGGTCGTCTGACGGATGGCGGACATACACTTGGGGTGGGTCAGCACCGTGCACCTGGTGGTAGAGACAGACAGACAGACGCTTGTAAGCAACTCAAATAACATGCACAAACTTGTGTGTTACTGTGGATACAGGTGCACACATGTGTATGCAGGCAAGTTTGTTTTGATATTGCCTCCCGCATTCCTTCTCTCTCCCTATCTGCCTTCCTCTCACGTATAAATATATATATATATACCATGAATTTACATAAAACATAAGCAGGTTTGTACAGGTAAAACAAACATATAGGCAAAACATTTACTGCTTTTATAGTATCTATGTTAATTTATAAAATCATTGCCGTACTTATAAACTGAATAGACTTAGTAGTGAGATGTTGAGCAAGCGCCATGAGCATCTTATGCGGCGGATACTGGCACTATATAAGATGCTATTATTAATACAGTGACATTCTGCTGTCATCTTAAGACTCGTCGTGTGTGTATTGCTATTTGTAGAACTGATGCTATAAACTGGCACTATATAAGGTGCTATTATTAATAGTGACATTCTGCTGTCATCTTAAGACTCGTCGTGTGTGTATTGCTATTTGTAGAACTGATGCTATAAAACTGCATTTCTTTATAAGGACATTTATATTGATTAATGTTTTTTGGTGTTTAGTACATGAGCGTAACCTGAAAGATACCTTTCTGTTTGTTAGATAATTTGTCATAATTGATTCATAATGACTTAGCATTATGATTTGTTACGCCAGATAACACAAATGATCTGTCCAATTTAACATATAAGGGTAGCAATTGTTTACCAGTTGCTATATGTTGAAGCTTATTTTGTGATCACTACTGGTATAAGAATAATGCAGCACAAACATGAAGACTTAAAGCCTAAGATCTACTTTTGGTTGGTCTCACAGTAGCAAATTCAAGACCATTGCTATTTTTTGACAATCTGTTTTTATTATACCATTAATGCTATGTACACCTTTATATTTGTACGATTTTACACATCTATCCATACTTTTATGGTGACCTTTAACAAGAATTTGTAAAAGCTGTAGTATTTTTGTTTTATTAACAATTACTACATGTTGATGGTGTATTAGTTTACAAGAGGTGATCAAGCCGCAGTCTGTGGGCTGTTTCACTGACACAATGAGCTCACAATGTCCACCTCCAAACAGAAGTTGTTAAATCTAAGGAGGTGATTTCAAAATAAAAAAATCTGCCTAAGTATCACCAAAGACACTATTTCGGTGATACACTGGCTACAGTGTCACAGTGACTTGTCCTGGTGTTGACCGTTTCAGTGTACAACCTTTAGTATCAGGTTACACATAAGAAGTATTGTACTTACTGTTACCTCAGTGCCATTATGGTGGCATTGTCATATCAACTGTCTACATTGGACAATAGTGCAACAGACTTCTTTATACTTGCTTACTGTACTCGCAATAAACTAAACATTGTTTGTGTGATTACTATGATGTTGAAAGTTATTTTTTGTTTTAGTATTTTTATTTACTATTGATATTTGTACTGGGCATCTGGCAGGTACAAGTGTGCTAGATAAAAAGTTAAAGTAGAACCTCTGTCGATCAGTCTCCTTGATCAACGACCCACCTCCTTTCCCAACTGGGTATCCACGGACGGACTACACAGACTACACTATAATACGCCCTCATCTATCACCCCTAACATACAACCAACAGTCTGTTCAACTAGTTACTGCTACAAGCCATCCAAGACGAATTACAAAAGTTTAAACATTTACTGCCCCTGGTGAGGAACAGGTGGGCATACATGCTTAGTGCATGTCTGACCACCTCTGTATGTGAGACTCACCTAACTTGAGCCGAGTCGTCGACATCAATGTCCCAGACAAACACTCGGCCTACCTGGTTACCCAGGGCCAGGATCTGGAAAGGAACAGTTTAATTTAGTTGTAAAACTCTGTCGTGTTGTCAATCCTTTGTTTGGTCAAATCATAGGTCTAGTGTGGTGAAATCATATTTATGACATGTTGAAGACCTTTCTTTCTAAACAAATCTAACATATAATTTAAGACCAAAATGTTATGACCCTCTATAAGATACAGCACTGCTATGAAGCAGCACTCGGTGGTCCAAGCAGTACCATGACCTGAAACTGGCCTGTGGTCACCACATATAACTGTTGCTAGCAGATCTGGTTGCTAGTAGTTAAGGGAGAAGCGCATGAACCTAACATACCCGTTGCTAGTAGTCAAGGGAGAAGCGCATGAACCTAACGTACCTGTTACCAGTAGTCAAGGGGAAGTGCATGAACCTAACATACCCGTTGCTAGTAGTCAAGGGAGAAGCGTATGAACCTAACATACCCACTGCTAGTAGTCAAGGGAGAAGCATATGAACCTAACGTACCCGTTGCTAGTAGTCAAGGGAGAAGCATATGAACCTAACATACCCACTGCTAGTAGTCAAGGGAGAAGTGCATGAACCTAACATACCCATTGCCAGTAGTCAAGGGAGAAGTGCATGAACCTAACATACCCGTTGCTAGTAGTCAAGGGAGAAGCGCATGAACCTAACGTACCTGTTACCAGTAGTCAAGGGAGAAGTGCATGAATCTAACATACCCATTGCAGCAGTCAAGGGAGAAGTGCATGAACCTAACATACCCGTTGCTAGTAGTCAAGGGAGAAGCATATGAACCTAATGTACCCGTTGCCAGTAGTCAAGGGAGAACTGCATGAACCTAACATACCCATTACCATTAGTCAAGGGAGAAGCGCATGAACCTAACATACCCGCTGCTAGTAGTCAAGGGAGAAGCGCATGAACCTAACGTACCCATTGCTACTATTCAAGGGAGAAGCATATGAATCTAACATACCCACTGCTAGTAGTCAAGGGAGAAGTGCATGAACCTAACGTACCCGTTGGTAGTAGTCAAGGGAGAAGTGGATGAACCTAACATACCCGTTGCTAGTAGTCAAGGGAGAAGCATATGAACCTAACGTCCCCGTTGCCAGTAGTCAAGGGAGAAGTGCATGAACCTAACATACCCGTTGCCAGTAGTCAAGGAAGAAGTGCATGAACCTAACATACCCGTTGCTAGTAGTCAAGGGAGAAGTGCATGAACCTAACATACCCATTGCTAGTAGTCAAGGGAGAAGCATATGAACCTAACGTACCCGTTGCCAGTAGTCAAGGGAGAAGTGCATGAACCTAACATACCCGTTGCCAGTAGTCAAAGGAGAAGTGCATGAACCTAACATACCCTCTGCTAGTAGTCAAGGGAGAAGTGCATGAACCTAACATACCCATTGCCAGTAGTCAAGGGAGAAGCATATGAACCTAACATACCCATTGCCAGTAGTCAAGGGAGAAGTGCATGAACCTAACATACCCGTTGCTAGTAGTCAAGGGAGAAGCATATGAACCTAACGTACCCGTTGCCAGTAGTCAAGAGAGAAGTGCGTGAACCTAACATACCCGTTGCTAGTAGTCAAGGGAGAAGTGCATGAACCTAACATACCCATTGCCAGTAGTCAAGGGAGAAGTGCATGAACCTAATGTACCCGTTGCTAGTAGTCAAGGGAGAAGTGCATGAACCTAACATACCCGTTGCTAGTAGTCAAGGGAGAAGCATATGGACCTAACATACCCACTGCTAGTAGTCAAGGGAGAAGCATATGAACCTAACGTACCCGTTGCCATTAGTCAAGGGAGAAGTGCATGAACCTAACATACCCATTGCCAGTAGTCAAAGGAGAAGTGCATGAAACTAACATACCCTCTGCTAGTAGTCAAGGGAGAAGCATATGAACTTAACGTACCCTCTGCTAGTAGTCAAGGGAAAGCATATGAACCTAACGTACCCGTTGCTAGTAGTCAAGGGAGAAGCATATGAACCTAATATACCCGTTGCCAGTAGTCAAGGGAGAAGTGCATGAACCTAACATACCCGTTGCTAGTAGTCAAGGGAGAAGCATATGAACCTAACGTACCCGTTGCCAGTAGTCAAGGGAGAAGTGCATGAACCTAACATACCCATTGCCAGTAGTCAAAGAAGAAGTGCATGAACCTAACGTACCCATAGCTAGTAGTCAAGGGAGAAGTGCATGAACCTAACATACCCGTTGCTAGTAGTCAAGGGAGAAGCATATGAACTTAACGTACCCGTTGCCAGTAGTCAAGGGAGAAGTGCATGAACCTAACATACCCATTGCCAGTAGTCAAAGGAGAAGTGCATGAACCTAACGTACCTGTTGCCAGTAGTCAAGGGAGAAGTGCATGAACCTAACATACCCATTGCCAGTAGTCAAGGGAGAAGCGCATGAACCTAACGTACCTGTTACCAGTAGTCAAGGGAGAAGTGCATGAATCTAACATACCCATTGCAGCAGTCAAGGGAGAAGTGCATGAACCTAACATACCCGTTGCTAGTAGTCAAGGGAGAAGCATATGAACCTAATGTACCCGTTGCCAGTAGTCAAGGGAGAAGTGCATGAACCTAACATACCCATTACCAGTAGTCAAGGGAGAAGCGCATGAACCTAACATACCCATTGCTAGTAGTCAAGGGAGAAGCGCATGAACCTAACGTACCCATTGCTACTATTCAAGAGAGAAGCATATGAATCTAACATACCCACTGCTAGTAGTCAAGGGAGAAGTGCATGAACCTAACGTACCCGTTGCCAGTAGTCAAGGGAGAAGTGCATGAACCTAACATACCCGTTGCTAGTAGTCAAGGGAGAAGCATATGAACCTAACATACCCACTGCTAGTAGTCAAGGGAGAAGTGCATGAACCTAACGTACCCGTTGGTAGTAGTCAAGGGAGAAGTGGATGAACCTAACATACCCGTTGCTAGTAGTCAAGGGAGAAGCATATGAACCTAACGTCCCCGTTGCCAGTAGTCAAGGGAGAAGTGCATGAACCTAACATACCCGTTGCCAGTAGTCAAGGAAGAAGTGCATGAACCTAACATACCCGTTGCTAGTAGTCAAGGGAGAAGTGCATGAACCTAACATACCCATTGCTAGTAGTCAAGGGAGAAGCATATGAACCTAACGTACCCGTTGCCAGTAGTCAAGGGAGAAGTGCATGAACCTAACATACCCGTTGCCAGTAGTCAAAGGAGAAGTGCATGAACCTAACATACCCGTTGCTAGTAGTCGAGGGAGAAGTGCATGAACCTAACATAGCCTCTGCTAGTAGTCAAGGGAGAAGCATATGAACCTAACGTACCCGTTGCTAGTAGTCAAGGGAGAAGAGCATGAACCTAACGTACCCGTTGCTAGTAGTCAAGGGAGAAGTGCATGAACCTAACATACCCATTGCCAGTAGTCAAGGGAGAAGCATATGAACCTAACATACCCATTGCCAGTAGTCAAGGGAGAAGTGCATGAACCTAACATACCCATTGCTAGTAGTCAAGGGAGAAGCATATGAACCTAACGTACCCGTTGCCAGTAGTCAAGAGAGAAGTGCGTGAACCTAACATACCCGTTGCTAGTAGTCAAGGGAGAAGTGCATGAACCTAACATACCCATTGCCAGTAGTCAAGGGAGAAGTGCATGAACCTAACGTACCCGTTGCTAGTAGTCAAGGGAGACGTGCATGAACCTAACATACCCGTTGCTAGTAGTCAAGGGAGAAGCATATGAACCTAACATACCCACTGCTAGTAGTCAAGGGAGAAGCATATGAACCTAACGTACCCGTTGCTAGTAGTCAAGGGAGAAGCGCATGAACCTAACGTACCCGTTGCTAGTAGTCAAGGGAGAAGCATATGAACCTAACATACCCACTGCTAGTAGTCAAGGGAGAAGCATATGAACCTAACATACCCACTGCTAGTAGTCAAGGGAGAAGTGCATGAACCTAACATACCCATTGCCATTAGTCAAGGGAGAAGTGCATGAACCTAACATACCCATTGCCAGTAGTCAAAGGAGAAGTGCATGAAACTAACATACCCTCTGCTAGTAGTCAAGGGAGAAGCATATGAACCTAACGTACCCTCTGCTAGTAGTCAAGGGAAAGCATATGAACCTAACGTACCCGTTGCTAGTAGTCAAGGGAGAAGCATATGAACCTAATATACCCGTTGCCAGTAGTCAAGGGAGAAGTGCATGAACCTAACATACCCGTTGCTAGTAGTCAAGGGAGAAGCATATGAACCTAACGTTCCCATTGCTAGTAGTCAAGGGAGAAGTGCATGAACCTAACATACCCATTGCCAGTAGTCAAAGGAGAAGTGCATGAACCTAACGTACCTGTTGCCAGTAGTCAAGGGAGAAGTGCATGAACCTAACATACCCATTGCCAGTAGTCAAAGGAGAAGTGCATGAACCTAACGTACCCGTTGCCAGTAGTCAAGGGAGAAGTACATGAACCTAACATACCCGTTGCCAGTAGTCAAAGGAGAAGTGCATGAACCTAACATACCCGTTGCTAGTAGTCGAGGGAGAAGTGCATGAACCTAACATACCCTCTGCTAGTAGTCAAGGGAGAAGCATATGAACCTAACGTACCCGTTGCTAGTAGTCAAGGGAGAAGAGCATGAACCTAACGTACCCGTTGCTAGTAGTCAAGGGAGAAGTGCATGAACCTAACATACCCATTGCCAGTAGTCAAGGGAGAAGCATATGAACCTAACATACCCATTGCCAGTAGTCAAGGGAGAAGTGCATGAACCTAACATACCCGTTGCTAGTAGTCAAGGGAGAAGCATATGAACCTAACGTACCCGTTGCCAGTAGTCAAGAGAGAAGTGCATGAACCTAACATACCCGTTGCTAGTAGTCAAGGGAGAAGTGCATGAACCTAACATACCCATTGCCAGTAGTCAAGGGAGAAGTGCATGAACCTAACGTACCCGTTGCCAGTAGTCAAGAGAGAAGTGCATGAACCTAACATACCCGTTGCTAGTAGTCAAGGGAGAAGTGCATGAACCTAACATACCCATTGCCAGTAGTCAAGGGAGAAGTGCATGAACCTAACGTACCCGTTGCTAGTAGTCAAGGGAGAAGTGCACGAACCTAACATACCCGTTGCTAGTAGTCAAGGGAGAAGCATATGAACCTAACATACCCACTGCTAGTAGTCAAGGGAGAAGCATATGAACCTAACATACCCACTGCTAGTAGTCAAGGGAGAAGCATATGAACCTAACATACCCACTGCTAGTAGTCAAGGGAGAAGTGCATGAACCTAACATACCCATTGCCATTAGTCAAGGGAGAAGTGCATGAACCTAACATACCCATTGCCAGTAGTCAAAGGAGAAGTGCATGAAACTAACATACCCTCTGCTAGTAGTCAAGGGAGAAGCATATGAACCTAACGTACCCTCTGCTAGTAGTCAAGGGAAAGCATATGAACCTAACGTACCCGTTGCTAGTAGTCAAGGGAGAAGCATATGAACCTAATATACCCGTTGCCAGTAGTCAAGGGAGAAGTGCATGAACCTAACATACCCGTTGCTAGTAGTCAAGGGAGAAGCATATGAACCTAACGTTCCCATTGCTAGTAGTCAAGGGAGAAGTGCATGAACCTAACATACCCATTGCCAGTAGTCAAAGGAGAAGTGCATGAACCTAACGTACCTGTTGCCAGTAGTCAAGGGAGAAGTGCATGAACCTAACATACCCATTGCCAGTAGTCAAAGGAGAAGTGCATGAACCTAACGTACCCGTTGCCAGTAGTCAAGGGAGAAGTACATGAACCTAACATACCCGTTGCCAGTAGTCAAAGGAGAAGTGCATGAACCTAACATACCCGTTGCTAGTAGTCGAGGGAGAAGTGCATGAACCTAACATACCCTCTGCTAGTAGTCAAGGGAGAAGCATATGAACCTAACGTACCCGTTGCTAGTAGTCAAGGGAGAAGAGCATGAACCTAACGTACCCGTTGCTAGTAGTCAAGGGAGAAGTGCATGAACCTAACATACCCATTGCCAGTAGTCAAGGGAGAAGCATATGAACCTAACATACCCATTGCCAGTAGTCAAGGGAGAAGTGCATGAACCTAACATACCCGTTGCTAGTAGTCAAGGGAGAAGCATATGAACCTAACGTACCCGTTGCCAGTAGTCAAGAGAGAAGTGCATGAACCTAACATACCCGTTGCTAGTAGTCAAGGGAGAAGTGCATGAACCTAACATACCCATTGCCAGTAGTCAAGGGAGAAGTGCATGAACCTAACGTACCCGTTGCCAGTAGTCAAGAGAGAAGTGCATGAACCTAACATACCCGTTGCTAGTAGTCAAGGGAGAAGTGCATGAACCTAACATACCCATTGCCAGTAGTCAAGGGAGAAGTGCATGAACCTAACGTACCCGTTGCTAGTAGTCAAGGGAGAAGTGCACGAACCTAACATACCCGTTGCTAGTAGTCAAGGGAGAAGCATATGAACCTAACATACCCACTGCTAGTAGTCAAGGGAGAAGCATATGAACCTAACATACCCACTGCTAGTAGTCAAGGGAGAAGCATATGAACCTAACATACCCACTGCTAGTAGTCAAGGGAGAAGTGCATGAACCTAACATACCCATTGCCATTAGTCAAGGGAGAAGTGCATGAACCTAACATACCCATTGCCAGTAGTCAAAGGAGAAGTGCATGAAACTAACATACCCTCTGCTAGTAGTCAAGGGAGAAGCATATGAACCTAACGTACCCTCTGCTAGTAGTCAAGGGAAAGCATATGAACCTAACGTACCCGTTGCTAGTAGTCAAGGGAGAAGCATATGAACCTAATATACCCGTTGCCAGTAGTCAAGGGAGAAGTGCATGAACCTAACATACCCGTTGCTAGTAGTCAAGGGAGAAGCATATGAACCTAACGTTCCCATTGCTAGTAGTCAAGGGAGAAGTGCATGAACCTAACATACCCGTTGCTAGTAGTCAAGGGAGAAGCATATGAACCTAACGTACCCGTTGCCAGTAGTCAAGGGAGAAGTGCATGAACCTAACATACCCATTGCCAGTAGTCAAAGAAGAAGTGCATGAACCTAACGTACCCATAGCTAGTAGTCAAGGGAGAAGTGCATGAACCTAACATACCCGTTGCTAGTAGTCAAGGGAGAAGCATATGAACTTAACGTACCCGTTGCCAGTAGTCAAGGGAGAAGTGCATGAACCTAACATACCCATTGCCAGTAGTCAAAGGAGAAGTGCATGAACCTAACATACCCATTGCCAGTAGTCAAAGGAGAAGTGCATGAACCTAACGTACCCGTTGCCAGTAGTCAAGGGAGAAGTACATGAACCTAACATACCCGTTGCCAGTAGTCAAGGGAGAAGCGCATGAACCAGATGTCACACTCGCGATACTCGAACTGATGCAGGACAGACACAGTTGAGTCGGTCAACTTGAGAGGGTAGTCGAGGTCAGTGAGACTGCCTGGCTTCCAACACACGATACGGTTCTCACACGACTACAAACATATGTACACATTGACAAACTTTGAGAGAGAAAGCACAAACAACAGTGGAAAAATGATTAAAAAAAATTAATCAAATATAACACGTGAATGCTTGCTACATGGAACAAGTTGTGACATGGTCAAAAGATCACCTTTGAGAGGATGAACTTTCCCATCCACTTGACGCAGTCGACGTAGTTACGATGTATGTCACGTGTTGAGAAGTCTGGGTAATGCTGGGCCACTGTGTCAAATGGTCTGCACAGAAACATCATCATACATGTAACAGGTTCACAACATCCACCACTGCATTGCAGTGTTGTGTGTCTGGTGTACAGTTACCTAGGCACTGGATCATACAATCATACAATGAAATCAACTTTTGAAATTTTTACCTTCCAAGACTCCTGCCTAGGGGAATTTAAAAATCTAAAACTGTACGAACCATCCCACTGGGCCACCAACACACTTACATCCCACTGGGCCACCAACACACTTACAAAATGTAAGCTTCATACGTGTGAAACTGATAAAGATCTCATAGTACAAACAAACAAACGACGACAGCCACAATTCTGGTCTAGACCTCCAGTGCAGGTTCCAAGCAGTCTTCCATGGTCCTGAGGGGCCTCTTTAGCACATCGTTTATTTATAATATATAAATTTTTTCATCAATCTTAATTTATTTTAAAGCAAATTGAAACTTATTTGTTAGGGTTATTTGTTTCATCAACATAATGTTATGTATTTTATACACATTAATTAACTTCTGTTAGCTGATTGATATTTATCTTAAAAAAATTATTTATATATTTACTTTAACAAAAAACTTATTTGCTATAACCTACTGATGTTTATGATCTCAAGTTATGTATTCTTCTATTTTAAATGCGTTTCATTTGTATTTTTTACTATTAGTTTTATGTACAGCGCTGGAAACATGAATAGATTTGCCACTATATAAAATAAATATTATTATTAGTATCTTTGTACTGCAATCAGTCTCTGCCTCGAAGGTATTTCTCTCTGAACAACTCGCCACAGAACTCTTTGGAAGCTGCCAGATACTCACTTGCTAGTCTTGGCTGGGTCGTACTGGTACGAGCTGTCAATGGCGTCTGTGATACACTTGTGGTTGGCACACCATATCTTGAGGGAGTGGTCCATGCCACAAGACGCGATCAACGTTCCCTCCAGATTGAAGTCCTGACAACAATCATATTAGTACAAACTGATACCGCAATGAAATATATACTCTGCCTATAATTAAACCAAGACCATTAAAATGTAAAAAATACAATAAAATATCATTGCATAAACATACAGAAGTCCTCCATGACACCAGTAAGTCTATAAAGAGTATTCTACGTATTTGCATAAGCTCACAGAAAGTGGCTGTTAAAAACTGTCAGTGATGGAGCATCACGCACAGAAAGTGTTTATACCAAAGTGGTGGCCAGTGTCGGGACGTCCTAAACCCATGTCATCCACTGGACACTAGAGGGCAGCTTGCTGTAGGTGGTCATACTGCTGCCTGAGCTGAGGATTATTGCACTCTCAGTGACCTCATACAGTATACGGACACATTTAAAGGTAATCTTTTCTGACTACTGATTATCACATTTTTCTTTTCTTTTTTCTAATTTTTGTTTTAATGCAACTCAAAATATGTATCACTGGCTAGAGCTTTGGCCTCTCGACCGACAGAACGCGGGTTCAAATCCTGTGCTGCGGTGTCAAACATTAGGCAAGTTTGTTCACTCTACGTTGTTCCATTTCACTCGGCTGTATGAATGAGTACCTGGCTACAGACAGTGGTGGATATTTGTCCATGAATAGTCTTCATGCATTAATTGCAGCATGGCTGGATGCTTTCTAGAGAAGTCAAGAAGGTGTTCAATTGAACAGGTTTGCCAGGGAGTAAAGTGTAATGCACTTTGCGCAGTCCTGAGGACTGGATACTGTGCTATACAAGAACTTACTTTACTTTTCTGTAGATCATGTTTGTATAACAAAGTCAGTAGCTCAATGTTTTTGTATTATTACTCTATTTTTTGCATTGTGGTCAAATTTTATAAACACTGCTGAACTGTTTTATTCTGAATTTTGATGTCTAAATAAAGTTGTTATTATAATTATAAAATCACAGGGTCAGACTTACCCCACTGAGCACTTCGTCTCTGTGGCCATCCACGCCCCCAAAAATTGCGATGCACACGTCTGTTTTGATGTTCCATAATCGTAGGGCATGATCTGTAAATATCATGTTGTGATTCCATCAACATCCTGTAGAAAATGTAGATTCAGTAAAAACAGGCATTGATCCTAATATCTTGACCACTGTCAAATTTACAGACCTGTTATTTCAAAGTGATTTAATTAATTCTTTAACAGTATCACTCCAATACTTTAAATGGGCAACAACACCCTATCGATGCATGGCAACTTTGACCTGTGACCTTGACTCACCTTTACTGACAGAGAGCAGCAAGTTGCCATCTTTTGGGTGGACCTTGAGTTCATTGATGGCATTGCCATGGCCTACAAAGTGCTGGCAACAAGAACACTTCTTATGCAATTATACATTGTTTATGTAATGCATATTTTAGTGGTGTGACACTATTCTTTCCTCATTTTCAGTGATTTAAAATTGGGTTAACAACCCTACAGGCAAGGTGGTTAAGAGACCAGATACACGTTTTTTTATGAAATGGTTATGGAAATACTGATAGAACTATATTTTCCCAAATTAGGAAATATTGAAAAACTAGAGGATGTATGTCATTCAACATCATAATTTGGTTTGGACATCTTACTGTCAAACAAAAGACAACTGGTCGGGTTGTTAACATAGCTGGTAAACTCACTGGTCAGCCACAGCGACAGGTGTCTATTCTGTATGATTCTGCTCTTACCAGGAAGGCATCTCAAATTTTCACTGATCCTGCCTATCCACTTAACTTAGCATTTCAAAAACTTCCACCTGGCAGGTGTATTAAAGTTCCTCTTGCACGAAAGAATGTATATAAGAAGTCATTTGTACCTTCTGTCGTTGCTGTCCTGAAAGTAGCACTCCAGTAATGTGTCGGAAGAGCTGCAGTGTTTGGGTGTGGGTGGTGGTGGAGAGAGTATACGTGCATCTTTATATTATTATCAGTGTGTGGGTGGTGGTGGAGAGAGTGTACATGCATCTTTATATTATGTCATTATCAGTGTTTGGGTGTGGATGGTGGTGGAGAGAGTGTACATGCATCTTTATATTATGTCATTATCAGTGTTTGGGTGTGGGCGGTGGTGGAGAGAGTGTACATGCATCTTTATATTATGTCATTATCAGTGTTTGGGTGTGGGTGGTGGTGGAGAGGGTGTACATGCATCTTTATATTATGTCATTATCAGTGTTTGGGTGTGGGCGGTGGTGGAGAGGGTGTACATGCATCTTTATATTATGTCATTATCAGTGTTTGGGTGTGGGCGGTGGTGGAGAGAGTGTACATGCATCTTTATATTATGTCATTATCAGTGTTTGGGTGTGGGTGGTGGTGGAGAGAGTGTACATGCATCTTTATATTATGTCATTATCAGTGTTTGGGTGTGGGTGGTGGTGGAGAGGGTGTACATGCATCTTTATATTATGTCATTATCAGTGTTTGGGTGTGGGCGGTGGTGGAGAGAGTGTACATGCATCTTTATATTATGTCATTATCAGTGTTTGGGTGTGGGCGGTGGTGGAGAGGGTGTACATGCATCTTTATATTATGTCATTATCAGTGTTTGGGTGTGGGCAGTGGTGGAGAGAGTGTACATGCATCTTTATATTATGTCGTTATCAGTGTTTGGGTGTGGGCGGTGGTGGAGAGAGTGTACATGCATCTTTATATTATGTCTTTATCAGTGTTTGGGTGTGGGCGGTGGTGGAGAGAGTGTACATGCATCTTTATATTATGTCTTTATCAGTGTTTGGGTGTGGGCGGTGGTGGAGAGAGTGTACATGCATCTTTATATTATGTCTTTATCAGTGTTTGGGTGTGGGCGGTGGTGGAGAGAGTGTACATGCATCTTTATATTATGTCTTTATCAGTGTTTGGGTGTGGGCGGTGGTGGAGAGAGTGTACATGCATCTTTATATTATGTCTTTATCAGTGTTTGGGTGTGGGCGGTGGTGGAGAGAGTGTACATGCATCTTTATATTATGTCTTTATCAGTGTTTGGGTGTGGGTGGTGGTGGAAAGAGTGTACATGCATCTTTATATTATGTCATTATCAGTGTTTGGGTGTGGATGGTGGTGGAGAGAGTGTACATGCATCTTTACATTATGTCATTATCAGTGTTTGGGTGTGGGCGGTGGTGGAGAGAGTGTACATGCATCTTTATATTATGTCATTATCAGTGTTTGGGTGTGGGCGGTGGTGGAGAGGGTGTACATGCATCTTTATATTATGTCATTATCAGTGTTTGGGTGTGGGCGGTGGTGGAGAGAGTGTACATGCATCTTTATATTATGTCGTTATCAGTGTTTGGGTGTGGGCGGTGGTGGAGAGGGTGTACATGCATCTTTATATTATGTCATTATCAGTGTTTGGGTGTGGGCAGTGGTGGAGAGTGTACATGCATCTTTATATTATGTCATTATCAGTGTTTGGGTGTGGATGGTGGTGGAGAGAGTGTACATGCATCTTTATATTATGTCATTATCAGTGTTTGTGTGTGGGTGGTGGTGGAAAGAGTGTACATGCATCTTTATATTATGTCATTATCAGTGTTTGGGTGTGGATGGTGGTGGAGAGAGTGTACATGCATCTTTACATTATGTCATTATCAGTGTTTGGGTGTGGCTGGTGGTGGAGAGAGTGTACATGCATCTTTATATTATGTCGTTATCAGTGTTTGGGTGTGGGCGGTGGTGGAGAGAGTGTACATGCATCTTTATATTATGTCATTATCAGTGTTTGGGTGTGGGTGGTGGTGGAGAGAGAGAGTGTACATGCATCTTTATATTATGTCATTATCAGTGTTTGGGTGTGGGCGGTGGTGGAGAGGGTGTACATGCATCTTTATATTATGTCATTATTAGTGTTTGGGTGTGGGCGGTGGTGGAGAGAGTGTACATGCATCTTTATATTATGTCATTATCAGTGTTTGGGTGTGGATGGTGGTGGAGAGAGTGTACATGCATCTTTATATTATGTCATTATCAGTGTTTGGGTGTGGATGGTGGTGGAGAGAGTGTACATGCATCTTTATATTATGTCATTATCAGTGTTTGGGTGTGGGCGGTGGTGGAGAGAGTGTACATGCATCTTTATATTATGTCATTATCAGTGTTTGGGTGTGGGCAGTGGTGGAGAGAGTGTACATGCATCTTTATATTATGTCGTTATCAGTGTTTGGGTGTGGGCGGTGGTGGAGAGAGTGTACATGCATCTTTATATTATGTCATTATCAGTGTTTGGGTGTGGGCAGTGGTGGAGAGTGTACATGCATCTTTATATTATGTCATTATCAGTGTTTGGGTGTGGATGGTGGTGGAGAGAGTGTACATGCATCTTTATATTATGTCATTATCAGTGTTTGTGTGTGGGTGGTGGTGGAAAGAGTGTACATGCATCTTTATATTATGTCATTATCAGTGTTTGGGTGTGGATGGTGGTGGAGAGAGTGTACATGCATCTTTACATTATGTCATTATCAGTGTTTGGGTGTGGCTGGTGGTGGAGAGAGTGTACATGCATCTTTATATTATGTCGTTATCAGTGTTTGGGTGTGGGCGGTGGTGGAGAGAGTGTACATGCATCTTTACATTATGTCATTATCAGTGTTTGGGTGTGGCTGGTGGTGGAGAGAGTGTACATGCATCTTTATATTATGTCGTTATCAGTGTTTGGGTGTGGGCGGTGGTGGAGAGAGTGTACATGCATCTTTATATTATGTCATTATCAGTGTTTGGGTGTGGGTGGTGGTGGAGAGAGTGTACATGCATCTTTATATTATGTCATTATCAGTGTTTGGGTGTGGGTGGTGGTGGAGAGGGTGTACATGCATCTTTATATTATGTCATTATCAGTGTTTGGGTGTGGGCGGTGGTGGAGAGAGTGTACATGCATCTTTATATTATGTCATTATCAGTGTTTGGGTGTGGGCGGTGGTGGAGAGAGTGTACATGCATCTTTATATTATGTCATTATCAGTGTTTGGGTGTGGGTGGTGGTGGAGAGAGTGTACATGCATCTTTATATTGTCATTATCAGTGTTTGGGTGTGGGCGGTGGTGGAGAGTGTACATGCATCTTTATATTATGTCATTATCAGTGTTTGGGTGTGGGCAGTGGTGGAGAGAGTGTACATGCATCTTTATATTATGTCGTTATCATGTAATTCTCTATTCTGCATGTATCATTATATTATTTACGAAATGTCTTATCACTGTATGTTTTGACAATGCAGATATTGTAGTACTAGTGTCATTCTCTGATGTTCTGGGATAAGCTTGGGTTTGATAATTTTTAGTTGTATGCTCGGTATACTTTTACATTTAGTCAATTATTGGTCAAATGAGGTGTCTATTTTTTTCTTTTTAAGGTACTCTACTGTGTTATTTATATACATTTAAGCGACAACTTCACAACATGTAAACTTTACATGTGTATGCAGTAATACTGTGTTTTATTTTTTTACTGACAAAGCTAATTATTTAATTATGAAATCAATGGATGAGCCGGAATACAATTTCTGTTTTAAAATGTACTTTAGGACAGCCTCTAAAGTATATTTGATGATGTAACTTTACTGAAGGAACTGTTTAGATTAAGTATAATAATAAGTTCATTCTTAGAGAGGACTAAATAAATTTAATATATTACCTGCTGATTATGAAAATGCAAGTAGTTTGAACATCTTAAATAACAAAACTGACAACTAGTTCAGATGGATGGGTTTGATGTAGATAATAAGGTGGACTCTGCCAGACTTTCTTGTCCACTTTGCTATCAGGGATTGATGCTTTGGAAAACAATCTTGTAATAAAAACCACACCAATCATTAACTTTCTGACAGTTCTAATGAGAAATCAGGAATATGTTTTATACATTGGAGAAGTGTTGTTGTTCTCTTGTTGTTTCCCCGTCTGTCAGGGGGAGGCTATTTGTACTCACTTTGATATTTTGCATGCTGACTGGACTGATGATTCGGATGATACCACGTGAACCAGCAGCCGCCAGCAGGGGTTGACCCGTGGCGCTCTCTTGTGTCCACACACATGTGTAGAAGTTTTCCTCGGAGTCGGCATCTGTGTACGCCTGTAGCAGCTTGATCTTTCCTCCATCCTCACATTCATACACTGTCACCTGCAGGTAGGGTCAGAGGTCAATTACATTCTTAAAAGGAGTTTTTCTCATTTGTTTTTTACCATAAAATGGTGTCATACAGTAAAGACCATAGATGTTATAACATGCTAATTGACTGCACTAATGTGTCTTAATGATCTGTTTCAGGAGGAAACTGTTTGTCTATACGGCAATGTGCCACTTTTGAACCGAATGCCTGGCCTCAGCTTACTGACACTAGGAGTTCCGCGGATCATGACTTAACTCAGAATTATCCGAGCTCACGATTTGGGGATTTCATTAACAGTGCAATGATTTTTGTGTGAATATAATTTAAAATTTCCTGCTTCACCCATGTCTGCATCAATATCTACAGTCAGAAGACAGTGTGTCAGTTATATACAGTCGCGCCTCGTTATAACACGGTAGTCGGGGTCCACGAAATGAATCCGCGTTATAAACGGGGCGCGTTCCCGTATCTGCCATCAGGGGTGCTACAATGATGAACGACACCGCTGTTGCATGAAGAACGCCATCGAAGCCAACCAAAGTGCGCACGTCGCGCAGTCTATACGCAGTTTATGACACTTATTAAACTGCCAGCCAACGTCAATGTGTATTCTGTTTAAATGCCATACACTGTTGGACACTGTTGAATGTTGAACTGAATAAAATTCATGAATTGTGTACCGTTTTTAAATAAACAACGGACCAACAAGCCACCGTCGACTGAATGATAATATGGTACCGCTGACGTAAGATCTAAAATAATGACCTGGCACTCAGCAGCCGAATACGCAAATGATTTTACAAACGCTGTGTTAGAGTTGATTAAGGATTTAAAGCTATAAGTACGATCACAATTGGCTTAACTACGTCTTTCAATCAATATCAAAACACCAGGCGAACTCGCGATTCGCGGAAAACATGACTGAGCATGACTAGCAGATTGGAAATGATTATTTGATGTCGGCGCAAAACAAATACCTCGTTCCACATTTACTGTTCCTAAAAGTTAAAATTGACCATAATTATAGTCAAAGAAACTTATACCTTTGATAGCATTGGCAGTGCAGAATAAACAATGGCAACGTAGTGACGCGCCTCACACTTGATTCGTTGCAGTTGTACGTCAACATTAAATTTATTGTCCTCCAACCAGTCGTTCAATATACACATGTCGTAGACAAAGACGGGGATAACTTCACACACAACAATTGACAGTTATTACCGTGTTAATATAGTTTGTCATAGCGCCCATTTCCCCCTGGCGGCAGAAATTCGGGGTCCATGGCTGACCGCGTTATAACCGAATCCACGTTATAACGGGGTGCGACTGTACAAGGATGAACTAATTTGTTGCAGTTACCAAAGGCAGTAGATGTTTGGAACTGTTGTCTGGGGGAGGCAGAATTCTAAAACTATCATCTAGACCTAGTTAGAAGGTTGTGTAGTCTACACTCTGATTTTATCATCTCATTATCCCTTCAATTTTATAAATAACATTTATAAGAAAACAAACAAATACACACCCTGTTGCTGCCGACTGTAGCAAATATAAGAGGGTCGCCATCTCTTGTGTTGTAGTTGAACTGTACGCCAAACAACGGTTGTCCATGATCCTCCTGGCAGTGTCAGTACAGGTTTCTTACTCATTTGCTTAGTGCTTTCTTGTACAAGTACAAACCAAACACAAAACCACACCTACCAGGTATTCACTCTAAAGAGAAATCATACAGCTGTGTTTTATGTGACTAACTGTATAAAAATCATCACACTAATAAATATATATATACATACATATAAACAATTTTATGTGTATATATATATATACACACATAAAATTGTAATACACCAATAAAAATGCATGTAAATAGCAGTGGGCAGTTTTATTGCTACCTAAATTAATGACAGGAATCATAGTGTTCGGAAATCTATCACATGGACAGTCATCAGTAAAATATAGCTAACCTGAACATAACATTTTCGCCACTGCCAATGCTTTGAAATTGAGATAGTGTTCGAATGAACTGGTCTGCCAGGCGGTGAAACGGTTTTATAGACTGGTTACCATGCTGTATAAGAACTTACCTTTATCTAACAATGAAAGATCAGAACTTTATGATTTACCCAGAACACTTGCAGAAGGTAATTATAGATACAGGTAATTAAGCATGTATTTTCGTATAAGTGTGTGCGTGTGTGTGTGTGCGCGCGTGTCATATAATGTGTACACCCACACACATGTATAAACACATAGCACTGAGTACCTTGAAAAGGCCAAAATATTCTTTAAAAATGTTTCTAGTTGAGGTAATGAAGTAATACCTTAAGGTAGTTAGTACACTTGTATTGCAGTCTACACTTGTTGTATTTGCTCTTGCCTCGTCTCCTCCGTCCCCCGGTCTGTGTCGGCGTCTCACTGCGGGAACTGTCGTCTGCTATGCTGCTGTTTGTTACGCTTAGAGAATCATCCTGTAACCATGGCAACAACTCTATAACTATGTTAACAATATCTTTTTGATCCTAAAGAAACTGCCTGGACAGAAAGGATTGGCATGTTTCTGATGGGAATCATAAAACAGCGGCTAATCCCATTTAAACTGGTCATCCAAATCTATAAAATGTGCCATTATATTTCAGTGTTTTCCCTGGTATGTGACAAGCGAGACGGGCTGCCTCGTCGTTTTTCTACCTCACCCTTTTGTGCGCCCATTTTTTTCGTTCTTTCGCGGTATATTCAGCATCGGCGAGCGACGTGAAATGACACCACAAAGTCACTTATATTCCTGCAAAATCGCAGATTTGTAGCAACATCGTTTGGTCGCTCAGGGCCAGTTAGGATTTACCTCTTGGAATTAACTGCATTGGACGTGAATGACATCACTTATCACTATCGGTCCAATCACGGAATATTCCCGCAGGATCCCCGGTGTCTCCAATTGTGACACCTTGCAGAGTTTCGACACACTGGAAAAAATGCAGTTACCGTTTGGGTGCCATGTGGAACTCGGAGAAAAAACAAAGAAAACGGTTGCTGAACTTGATGTATTTTGTGCTCAATTTTACTATTATACAATTGTAGTATGTGCCCGCATTAAATCAGAATGCTGGTGTAGCTGATGTTGAGTTTCTGGTTTATGATGGTGGTGAAAGTAAAAACCGTGCCGGCTAATGGCACTAAGTTACTACGACACTAATCGGCATTTGTGTCGAATCCAGACCCTTTTGAAGCCCAAATGAAAACCGTGCATACTATTTATTCTTGTATCGAATCCAGACCCTTTTGAAGCCCATAGGCATAGCAACCCGGTTTACGCTAGTCTGCACCGCTGTGGCCATGCATTACCGCACAGCACGCGTAAAATGAGCGATAATAAAGCAGCATATGTTTATACAACTCGGGGCGTTATTTACGCCTCAAATATGCGTAAGACGCAATATTCTTAAGTTAAATGTAAATATGCCTAGGATCACGTTGAATAATGGAACTATCTCACTGAGGTATCAAAGTTAGGCAAAACTTAAGTTATAACGGTGAAATCAAGGTGGGTCCGGACTCAACACAAGTGCCTACAAGTCTATTCAACTAATGTTCTAAGCCATTTTGTTTTAGCAAAATAAGGAATGTGATTCATAAGATATCTTTGTGCTAAATATATAATACATATTCCCACAAAGGTATGGAAACAAACATTTGGGAAAGTTTATTTGAGTAAAGTACTTACGAATATAAACCACCAAAGTTCACATCTCATAAAAGACGCCTATTGCCCAAAACCGTGTATACTAATGGGTTATCAATAACTTTGGCTAGACAATGGTATGTTTGCACAGAAATTGGATTATACTAAATAACTTATACTGTTTTACAAAAAAAAGGAAAACAGAAAGAAACAGACTTTTGTGGCATTCCCAAAATGACTGTTTAGTTGATTGCATAGCATGCTAGCAACAAAATATTAAAATATAATCTTTGGAACGTAAACCACCAATTTACCATAATATTATAATCATTTAAAGGTGCATAATCACTTTGTTTGCCCATCGCCAATCCTGTTCTTTTATGTCCAGATGTGTAATGTGTGAATAGTTTAACTAGTGCGCACAGTCGGTTTAATAAACAAAAATGCGTACTTGTTTTTTAATCGTCAAAAAAAGATTTGTCGTTACAGCGGGTATTGCTGGCAAAAGCCAATTGCGCTGTCTGCCTACTGCGCCGCTTCGGTCATGTGCTTTACGCGAGATTGGCATCCCAGGCATTCGAAAACAATAACAACACACACGTGCTTTAACGTATCAAGATGAAGATTATAATTCCAAAGTGGTTGTATGAAGGTACGTATTACACTATCGCAGTTAGCAACAAGAACGCGTAGCCGTGTATTAATTCAACGAGAATTGCAACTTGCGAACGTCTACACTCGACTCGACCCTGTCGAGGCTGACTTTGTAAGTTTGTTCTAACTCTAAGAGTAGTAAGACTAAGTCTAAGACAGTCACCATATCAGCCAGAGAGTGACAACGAGCATAATATTTGGCACCTAATATTTCATATGTATTGTATTTGGTTACGCAGGATGTTGTTAATAAGCTGTTATTCCGACAATACATATTGAGTCTGAGAGTAGATGACGTGATGGTGCAAAATGACAAGTAACATTGCTTTGGCAGCAGGCCCCCGTTGTTCGTGCGAGTAACTTAGTCTGGGAGCATCCGTAATGTTGGTGATCGTAATTATTAAAACATTTTTTGTGACTCGTATTTTTGATACTATTACTGCAGAATATTGTTGATTTGCATTGTATTTTATGCAAAATAATTTAGATTTTTATATGACAAGCATGATGGTGATGATTTTATTCAATATAAAAATGTAAACGTGTAAATACATCAAATATAAAAACACCTAGAGTACACCATATATAAGGATTATACAAGAAAATGCACACACTTGTCTCCATTGGGGTCCTTGATGCCTGGCTATAGTGTATGTAATGCATTAATTGGTATCCTGTGATACGTTTCAACTGACATATGCCGGCTATTCTTATGTATTTACCAATATATGTATATATTCTCACCACAACAATATATGAATACATAATAATATAACATGAATTATGATATTGCTAGAGACCACACTGCAACCCATGAATGAGAATGAGAGGAGCTAGAGGCGGTCACCCGGGCCAGGCAGACACAGGGACGATACATACCCCGGGTAATCTGCGGCAGGTCCACATTTGATCAATCCAGGTAATTTCAAATTTATAACAATCAACCACATATAAATTCGAAACTTTCATTTTTCATATCCAAGAATAATGTTAAATTACCTGGTAGAGGCTTTCGTTGACGTGTCACGTCGACTTCATCAGTACCTATGACGCTGAATGACGTCATCGTACACGTGAGGCAGTTCGTAATTGCCTTCGTCTCTGTTGATGGGTGTTTGGGTTTTTCTGATCCAGATGGCTTCCTTGATTTGCCGAATTCTTCTGTTGGGTTCTTTGTCAACAATTTTCACTCCCTCCCAGTCTATGATATGGTTTTCAGTTGTCGCATGGTCTGTAAGGGCGGATTTATTGATGGTAGACATCAATCTTTTTTTTCCGCTCCTTGTGTATTTCTCATTTTTCGTGTTGTCTACGTCCTTTCTGTGTTCCTCCAGTCTTGTTTTGAGTAGTCTTCCTGTCTCCCCAATGTATTCCCCACCACAATTCTTGCACGGTATTTGGTACACCAGTTCGCCCTGTTCTTCTAGCTGTACTTTGTCCTTGGGATGTACCAACAGGTGTCTGAGGGTGGTGTGGGGACGCATGGCCGTTGCTACTCCATATTTTTTCAGTACTCGATGTACTCTCTCCGATACCCCCTCTATGTATGGGATGACTACTTGGCTCCGATAGTTTTTGTCCTTAGTCTTTTTGTTGGTCTTTTTCTTCTTACTGCTATCTGTCGCCTTTTTCAAGGCCCACGACGGATAGCCACATACTCTTAGAGCTCCTCTCAGGTGTTCCACCTCTTCTTTCTTGTCCCCCTCCTCCGAAGTTATTGTCTCACACCTGTTCATAAGGGTTTTGACAACTCCCAACTTCTGATGTTTGGGGTGGTGGGATGCAAAATTCAGGTATTGGTCAGTGTGCGTCTTCTTCCTGTACACTGTGGACTTCACACTGCCATCTTCCTTTCTGGTGAACTTTGCATCCAAGAAGGGCATGCTGTTGTTCTCTTCGTCTTCCCGTGTGAAAATGATGCTACCTGTGGGGTCTACAGTGTTCATGTGTTGTTGTAATTTCTTTGCCTTTCCTGTGTGTACCAGGCAAATTATATCGTCCACATATCGCTTCCAGTTTCTCGGTTGGCAATCGACTGGTGCTGTGGCTATGATTTTCTGCTCCAGGTCCTCCATGTACAGGTTCACAACAATGGGGGACACTGGACTGCCCATGGCTACCCCAAACTTCTGTTGGTAAATTTCTCCTCCAAATCTGAAGTATATCGTCTCCAAGACAAATTTCAACAACTCCATGATGTCGTCTACGTTTATATTTGTTCTCTTCTTTAGTGTCTTGTCATTCTCTAGTCTTTTTCTGATGACTTTGCAAGCTTCTCTGATTGGGGTCTTCGTGAACAGTGACACAACGTCATATGACACAAATGATTCTCCTTCTTCCATTCTCAGCTTTGTCATTTCTTTCACCAATTCTTGTGAATTTTCCGTATGGTGTTCTGTTTTTCCAACAAGTGGTTGTAGTATGTTGGCCAATTCTCTGGATAATCTGTATGCTATTGTCTGTGTGTAGTCGACAATTGGTCTGAGTGGCACCTTCTCCTTGTGGATTTTTGGTGATCCATATATCCGTGGTACTTTTTCTAGCGTAGGATATAAGTACCAGTACTGATCTTTGGTGATCTTCCCCTCCTTCTCCAAGGAATTTACCATTCTGATGAGTTCTGCCTTATATTTCTTGGTCGGATCCTTCTTTAACTTCTCATATGTCGCTTCGTCACTTAGCATTTCTTTCATTTTGTCCTGGTATTCTTTCGTTTCCATGATGACTGTGGCCTTTCCCTTGTCCGCTGGGAGTATGGTGATGGACTTCTCCTTCTGCAGCTCTTTCAAGGCTGTTCTTTCTTGTCTGGTTAGGTTCTGTTTTGGAACTTTTGCTGATTTCAGAACTCCCGCGATATCTGCACGAAGTTTGTCTTTTTGTTCTTGTGGTAGTTTCCATGTCGCTTGTTCTGCCGCTACGACGAACTCCTCGGTTGGTACTTTTTTTGGCGTTACCGCGTAATTTAGTCGAGGGCAATTACGAACTGCCTCACGTGTACGATGACGTCATTCAGCGTCATAGGTACTGATGAAGTCGACGTGACACGTCAACGAAAGCCTCTACCAGGTAATTTAACATTATTCTTGGATATGAAAAATGAAAGTTTCGAATTTGAAAACAAACTATCCTGAAGAATGTTCAGCAACCACATATAAGTTATCAACAAATTGTAATATGCACATTTAAATATACCACATTTGTACACATTTTAATAATAACATCTTGGGCATAGAAAACTAGATTGACTTCTGCACTTGTATATTATACCCACAGGTGTATCAACACAGACATATTAATACACCTTTAAACAGTATTTAGCATATGGCGATGACTTTGAAAGTTTATAAAATAAATTAGTCATTCTTGAAGAAGGCAGACATACGTATTATGAACATTTGAATACTTGACGAGGAAAATATATTGTCAGCATCACAATAACACCTCATTCTGTCATTTCTAACATTCACCTTGACCATTCAACATCAGGCTTAAAATGTCAAACCTGAATATGCATAGTAGTTACACGTGGCAGACACTGACATGAATTTGTATACTGAAAAAAAAAAAAAATATAGAAATGCGCTTTACTGATGCTTTAGTGATTAGCAGAATTCAAATCAGTCTATAATATTGACTAAGATCAGGCGTCACTGTAATGCAACTGAACACTTTTAAATTCATGTAATGACAATGAACACATAGTAAAGAAAAACAGTTAAAATTGTTCACCGTTTTGAAAAATTGCATATTCCACTAATGTCTGCATGCTGTATCAAGCCACCCTTCCCCGGAACAACTCTGGTAAACACTGACTGTTCCTAAGATATCAACATGTATAGATGCAGCTGTAGTAGAACATTTCTTGCTGCCTTTTTTCTTGTGAAATGCTGCAGGTCATACATGAAACATTATTATATACCAATTATGACAATGAACACATCATAATTATTTACTCCCAACACTACTATGATGCCTGTTTTTGTTTACTGAATATATGCTTTTTTTACAGGAGATTGAACTAGTGTGCTTAGTACCACTAGCTCTCCAAGTTAATATGGCATACTGGGCAGTTGTATTTGTCCAGGATCTCGGACAAGATTCTACAGCCATGCAACATGCTGCATAATAACAGTTTGTCATATGAATGTCCACTGAGTGATCCCAATTGTGTCGTGTTGAATCCGTGACAGATTCTCCAGTGATGATGGGGTGTACACTGGCTTCCAGGTCAGTCAGTTAGCTTGACTGACTGGAAACCAATGTTGACTGCAGGTTGCTCGACATAAGAATGTGGTGACGCTTGGCTAGCTCTGCAGTTGGTGATGGAACGGTGGGTGCCAGGGTCTGCAGATATGGCAACAACTTTCGACGCTGTCAGACAGGTTCAGTGTCGAGCATTCTTCGGTGAACTGCATCGGTTTAGATATCGATGACATCACTATATGTCTCGCTGTCTTTGATGGTGCTGCATACCAGCTTCCTGACTTTTTGCTGTACGTCTGCATCTGCCTATACCGGTGACAAAGTGACAATTAGGATGGCTCTGACATGTATGATATTTTTATATGTGATGACACATTTATCAAAAGTCAATAATACAAGGTATTTGTATTCAATTCAACTATAACTTTTAGCAGTGTCCATAAAAAAATACATTAATTATCCAGAATTGTTACAGTGGTAGGGTTTCATTGTCTTTGTGTTGCTGATAGTCAGTGGCAACCATCTTGCAACATACACCAGGTACAAGTTTGTGATGAAGTAATAGTATTGAAAGCCTTTTCACATTTTTCAACAACAATCTGTTGATACACTGACAGCAGCATTTTACTTGTTTAAATTCTCTATGTATCACTAGGACTGTTATGTTTTCATGCCATGTATCATTTTTCTCAATGATTCTTTTTTATCACTGTTTTATATTTTCACAAATAATTTACATTAATTTTCATTTTGCATGATAATTAAACAACACTTGAGTAAGTTTAGTTCTGATATGGTGTAGTATCCAGTCCTCAGGATTACTCAAAGCGCTTTAAACTTTACTCCCTGGCAGACCTGTTAAATCGAAAACACCATCTTGACTTATGTGGGAAGAATTCAGCCACACTGAAATTAATATGCGAAGATTATTCATACAAAAATATCAACCGTCTGTAGCCGGTACTCTTCATACAGCTGAGTAAACTGGAGAAATGTAGCATGTAGCGATTGTACATGTAATTCTCAGTCACATGGCGATGACCCTGTTTAGTCTAGTCACTATTTTTTGCGAGTTGTAAACAAATCAAGCATTGCACAAACTACGACAGTTTTGAAGTTTATATCCTATTGATGTTTAAAAAAAAAAAAATCATAATATAGTTATTTTAATTTGCTACGTACATATTAAATTTGTTCAACTAAACATCTTCCTAAGTAATTTTTTCTCATTGGTTTACATTTTTTATGGGCATTAAATATTAAAATTTGGTAAATACACATAATTGTTTAGTCACTACTTTTGTGAGTTGTAAACATACAACTAGCATTTGATATCACATGTACAAGTGTGTTTTTTTTTGTAACAAAGAATTGTAATAAAAGTAACTGTTTGTTTTGTTATATGTATCTGACATTTTTTCAACCTCTTCCTAATTTTTGTTTCTATTGTTACTTTGCATTTTATGTGTATGTGTTCTAAAAATTATTACATTATACACATCAAGTGCAATGATTGTACCTGTAGTTGTATTGTGCTTTTCATAATTTTGCAGTCATGATCTCATCAAATAGTTTCAATAAAATGTTTTTAATTTACATTGTCTTTACTTTAATTCACATGCATTTCTAACAATATGCAATTTAACGAGGACACCCATTACTGCAAAATCCTCATGCAGACAAACAAAACTATCACATACAGGGGTGGATCCAGAAATCGAGCCTGGGGGGCACAAAAACCTCCACTGGCGGACGAACCAAATGGTGTAGTCTAAATTTTGTCGCTACCAAGCCGTCATAACTATAACTTCAGCTGCTCGGCTGGAGTGGTGATATCGGGGGGGGGGGGGGGGGGGGTTGCTATTGAAACATTTTCGCCACTGCATAGGCATGATTACTATGAAAGTACAATCATCGCTGAGGCTTGGCTATATTGTTTCACGTGTATTTACTTGCACTGTATAATATACAAATTTATGTTTGTAACAGAAATATTCCAAATTAAATAAATAGAACATTAAGTTCCATAAGTGAACTGCAAATGAAATGTACAATGTAACTGAAAGTTTCACAAAAGCCCTATCAACCAAAGATGATGTACCCACATAACATTGGTGAGAATAAAACATAACTGTTAAAACCAATCACATATGTCTGCATATCTTCCAATTATTATGCTATGATTTATATATATATATCACGTTTGCTTAGCAGCATCAATTAATACTTATGTTTATTCTAACTATCCCGAGCTGCATCCAGCCTCAGGAAGTAACTGGACACCTGAGCTGCCTTTGCTACGACCACTGATGCTCGATAGAGCCACCACAGATCTTGTCATATGTGATGGCTGCAGTGGTGTTGAGGTAGTTCACACCTTTATGTTGAAGCTGTCAAACAAAGTCATGAATTGGATTATTGAATGAGCCAGATTATTTGTGAAAATGAACATGGTTTTACAGCACTAATACCTATTAATATATATATATAATAGTATATAATATTATATATGTGTGTGTGTGGTATGTAACTTGTAAACTTTTTAATTTCATTAACAGGTAAAAATATGTTGCACGGTCTTGTCCAATGGTCATTTGCTCAGCACTCAAGTGTGAAAAGTTCATTTGCCCAGTTGTGAAAAAAATTACAATGATATGAGAGTGGCGTTATTATTGTATATATATATATATATATAGTAAAAGTGTAGTACATAACAAACAAATGGACAATTTACAAGTGTCAACTTATTAACTAAGTACAGGTAGAACACAGATGGGCTGGAAAGAAGGTTACAGGAAATAAAGTCACAAAGTAATTTTATTCAAAAAATATATAAATAAAAAGTTCTGCAATTTTTCACTGATAGTTCAACAAAACAAAGCTTGAGGAATTCAATAGTAAACCATGCAAAATACCCAATGCCTTAGTTGTGATCTCAATGTGTCATTCACCTAACACTGCTAATTAATGAGGAGGACATTTGGCTGGATGTGGTTGAACCCCTGGCAGTGTCCACAAAGTTCTACTGTTTACTCAGAGAGTGGATTACCACTGTAAGTCTTTAGAAGAAGATTCCAGCAGTTAGTCATGTCTCTTATGAGAGCAACAAAGGCATTTTATTATGGATTAATACACAAAAATGATAATAATGGCCTTTCAACTACTTGCAACTGTGGTTATTAACTAGAGGTTTCTGACTGGAAAAGTATGTTCCATGAAGCGAAGCCTCTGCGGCTTCAGTGTCATCAACGTGCAAACAATTTGTAAACTGTCCTATCGGAAACTTAGCTGTCAACCCTGACTGTTTTTGAATTGAATCGCGCAACTGTCGCACAGTAAGATGAAGTTAATTAATTCAATGAAACGAAAAATAAATTTAAAACATTTTTCTACAAAATGTATGAATGTAGAAGTATAAATTACAAAATTCATGTTATTGATAAATTGTAGTGTTTTAGATGTGCTTTTTTTCTTGAAAGACCAAACTAAAAACAGAACTTCTATAATTTACATGTACAAAAGGATTTGTATCTTAACAAAACATGGGATGCAATTCTTTGTATAGTAACGGTAATTCTCTGCTCTTTCACATAAATCAATCGCAAGCTATTGATACATGTTATTGTGATGGACATTTTCACAGTATTGAAGGGTGGTGGTTTTCTGAACATAATAAGCAACATAATATTATATTCATACGAATATATATGCATGGCTGAGGCTCACTACTCTGAAATTACTAACCTGTCTAGAAGAAGTTTTGCGAACGCAGCGTCTGTTCTTAGACCAGTCTTACTCCAGCTGTTTCTTTTGTGACTTGTCAGTTGTCTTGTGTCGTTCCACAAATCCATACTGGTTTTTCCCAAATAAACCGTCTGGCGCGAATATTGTCATTGTCTGCGTAATTTGGCCCTTTTTCGCTGCGTCGGTGGGATATGTCCGGGGATGTCCCATCGCCGGCGTAAATGCCATAAAATAAGAACGTGTTGTATAAACACTTGCGAACACTACTATCAACAAAAACGGCTTGATCGAGGCTTCAATCTTGAGGGTCAGAGGTCAGTCTCGCCCAAATTCGCGAACACGATACAATTATATGAAGTTTCCACTTCCAGGTGCATGTCCATGTTCAAGTAAGTGTTGCTAGTTTCGACTCGTTCGACTCGAAACCAAATTCTAAATAGTTCGCAGTTTGTTTATTAATTTCAACAAAACAAAGTAGCACAAGTGCACCAACGAACTAGGATATTATAGGGGATACTTTATAGCTTTGCTTTTTCGAGAAATTAGTCAGAAAAGCCAGGAGGATAACAATCGAAATGATATTGCAGGTTTAAAGATGATACCACTCACACCATCTCAACTTCTCTGGGAAGCATCAAGTCACTGGATGCGTCCCAGAGAAGTCGAGATGGTGTTCGTCTGAACAGGTCTGCCAGGGAGTCAAGTGTAAAGCGCTTTGAGCAGTCCTTAGGACTGGATACTGTGCTATGTAAGAACTTACCTTTTATTTTTTGACCGACTCTGTCAGCGTGTTAACAAGGCCTGGGGTTAGGGCAAGAAAAACATCAGCACAACCAAGAACCAGTCAAGTGGAAACTACACCTCATCTGAGTACCAGTGGAAAAGTGGAAACCACACCTCAACACGATGAAACAATCATGATTACTGACTTTTATCAATCACGATTACTACATTTACAAGTATCTTTTTGTTTTATATCTTCCCATCTATATTCAAGAGTAAAGGTTAAAACACCTCAGAATGCACCATTTTTAAGCTAAGTTAAAAAAAATCCCCGGACCCCCTAGCAACGCTTTGCACCTTCGGCGCTTGCATAGCCCACCCCTATCACCTCATTCATAATTTTATCCAGGGGAAACACCTTATTTATTGTTTTCAATATAGTTAATTGATCAGTCCATAAAAGGTTACACATTTACTGGTAATGTACTTTTATCATCACAGTGTCATTGGGTGTTTTTCTGCCATAGAACAATTAAAGAAGGTGGCAACAGTAGTTAATCAGTGCTGGTTGAAAAGGCAAAAGATGGCTGCTGATCGATGTTCCGGCATTGTTTCAGGGACAAACACCCAGATTTACGCACGTGTAAACGTGATGGATTTGACTCTGATGTCGGACGATGACAAACATTTTTTATTAACTATTAGTCTATCACCCTGGCCAAACTCAGTTAGTCGTAGACGCTGTAGCGCTAGCCTAATAGCGGCCTAGAGGCTAGACCTGTCATAGTTAGTACTTTTAATTCCTTAAATTAAAGGTATTATTATTAAGCAGCAACTTTTTAGAACAATTAATGCTGAGTAAAATCAAATAACAAACAAGTAAATAACGACAGCATAGTCAGCAATAATAACAACATCCATGTGTTCAATTAAGCTGCAGCATAGTAAATCATTATTTACATTTCGCGGGTTTTCTAGCGTCAAAAATAAACAATGATAAAACGTGATCACACGAAGTCCTATCAATTTCTTCCACACACACACACTCACTACAATTAAGAAATAACTCTACAACGCAATATAGAGGACGTACTATTTCATCTCCGGAAATGTCATTGTGACCACAGTCTTCTGATTTCAACACCGATATTCGGCTTTTCTTTCCCGACACAGCAACATCTTCGATGTCCGACATTTTGAGTACTAGTGCCGCCTTCTGTTGGATAAACTAGCTTAACTTTGAACTAGCTTAACGGTTCTCGTATTGCCATCTGCTGGACAATCTTTATATAACACACTCTAGATTCCCAACCGAAGATCTTTAGAACTGGTTAGTGGATGTTATTTAGTGCATAATTATAGTAATTTATGCATATGTAACAACTAATATAGAAACACTTATTTTAAAACAAGTACTACATTACCTTATAAAATAAATCACACACCAGGTAATATGAACTGAATATAAATACCGTGGAACAAACCCTCGCACTTGTCTACGGCCATATCACGTTAAAAACACCGGTTCTCGTCGATCCCGGTTAGTACTTGGTCTTGGGTGGGTGACCGCCTGGGAATACCGGGTGTTGTAGGCTTTTTGTTTTAAACTCGCTCTGGTACATTATTGTCTCGTTTTGCTCACTGCCTTTCAACATGACGACACCAATATCGCGTATAATTCAGATTAAAATATGTCTACATAATCGATCAACATTTGTATATTTTTGCGGAAAGTTGTTTTATAATGTTAATGTTCAAAGTGTAAATTGTGTGGAGGTTTTTGGTGAGCTTCCGAAACTGTGAATGTCGCGGCGAAAAATGTTCAATAGCGCTCTAGCTGCAGATGTTATATGATCCGACAGCGGATTGAGTCAGCTCAGCACACATAATATTAATTTAGTTCGGCAGCCAATGGACGTTTTTAACGGAACAAACAACTACCCTTAAAAATATTCGATTATTGCCACCACACACACTCGCACACACACACACACACACGCACGCACGCACACACATACACGGACGCACATACGTTCACAAATTTATTTTATTTTACTGGTGGCACCAACCCGTGTTGTCATAACTAGGTCATCAGGGGGAAACGACCGGACCGAAAACTTGTCACCATAATATCATTTTACTATGTATATTTTTTAAACCATGTATTATGACCCATGACCTTTTTGTTGCCATAGAATATTACTGCTCGAAGCGCGACGTTGTTATGACTATAGGTGCACGACGGTAAACACTTAATTGAACCGGCTTAATTGAAACGGCGCCCGCCGCGTATCCTACTCTGGACGGGTACGCTTTCGGCTCCGTACGTCATCTCGCCAGCTGTCGCCGTCTGCCACAGCAACGTCGGCGAGTTCAACAGTCGGGTGAACTCGAGGCGAATTATGTTATTAATTCCGTTGAGAGTTTTATTGCTGCGTTCGATCGGAAGGCGTCATTATCAGCTAGGAACACACGTCCGCCACGGCCGCAGCTAGCCGGCTATTAATACGGGCAGGTCGTCTACGTTTGACCGTAGACGTAGCGTAGTTTGCTTGTTCAAGTGTCGGCTTCGCTGTGTGATCGATGACGGCTGCGCTTCTATTGTAAACTTTGGAACCGTCGGTCGGCGAGGAAGTCAGCATGGCGTCAAGTCTATTGTCACGGTACACGAACCCAGGTATGTGGCGACTTGTTGTGGTTCCGGGGTCACAAACCAGCACACTACGGGCGCGTGGGTGTGACGCTATGGCAGCGTTTCGGGTGTAAACTCAGTCTCGGTTACGTTGGCTAAGAGAACGAGCGTAGCAGTGCCGTGTGGAGCCGATCTATACATTGAACATCTCTTACTCGGTAGTGGATGCGGCATGCAAGTTTCTGTTATTGTAAACTCCGCCTGTCGCCAAGTGTAACTGGCAAAGTAAATCGATACTCTCAGGACCAACGCCGCAACGGTATTTTATATGTATAGTGTAGGTGTATTGAGTATTTAGGCCAGCATCCATCCTCGAACACCAGGGGCGCTGCTGATTACATCAGTCTCAGTAGTGCACACAATGCGGATGTGTGTGTGTGTGGGCGCGCACGCGCGCGTGGGTGCGTGCTTGCGATTAAGAGTGCGTGCGAGTGCGTGCATTCGTGCGGGAGGGTGACTGATTGAGTGAGTGAGCGAGCGAGTAAACGAATGAGTGCATGGGAGCGTGCGTATGTGCGGACATGCGTGTATACGTGCGCACATTGTTGCATGCGAACATGCACGCATGTATGCACGCATGCACACACGCATGCACGAATAGACACATTCATGCACGCGTGTTTTAGATGATATATCACTGCCAACTGTGATGTTAATGACAGTTGACGCAACACGCCTCGCCCAGTGCTACCCTGCTCCGTGCAATTAGTCCTTGGTACATCTGCGGCCCTATCTACAGGTATATAACTCCCGGTATAGCTCCCGCGCTCTTAGTTTCTTTGTTGCGGTTCATTGACCGTAATTTTACTGTGTTGGTCTAACGCGTTAGTTCTACAGACCTGTTTGTCGTTGACGACACGGGTGTCTAAACGATGGTCGATAAACTGTTGTGTGTCGCCGCTACATGAATAGGCCTACAACCCAACAACAACAGAAGTAGCACGCACGCACACATGCGCGTACATATACACACATGCACACACACGCGCTCGCGCACGCACGCACGTACTCACACATGCACGCACGCACAGCACACTACGTGCATTTAGGATTCAAAAGCCGATCAGTGAGTTCGATATTACACAAGCGATTCGTTGTCCGATGTCACGTAATATCGTTGTGAAAGAATCGGTCGTGTACACACTATCGCAAGACCGATTAGTGAGGGCAACGTGTGGTTACGTTTGTGTCGCTAGAATTGGGACTGAGCCGACAGTTGTACATATGTACGTGCGCGATTAGTCGACTACATGAATATCTGTACGATGTCATTTCGATTCATAACTGCAGCTACATATGCCTTCAAATGCACAAAAATTATATATATATATACATATATCTATCATTACATTTTATAGCTCTATAAAGTAATTAATACTGTACAGGTGTGCACATTTTGTAAGCATCTTCTATATACACTTTTCAGAGACTGAAAGCGAACAGAAATGTCAGAATGAGGCGAAGTCACTGGATATCCGTCACCACTGCTCGTGCGTCAAGGACAAGGTGAGAGCCCGGGAGATGTAGGAAGCGCCCGGCCACCGCCAATACTGGTGTGTGTAACCGATGTACATCTAGATTAAGACGCATATATCCTAATCTATGGAGTACGAAAGGCATGTGTTTATTTGCACCTGAGTCATGCAACTGATCGTAAATCACGCAGCCACGATACAACGTACGTATATAGGGCCTATATAGTTGCGCGGTATGCTGGCTCCAATCACAAACACCGCAATATGACCACCGTCCCGGGCTCGCTGGCTGCTAACATCGTAAAGACGGCGGGGTACGCCATGTATGTGTGGAGGCAGTGCTCACATTCCCACGCTCTCGGATAATACCGAGTGAAGCACTAGTGTAGCCTGAAGCAGCGTGACCACCCTCTATAAGGACAACCTTCAGATTACACACTGTGAAACTACCCTAACATGTCGTTAATGCGTACAAATATATTATGTATTATATACAGGGAAACCATTTTCATTGGCAATACAAAAGTTAACACAGATGAGTTACGTGTAACATACTACGAATGCACAAAAACCGTCTTTAATCATACTATAAAGCACAACCCTCTCCCACCATAGGCGGATCCAAGGGGGTCTGGGGGCACTTTGAACTTTAGCATGCCCGTAGATCTCGTTGAATAGGCCCACGTGACCGTGCCCCGTAAACGTTTGGAAATGTGCCCCGTTCTCGTTACAATAAACTGAAGTTAACATGGCAGCGAAAAATGTTCAACAGCACCCTGCAGGGGTGTGTCCAGACAGAGTAGGCATGGGGGGCACAACAAATCTCCACTGGCGGCCGAACGAAATATGGTGAAGAAATTCTTAAATATAATGTATGTATACACATGGTAATATATTAAGCTATTGTAGTTGTTAAATTTAAATTGCAGTTAACATATGACGTGTACGATGTGCTGCCCCAACCTACCCTATGTAAGACTGCCCCAACCTACCCTATGTAAGACTCTGGTAGGAGGCACCTTGATTATTTACTGTATCTACTAAAAATCAACACATTTTAGGTCTTTCCAAAGTACGCGTTGTTCATCAAATGGGTAGGTTGTTATGTGTCTATCTAACAACAAGATCGATACGTGGCGTCAGCCTGGAACATAATGTCATTACCCAGTGGGTAGGTTGTTATGTGTCTATCTAACAACAAGATTTATACGTGGCGTCAGCCTGGAACATAATGTCATTACCCAGTGGGTAGGTTGTTATGTGTCTATCTAACAACAAGATTTATACGTGGCGTTAGCCTGGAACATAATGCTATCACCCAGTGGGTAGGTTGTTATGTGTCTATCTAACAACAAGATTGATACGTGACGTCAGCCTGGAACATAATGCTATCACCCAGTGGGTAGGTTGTTATGTGTCTATCTAACAACAAGATTTATACGTGGCGTCAGCCTGGAACACAATGCTATCACCCTGTGTGTAGGTTGTTATGTGTCTATCTAACAATAAGATTTATACGTGGCGTCAGCCTGGAACATAATGCCATCACCCAGTGGGTAGGTTGTTATGTATCTATCTAACAACAAGATTGATACGTGGCGTTAGCCTGGAACATAATGCCATTACCCAGTGGGTAGGTTGTTATGTGTCTATCTAACAACAAGATTTATACGTGGCGTCAGCCTGGAACATAATGTCATTACCCAGTGGGTAGGTTGTTATGTGTCTATCTAATAACAAGATTTATACGTGGCGTCAGCCTGGAACATAATGCTATCACCCAATGGCGGGAAACGAAATTTATATTAGCTGCAGGAGATTTAGCACCACTGACATTATTTAGTCGCCGTATCTGTTTTTCAGCTTCTGTCGCTGGCGATTGGCTCGACTGTGACATCAAAAATCGGGGGATGTTGAAAAATTGCACCCATCTTTCACGGTCGCAAAAAACCTTAATCCTATCATAAAACATTGATTTCCACCCGCCAGTGACGCTCGCCACAAAAACAAATATCCACGCTCATATTTACTGGGAGGAAGAACCATATGTCTGCCCCCCCCCCACCGACATTCCGGGGAGCAGCTGCCCCCTGTTGCCGCGCCTATGCCATCACCAGACGATCATACACATTTACTCACTAGAACATCACGTTGGTGCCATGTCCAACCACTTGTACGTCGTTTTAGTACTCTGTTTGACCGCTAGTAGGCTAGAACGCGTTAGTACGCTGTCCAACCACTAGTATAACGTGTTAGCAATTGTTAACCCTGGCATTTGATTTCCCTTGATGCACAGAAACGCGTTGAATAATAAAAAGCGGCCCTTTCTGATATGTTGTTGTACGCAGGCTCTAGACTCATCGAGTTGACAACGATTAATCAGGCGCTATAAACTGTACGTGTCTGGTGTTTTCTCAAAAGGCCCCTTATATCTACATGTAAGGCTCATTTGGTGACAGAAAACAAATGACACGTGTCGTTATCGTACAGATTGCACGAGCTGCGTTAATATTAGAATATTGCATAATTATCGATGTTTTGTTTTAATCAAACGCGATTTCAGAATGCGAAGCATTGCTAACAAGGGATGAATAATACACCGTGAAAATGCAACATGGGGACACTCTGTGATGATTGCGAAATGTTGGGTAGATAATGTTATATTAATTTCCTCGATACTTTCTGGTTGAAGGCTACGTGATTAATCCTACAACGCTGTCATCTATACAAATAAATAATTGCCACACAAGGGTACTTTTCAAACTAAAAGATTAAATTACAACTTTTTAAAAAATTAGATGAATTATATTGTGTGGAATTAATGTACGTGATCTAATGTCAAAGAATACGTCTCCACGTGCGTTGAACTCGACGCGAAGCAGTTTCAATGTACTGACTGTCAATGCAGAAACTTATCATTCTGTATCAAATTTAACACATTTTAAATAATAGTATGGTGTATCAATGTTTTTAATAACATCCTGAGCTCAGGATGAACAGTTACATACCATTTCTTACGTATACTTACTGTGCAAACTGCTATTGTTTTATTGTAAACTCATGTTATAAGCAAGCAAGGTAATTGCTTTCCCAACACACACAGCTGCAAGGTAATTGCTCGGTCAACATTTGCATTGTGAGCTTGGGAAATTCATACGTCAATGTTTGCTGAAGACATGGTGGTCAAGCAGAACTTTGTGCCAGCCCAATCGAAAAATTAACGGTATCAGATATCCGGACCGGAGTGATATTGTGAATGGACCTTGGGGTATGTGGACCAGGTAGTCCATTTACTGCAATAACAAATTGTCATTTTAATGTGTTGAATGAGTTAGAATTGTTGCAATTGTTCATTGGTGTATGTGCTGTAACGACTGACAAAAATGTACAAAAGCATTTGCATAATGTTTTATTTCTAAACCGTACTGCTACAAACTAACCAACGGCTTGGCTAGCATTAGCACCCGAGGTCGACAGACTGCACGATGGAGCCAATATGTTCTGCGCAGTCAGGATGTTAACTCGTAAACTTTATGTCCATACCAACAACAACAAAACATGACGAAGAAGGTCGACTAATTAGAGACCCGGTAAGTTTTGCGCAAGGGTCAATAAATACTTCGGCAAATAATTCCGCGGTTCCGTAACCGAATGGATTCCAGCACATGAAGGCACCCAAACAGCGCTGCATACTCCCGTTGCACAACAACAGAGTAAGTGGTTGTGACGGCATCCAGTCAGAGCTACTAATGTACGTGTCCAGATGTCTGGCAAAACTCCTTTGTGAAAATATTCAACGATGCACTGGAACAACATGAACTATTGGAGATTGGTAGAGGCGTCTTAATCGTACTACACAAGCTAGGTAAGGCAATAGGGCCTCTCACGAGTTTGAGACCCATCGTTCTACTGACTGTCCTGCGCTTGTGGTTTTGTCTCAAATCGCATCGAAAGTTGACGAGTTCTTTTCGCCTGAGTGAATTCCATTGAGGTCGACGTACGGCTGACGAAGTGTTCGGGTACCGGTGGTTGTGTGCCAAGGCACAGATACCGTGACCCAGTCGAGATTCTTGGCATAGACATGAGCCGAGTATTTGATACCATCCGGCGTGACACGTTGCTGGAAGTACTTTCAACTTTCCTTCAAGAGTCAGAAGTTCGAATGATAAGACTTCTCCTTGCAAGCACATCGCTCGTACCACACACAACGGTGGGTTAGTGAATGTCCATCATTTGTGACAACAATAGGCACGCCTCAAGGTGACAGCCTCAGTACAGTGCTGGTTATTAGCTACCTCGATGCGGCTCTCAGAAGCCTCCGGTCACAGCTGCCTCCACAACCAGTCACTGTTGACATCGACCTACCACTCGACATGTAATACATTGACAATACAGACAGTTATGCCCGTGCTTTCCTGGATCATATTTAGATAACTGCCCCAGTAAGCCTGGCAGAGTGGTTCCTCAGCATCAACAGATCCAAAACCAAACGAACATCTGTCCAGAGACATACCGACCGAATCTCCGAGGAATGGCAAACAATGCTGAAGTTTAGAGTTCCTACTGGAGAATGTCGCACGCCGTAAGCAGCTTGCAAATGTAGCATTTGGTATGTTGTGAACAGTTTGGTTCAGACGAAATCGGATCATTGTGAAGTTACAGCTGCGCCTCTAATCTACAAAATGGGCACCTGGGGCCTGTCACGGTTGCAGCTCCTGAATTCATACAACCGCCACTTACGTCAGATTATTGGCATTTATCACCCGCAAAAGATGAGCCCAGAAACCGTGCCCCGGTGGTGTGTCCCGGTGGTGTATCCCGGTGGTGTGTCCTGGTGGTGTGTCCCAGTGGTGTGTCCCGGCTGTGTGTCCTGGTGGTGTGTCCCAGTGGTGTGTTCTGGTGGTGTGTCCCGGTGGTGTGTCCCGGTGGTGTGTCCTGGTGGTGTGTCCTGGTGGAGTGTACTGGTGGTGTGTCCCGGTGGTGTGTCCCGGTGGTGTGTCCCGGTGGTGTGTCCCGGCGGTGTGTCCCAGTGGTGTGTTCTGGTGGTGTGTCCCGATGGTGTGTCCCGGTGGTGTGTCCCGGTGGTGTGTCCTGGTGGAGTGTCCTGGTGGTGTGTCCTGGTGGTGTGTCCCGGTGGTGTGTCCCGGTGGTGTGTCCCGGTGGTGTGTCCTGGTGGTGTGTCCTGGCGTTGACTGTTGTCAATATACCAGATCACTGTTAAGGAGTGAAAGTGAATTAGAAAATTTCTAATTCACTAGTCATAAAATACATAATAGGAAAAAGAAGATCTGCGTAGAAGTCAAGAAAAGAAGATGAAAATGGATTGGCCATATGTTTAGAATAAGTGAAGATAATTATTGCCGAATTCCTATTGTCTGGCGGCCCTAACATTGATGCCAGAAAGGAAACCGAAAGGAGGTCGTAATAAGACAACATGATGAAAAGAGTGAGAACTGCGGATGGAAAACATAGAGAGAAGCCAATCGGGCAGCCAGGGACAGGACAAAAGAACAAACTGGAGAAGATGCACTGCAGTCTTATGGGCCATGAAACACAAAGAGGATAAGTAAGGTAAGTTAACACATCAACATTTCCATGTTCACCGAAGGGTCCACACTCCACTGTGGTAAGTACACCGAGGTGTCCACACTCCACTGTGGTAAGTACACCGAGGTGTCCACACTCCACTGTGGTAAGTACACCGAGGTGTCCACACTCCACTGTGGTAAGTACACGGAAGGGTCCACACTCCACTGTGGTAAGTACACCGAGGTGTCCACACTCCACTGTGGTATATACACCGAGGTGTCCACACTCGACTGTGGTAAGTACACCGAGGTGTCCACACTCCACTGTGGTAAGTACACCGAGGGGTCCACACTCCACTGTGGTAAGTACACCAATGTGTCCACACTCCACTGTGGTAAGTACACACAAGGAGTGACTTCGAGTCGTGGTTGCAGGTGAACGTGTTGTGGGAGTTGTGTTCTGTCGACTCCCCGTCTCCCGCCTCCTCCCCCGACAACCCGTGCAGTCGCCGTCTGACGGACAAACCCCGGCCCCGCCTCGTGTGTGCCCTCGACGCCAGTCTCAGCATGCGCGAGTCGTACGGGCCGGACGAACGACTCTCGAAGATAGACCGCGTGAAGATCTTCGCGCAGCTGCTGGTGAAGACGATGAGCAACGACGACTGGCTGGGACTCGTCACCTTCGGCACGGATGCCAGAGTCGTGCTGCCACTACAGAAGCTCACGGAAGAAGTGAAGGTAAGAACATACCGATGTCATTTAAAGGGAGGGTTGTCTGTTCCATTAGGTAATAATTATTATTAACAGGAAGTTCGCTGAATCAGGTGTACTTAGTCCCAATTTCGACAAGAGCGGGGAACTAGTAAATTCCAAAGCAATATGTACCGATAAGAATAAATGTCAATACCGGGTGTTTACAAATTGAATGCTTTGTTTACCATTTGAACATTAAAAATATGAGTCACCTCAGATAGAGAGGGAGAAGAGGAAATGTGTGTGTATGAGAGATAGAGAGAGAGAGAGGGGGGGGGAGAAAGAGAGAGGGGGGAGAGAGAGAGAGGGGGGGAGAAAGAGAGAGAGAGAGAGAGAGAGAGAGAGAGAGAGAGAGAGAGAGAGAGAGAGAGAGAGAGAGAGAGAGAGAGAGAGAGAGAGAGAGAGAGAGAGAGAGAGAGAGAGAGAGAGAGAGAGAGAGAGAGAGAGAGAGAGAGAGAGAGAGAGAGAGAGAGAGAGAGAGAGAGAGAGAGAGAGAGAGAGAGAGAGATATGTAAAAGGAGACGGAGAGAGACTAATAGTTATTAGAACTCCCAACAGCGATGAACAATGCCAAAAACAAGTTATGTAAATCTAAAAAATACGTAGTTTTGCAAGTTGTTACAACGAGTACGAAAGTTGCAATCTGCATTTTTACAGTGTTTGTAAATAGTTTTAAGTCTTGTGTCGTAGGAGAAGGCAGTGAAAGCGATAGACGAGATCTCGGCGAACGGTCCAACCAACATCTCGGCTGGTGTGTGCACCGCCATCGACCAATTCAGAGCGGAGTTCAAACGAAGGTGAATCTAGGAACAAAACTGTAGATCGATCGATTTTTTATAGATCACGTGCGCATGCCCTCCCCCCCCCCCCACACACACACACGCACGCATGTACGTCTTCCTTGTTCATTTGCCATCTGGAGTTAATTCTCTGGGTCGCGTAGGTTTTTGTAGGTCTGGGTGTCCGCATATACCCCTACCTGTGTGTTTGTTTTATAACAGCTAAAACATCAAATCATTTGTCACATAGGTTCAAATTGTCAAAGGTACGGACCAATTCGACGTTCACCTAAAACGGTTGCTGGTTTGCAGTTTGGCATTTTGGCTTATTTTGGCCAGTTTTCGGCTCGAAATGTTCGGAGATACAGAGCAGTTGCGTCAATCTGTGGACATATATAACCAAACCTAACTAAGCTGCACACGTTGGTTCTCTAATGGTAAAACACAATGATCGGCGTACTTACGCACGCCCGGATAACTATTAATACGCTTACGCAACATAACGTCATAAAATAAGCAAATGACACTTATTCTAATTTTTGTTTTATCTGCAGTCGGTTCTATGACGACAACGTGCTGTTGTTCACTGACGGCACGCCGACTGTCGGCGTCACGGAGCCGGAAGCGCTCGTGGAGGAGATCCGCAACAAAATTGCCTCCCTGCGAGAAGAGTGCTACTACACGTCCGACTACACGGTGCGCTTCATGGCGGCCTCTACCGGCGGGTTCCTGCCGGACGTAGTCCACAAGGTCGGTCAGGCGTTCGGCAGCGACGCCGTCTACTACATGAACGAGTCGAACCTTCTCGAACTCGGCCTGGTGCAGCCGCTGGTGTTGCGTCAGACTTGCTTCCTGTCCCACATCGAGGTCGGCGTGCGCGCACTAAATGGGGTCACGCTAGACAAGGAGCGCATGCGCAGCGAGTACCGCCAGAATGTGTCGCGCGTGCGCATTGAGCAGGTGGAGGACGACGCAACGACCTTGTACTATATCTACGACGTGGCGGCGGACGTGCCGCGGGTCATCAACTGCTGCCTCCTCATCCCGCAGAAGAGGAAGCGCGCGCTCAAGAAGAAGGACGTTCTTCGGATACAGGTGAACCTAGGATATTTGAAATACAATGCAATGTAAATAACTTCTATCACAACAATATCTTCGGAAAGCTGAGCTCAGGGACGCACCAAAACCAAAGCGTTAATTAAAATCGAGGTCGGTATATGGTGCCAACTTGACAGTTGAAGACGGCAGATAAGCCACGGAATGAATTTGCCAAAAGGCCACCCTACATCATAAACCCCAGGATGTGTGATTTGCCAAGTACGCTGAGCAGCGAAAGGGTTTATTCTCCTCACAGCCATGGTTATCTAAACTAAATTAGAACGATCCAAACCTTTCGTCACATTTCAGTGCTATAATTCTGAATAATATAACATTCCGCGTAAACCGTAAGTTGTCAACTTGAATTCATCGGACATCTCGTCTCTTTCTGTCGAAGTTCGTGAACATGTCATCCTGTCGACCACTGTGTAGAACTCGTCTCGCTCGAAGCCGTCGCTGTGTTTACTGTAAGGAACAACAAGAAACACGTCCCTCTACTTCGTATGTTCCTAGAACAGTAAAAAGAAATCCGACATGTTGAACGTACAGGCTGTATTCTAGCCAATGACGAGCTCTATTCAATTCATTATACCAATATTATGTAATTTTATTTATCATAGTTGTATTACAATTGGTGTATTATTTACTGCGACAGTTGAAGTACCGAGACAACAGTCAGGTGGTGCGGACGACAGAGAAGACGGTGAGTTACAAGGAACTCGTTCGTAAGGAGAAACACAACGTTGAGCCGGAGGCGGTGTTGGCGCTACGACACGAGGCGGCTTCCATCGCACATCGCTGTCTCGTCGAGTCGGCGCATCTACTCCGCAAGCTTGACAGACAGGGCGCGCAGGAACTGCAGCAGGTGACCATTCTAGATGACAATTTTACACTTACCTTACTTTACCCAGATGTGCCTCATTTTCTTTTTTGAAATATGATAAATGTTACCCCCTGTTGCTAGTTTGAAATTATATGGTAAAGAATGTTACCCCCTGTTGCTAGTTTGAAATTATATGATAAAGAATGTTACCCCCTATTGCATTCATTCTACCATAACATGTAGTAGCATCAGCAGCAGCAGCAGCAGCAGCAGCAGCAGTAGTAGTAATTGTGTAGACCGCACCACTAAATTGTGTAGACTGTACATCCATAATCAATACAAATACTCGTTTAATCCGACAGCGCGCCGTTGCCGATATCCGGGACCTGGGCGAGTACTTCAAGCAGACTCTCCACGCGAGCGAACAGGCGCAGGAGGAGATGACGGCGCACTTCGAGGCGATAGTCACCAACCTGGAGTCGTGCTCACAACAAGTATCTAACATCGCCGTCAACTGGGACGAGTCATGGGCCCGGATGTCGGCCATGGCCACCTCGTTCTCCCGCCAATCTCCACCGGCATATGGCGTGTTTGTGGAGGATACCAAACTCTTCTCGTCGGCCGCCGTCGACGCGAGACTTCACGAGATCTGCTACGACCTGAAGGAGATCTACAGTGCAATGGGGCTTGCAACCGGGGCCCTCGACGACCGACAGAGCCGCCTGGAGCCGCCGCCTCCGACGCCGCCAGAAAAACTCATTGATGGCGACTTTGACTTCGCCGACGGCATGACGTTGCTGGTCCAACGACTGGGCGATGCGGTCGGCGGGGAAGGTGGAGAGGGAAGCGAACGTGTCGAAGACTCGAAATCAAGCAAACTTGGGCAGGGTGTATGACGCCATTTGCATTACCTGACACATTGTATGGCTATATCATGATTTTGCTTCCGCTTTTTTGTTAGACAATTTAAGTCTTGTTGGGTTTTAGACAACATCCGCTTTTCAGCGACGTTTTGCTCCTAGAAAATTCTAATTTCGAATATTTACATGGCCACCTGTGACGACTACGACACTTATGCTGTAGATGTACTTGTCACTGTACATTTCTAGAAGCAGCCATACCCTTGTGAAATTTCCTCGTGTAGAATATGCTGTGTCAATTAGTTGTCGTGGGTGCCATTTGATGGGATTGTTTCGCATGTTGGTTTAATGGCGAAATAACGACATAATTTTGTCAGGCCAATTGACGACATAATAAATATTATTTATCAGATATTTTAATATCTGATATTCATTTTTTATGATGCGTCTAGCATTGAAAACGTTAACATTGTCACCAACAGAAAACTAAATTGTGATCAATCCTCCTCGGTTCACAGTTGGATAATTCAGAAGAAACGTTTCAGACTCGACTATTTATGTTTTAACCTTTGCTTACAGATCGTGATTATTACCTTTTACACGGATCAGTATTATATATATTATATACCAAGCATCACTGTAGCAAAAGGGGATGACGAACGCGCAATATTTCAAACGGCCATTGGTGGCGTCTTTTTACTTCGCCGGTTATGTGTGACATAATTATTGTTCATAAAATACTGTTTCATGTGCGGAAACAGCCGATATTGCAACGATGTTTTCCAATTAGGCATGGGGTCACAAAACAATTTTTTGCCACAAGGCGGGTAAATATCGCATGCTAAATCTGATATAAACATAATACATCAATTAGATAATTTATGAGAAGCTACCTAGTAGGACCTATTTGTTTTAGATATTGGGCAAATCTCGTGTGGTAACAGCGATGCAAATAATTAGGCAGTCAGTGTGGTCGATTCGCGTTGTAAACCATTGTTACCACGTGACCAAAATTCTTACCGGATATGACTAAAGCTATAGTCATACTAGGACGGAATCTTAATTGTAAACCTAAAACAGAGAAACGAGTTTACTCTCCTCCCGACAGCGATCTAAACGGTTCAGCACCTTGATGGCTAACGTTCAGTAATAGTGAGAAAAAGTCACAGTCCTCATCAGTCACAGATTCGTCAAGTTTAATTCATCCGACATATCGTTTCTTTTTGTTGCTTTGTAGTCCATCTCTAGAAATCAGCATGAAAAATGGAGGAATGGTGTGAGAAAAGCGGTACACGCCATCGATGGGTCGTCATTTACAAATGAATCTATTTGTAAATCTCTTGATGAATGCACGTTTATTCCGCTGTGTTAACTCTTGCTGTGTAGTAGCCGCCACTCGACACTGCTCTATAGATTTCTTTGGCGGCATTGGGTCTGGGGCTGAAATACGGCAGTAACTAGAAATGTTGCAACCTACAGCGGAGGGCATTTCGGGAAACATTGGAATCGTCGGGAGACAGTGATTTTAACCAGGATTTAGCCGCAGCGACGTCGCTAAGTTCTTTTATAACTATCTAACATTCCCTGGCCCACATTACTAAAACGGCTGCATGTGTGAAACAAACGATGTAACAATCTTTTGTTTTCAGTTTTAGTTGTCATGAAATGGTACGTCGACTGATGAAAAAGACACTGACAACAATCAGCCTGTCATTTCTTTGTCGTGGTATCAAGAACCCGAACCGTAGTGATTTAAAAACCTTCTGAATAAGGTTCGGTCACAAGAGAGGAAGACATCATTAGGTGTCGTGTGTAGCCCACAGAAAGTTCAGCGCAGGCGATTCCAGTGACCAGAAAAGAAAGCTGCCATAAGTGTCGTAGGAGATGTGATATAACGACAGTAGATGTGGTATAACGACAGTAGATGTGGTATAACGACAGTAGATGTCGTATAAAGACAGTAGATATGGTATAACGACAGTAGATGTGGTATAACGACAGTAGATGTGGTATAACGACAGTAGATGTGGTATAACGACAGTATATGTGGCATAACGACAATATATGTGGTATAACGACAGTAGATGTGGTATAACGACAGTAGATGTGGTATAACGACAGTAGATGTGGTAACGACAGTAGCTGTGGTATAACGACAGTAGATGTGGTATAATCACAGTAGATGTGGTATAAAGACAGTATATGTGACATAACCACAATAGATGTGGTATCACCACAGTAGATGTGGTATAACCACAGTAGATGTCCATAAGCAGTTGTTATAACTTTTCTTTGATTTCTTGAACACTTTCTTAAAAAATTTTCTGTAAAATTTCACAACACATTTAACATCTAGACACACGTATTGTATATAATTCGTGAAATTCTCATACGTAATTTTCCAGCAGACAGATCTCTTCCTAACGTTTCTGCTATAACCGTACAGTCATTCGCTGCGTCGACACCAACAACATTAAAATGACGACAATGACCGAATGTCAACTGTGGCACCACGCTGCACAAAATATCATCACTCAAAACGACCCAAGTACTTTCAGAGATGAACAGAAGCTAATGTGTACAGTGGAGGAAGGCAACCATTTCATGCTCAACCCAAGCCACGGTTATTGCGACCAAGTGCAGAGGCAGCTGCTTACCACAGGGACACAATGCTTGTCATGAGCGCCAAAGTCGCCATTGAAGCTGCCATGACAGACCAAGACTCGTCGTGGCGTGGTAACTGTTCGATCAATGTGCACGATTACCGTGGTCATTCTTACCTGCAAAGTTTCTCCCACTGCTTCCCGTTATGGTCACTTTTCGGAAAACGAACGAAAGAGCACTGGTTGGGAACGCGACGATGGCTACAGCCGAAAACAAAGCACAATGCCATCTTTCAACCTTTCATCAACGTCAATTTGTAAACATTGACACTCAAAGAATAACACGTGGAGTACCACAAGGTTCTATACTTGGACCGAAGTTGTTTATTCTGTATATCAATGACATGTGTAATGTTTCTAAACTGGTAAAATTAATTTTGTTTGCTGATGACACGAACATCTACTGTTCTGCCGAAAACGGCTTGAACTACATCAATTGCAATTATGGTTCTCGGTCAACAAATTGTAATTGAATATAGCAAAAACAAACTACATGTTATTCTCTGGTCGAGCGCACCTATCTGATATAAATATAACAATACATAGGTATCAAGAGTGCGAGTAACGACATTTCTAGGAGTATTTATTGACGATTCGTTAATTGGAAAGACCATATCAGTCGAGTACAGTCTAAACTCTCAATTAGTGTTGGCATCATGTATAGATGCAGCAAATTGCTTAACCGTCATAGATAATATTATACATGTTATATTCTACTCTGTTTTTGCCGCATTTATTGTTCTGCGTGGAAATATGGGGAAATACGTATGCAACTAATTTGCACAGTATAATTATGTTACAAAAGAAGGTAATACGGCTTATGCACCTTGCACAATACAACGACCACACAACTCCATTGTTTTATAAAGCACACATTTTGAAGTTTACCGACTTAATTTGGGAAGTGTGAAAATAAGTACTGCACACGACGAGAAAATCAGTTTTCCCGAACCAGGGCAACAACCAACAGAAGGTGTGTCTTTAATTGTCTATGGAACAACACTTTGGAACTCGTTGAATGTCACTTTTACCAATATTTGTTCGTATCATTGTTTTAAAGCACACTGTAATAAATATCTATTAGAAAGGTATTGTGAACACAAGTAATATAATCGCAATGTATAGTTCCACAATGATGAACCAAATCATAAGCACTGCTATACGTTTGTATTTTGTTTTTGAAATTCACCTCAAGTAAACAAAAACTGTTACAAGTGTCGACAAAGTGACGTAACATTGTAAGTAGTTTTACTTCAATGTTACTTCCTTCATACGTTTCACCAAATGCTTTGTATACATAACATGTACTTTAAAGTGTTTGTCTGATTCGTTTGAATGCATTTTAGATTGATTTTGATTGATTGATTGATTGATTGATTGATTGATTGATTGGAGAAAATAGAGTCGCTGTCCCCAAATGTATCCAAAACGAAAACGAGTCACGAGACTTACACGCCGTAATTAGACAACTAATCCAGATCTTCGAATGATTTGAAGACGCGTCGTAAACTTCGCTTGTTGCACGCTTATTGATGAAGATCAATATACCAGACTCCAGGATGTCGGTGGTTCAATTAGGATCTTCTACTTTGAGACCACGTTCGGAGTAAATAACTGACGTTAAAATGTTGATTGCAAATAGTTAATTTATATTAACTCTTTTAGATGCATAACAACCAAATGATGCATTTTGTTTTCCTTTAACGGTGCTAAGAGTAAATAGGGCATACCTCGTTTTAGTGGTCGTAGTTGTAAAATCGACATCATAACTGTGTTTGTAATGTTATATAGTGTCTAGGATGCTGTACATCTGGGCCACCGTTAATAAGGATAGCTTATTCGCCGATACCACTGCTATATTCTGGAGAGGTTGTAATATGTCCACGGCCGATTTTCGTCATCCGAAGACGACAGTAAAGTGCAATTTAGTCAAGTAATATTGCTGCTGTTGCTGTGGAGGTCTACTGGTGGATTTCCAGAGTAACTTGTTGTAGAGTGTTGACACCATATGCATAGCATAGTGTAAAGCAGAGTTTGGCAAGTTGTGGGACTATCACCTCTTACACATGGTGATGTTATATCATAGTGGGACTAGCACCTCTTACACATGGTCATGTTATATCATTGTTATCGGATAGCTTACCAATATTGGTAAACTTAAAGCAACGGTTCATGGAATTTATTCTTAAGGCTATGAACAACAATTTACCGGTAATAAGCAGTCTATCTATTGACAATCTCTGGTCAAATTGTAGTGCAACTTAGCGTCATATCATACATGAAAGCAATACATTTCATGACGTGTCTACGCATGATTTTGGCCGTGTGTGGCAGGTTGGTGTATCCAACGAAACAGTATAAAATGTTAATGTTTTATTACAACTGCGTTTTTAATAATAGAAGCATATTTATCCGTGGACGTGTTGTCAACATTGTTTCTGTGGTTAATATCAGTTCAACTGTTGTCACTACGTAGGTAGAGCAAACCGAATAAATAGTAGCCTACGCGTCTGTATCAGGTAGCGCGCGGAGTGTGCGCCAGTGAGACAACGGAGCCACCTGCAGTCGACATTGTCGGCGTCGGTGTTCTCACGGGCGGCACGTCCAGCTTGACACCGTCAAACGTCGGCACCACCTTGGTGTCTCCCGTCGTTGGCTTCTTGCGCTGCATTCGTGCCCGTTTCTTGGCATCGTCCAATTGCTTGCGATACTCGCTCTCAGCTCGCCGCTTCAGTAAGATCTCGAGGAAGCCGACGCCGAAGAAGACCAGCATGAAGAAGGCGACGCCGATGGACACGCCGACGACCAGACGGGTGCCCTGGGCTGCAACAAAGTGCATCGATGGACCATTTTTTTCAATTAAATTCTTTATTTCCAATTGAACAAACGACAAAGTAGAAGTATACAACATATGTACATATGATAAATTTAAGATGTTCAAATTGAAAAGGACAACGTTGAAGCACATCGTTTATTAACACTTTCCTCCAACATCGACATAACGTGCATAATAATTAAACTTAAATGTGTAGTAAAGTTTTAGTAACTAAACGATATACTGTACATGAATTGCAAAAGTGAAATCCACTCCACTTTCGGTAACACGAGAGAAAAAAGGTGTGACCCTTGGGAATCAGAGACTCGATCACGTAGTAACTGGCGCTCGATCACTCAAAAAGGCACAAAGTCTTTTGAAATCGACAGACTAACAACCGTCCGTGGCCAACACGTGTGATACAAGGAGCTACTGAACATTCACAAAACCATCCTCACTACATTCTGGTTAGGTATTTTCGGTATGGGAAGCTGTGCCGAGTAAAGATTGACCTGATGAGCTGTATATGAATTAGACCCGGGGCGATTCCGATTTCGGAATCGGAATTGAAGGCTGAAATCCATGCATGGACATAGAACATAGTGGAAGCCAGAGCCGAGATTTCAAAGTCTTTCTACCCCGAGTGCTTACACTTGCGGCTAACTTACTCCAGTGGAAGCCTCCACACTCGTGCTCGTCACACGCCGGGCCCTCGCAGCCGCAGTCATTGTAGTTGTCGCAGACGTACGCCGCGCTAATACACTCCTTGTTAGCGCACCGGAACTTCACCGGCTGGCAGTCTGCGGACGGCGGGGAGGTAGAGATAACGTGTCATGTAATGGCGTACGTACGTGCGTGCGTGCGTGCGTGTGCGAGTTCATGTACGTTTGTGTGTGAGTTTTTGTGCGTATTTGGTGTGGTGTGTGCGGTTGTGTGTGAGTGTGTGCGTTTGTGTGTACGTTTGTGTGTTCCTACATGTGTGTGTATGCGTTTGCTTGAGCGTTTGTGTGTGCATACCTGCGTGCGTGCGTGCGTTTGTGGGCTATACGTACCTGGTATTGGGGAAACGTCTTTAACTGAAACAGCCCATATTTGTAACCATTATATCAGTAGTACGGCGGTGTTTAATTTTAAATATCCATTATTAATTTGAAATTAGGCTGCATTAAAGTAAACGTGATTTGAGTACTTTCCAACCCTTATATTATCTAAAACGCAATACATGGATCTATATTGATAATAATCCTTGTAGATTGAACCATAATTGACATTCTTGGAATGACTATCATTCTTCGAATGACTATTTACTATTAATTATACTTAAATATTTATAATATATAATTGTTTATAATCGTATATATATATATATATATATATATGTGTGTGTGTGTGTGTGTGTGCATATATATACGATTATAAACAATTATATATTATAAATATTTAAGTATATATATATATATATATATATGCACCTTCATACGCAATGTCAACGTGTGTGATTAAACATGCAGCCCGAAAATAATGAATATTCATGCCCGCGCAGTGACAACGCATAGCCCGTTGACGTCACACACAGCCAACGTGTCAGATTCTGAGGTGAGTTGATTCAAGCAATGGCATTGTAAATAAGAAATTTGTAGACATATGTATATTGACAGCTATTTTTATAAGTGTAGGAAGCGTATGCATTGTTTATTTATCCTGCTTCCCAATGCCGTCAGCCGAATAACGTTTCAATTAAGAATTTAAGTAGAATTATAACGTCCGCCGACGCCGACGGCTGCACTGCTTGCACTGCTGCAGTCGGTGTCAGCTGGGACTGGGTCTGTCGAGCCTTTACTACTTGCAAGGCCAAGGGTCTCGCCTTTCTAGTTAGTAAAACTGCATTGTCCAGTATTTGACATGCAGTGAACGAAAATGCACAGTAAAATATCAACACATGCAACCATAGCAAGAGGATTAACCTGGAAGCTGGTCGTGGGTGTTATTTTTTGCCTAAATCTGGGACTTGGGGCATATTTCGGATTGGGTCTGTGACTGTGTCAGTGCGTGTCTACGGGCCTTGCCTTTCCAAATTACAGTCAGCCGTTTTTGAAAAGTCCCCGTTCCCCCACTTATTTGAACAGAAACATGAAAATGTGAGATTCGAGATCGTACGTTCACACGACTATGTCTTTATATTAGTCTCGGCCGTTTTCATCTTAGCTTTGCCAATATGTACATATATATATATATATATATATATATATATATATATATATATATATATATATATATATATATGCACCTTCACAGGCATGTACATGTTTAGGCAAAGCTAAGATGAAAACGGCCGAGACTAATATAAAGACAAAGTCGATTTGCAGTTATGCAAGTGTCATGGGCGTCCAGTGTAAACGTGGTGGGAGATTATGAACCATAATAGTTATAGTTTCACCCGTGTCCGACTCCACTGTCGTCCAATCCGCCTGGAATCCGGAGTTGCTAACCACGTAATCCGTCTTGAAGCGCACCCACAGCCACCGACTGGACGACTGCAGCGACGTCGGCGAGTGAGAGACGCACTCCCGGAAGAGGACTGGTGATGTGCCACTTCCATTCCGTATCTGAATCACGACCGCCTTGTTAGTTACGGGCTCTGGTTGTATTAGTCTCATTGTAGCTAGCGAGTTAGCCGTCTAGGAATTCATTACAATGCGTTAATGCCATATTTTTTATTTAACAGTATTATCTTAATTGCAATTATTGTGACTACATTTGCATAGCACATATAGGTCTAAGAAGGGATGGAAGCAAGACTAACAGAGAATTGTATATTTATATAATCAATAATTTTTTGGAAGCAGACATATTGAAAAAAGACCAGACGTAATTTCTTGGACGTCTGCCTTCAAGACAAGCCAGTTATGTTACACTATTTTGTTTTTGCATTGTTTTCAAATACGGCTAACAAAACACATTCTTGTTGGAAATAATGTAAATATGCTCCGCTAAGGTGCAAAAACACGAAAGAGCAAGTGTTATTTGTTAAGGTATTGGTAACACTGATGTGCAAACATTCATGGATTGTCAAATCTCGGCTAACCTCAACATAATCGATGCAACGACCAGAAGAGTCAGCTTGGCCGTTCACCGCACTCACAGTCATCGCAATTACATTGTTCTCAGGTGCTTGAAGCTGCCATATGCAGTGAGTGCCATCGGCGTAATGATTCGGGTAGTTTGGCGATTGAATTTGCCCGGATGTTGTCGTCAGTTTCAGGAAACCTCCACACGACGCTACAACATAACAACAATGTGTGTGTGTGTGTGTTTGGTGTGTGTGTGTGTGTGTGCGTGCGTGCGTGCGTGCGTGCGTGCGTATGAATGTGTGTGTGTGTGTTTTTGTTTTGTTTTTTGATTAGTTGTTTTTGTTTGTGAGTGCGTGTGTGTGTGCGTGTGTGTGTGTATTGAGTCCATTAGTCGTACGTCAATGCCCTTTTTTGATGTCCAGTCGCCATCTTGGCTATACACAATCGAATGTTGTGTATTCTTTACAATGGAACCAAAACGGCGCAGTAGTATATTAATGGATAGCGACATATCTCACGCCTGACAGCAATATACAAGTTCTTAAGGTGACCGGCCAAAGATGTGCAGCTGAAAAACCAGTGGAATGTTTCCTTTGTTTGATTGCAATAAACGCTGACGCAACTTCTTGCCGTTGCTATGATACGAGTCATAATGTCACGTAATCGCTAATCGTCCCAATGTGTGTGCGTGTGCGTGTGTGTGCGTCCCTGTGTGCGTGTGTGCGTGCGAGCGCGCGTGCATGTGTGTATGCGTGCTGACGTATGTGCGTGTGATTCCGTGAATGCATGTGTGTGCGTGCGTGCGTGCGTGCGTGTGTTCGTGAGTTTGTGTGCGTACGCCTGTATACATGTGTGTGTGTGTGTCTGTATTTGTAATGTCAGTATATTAACGTCCCAACAAATGCTTATCAATGAACGCCTCGTAATTGCCAAGTTGCCTATCTTAGCTTGGTGACACGAATCTCGCTTTTAGTTCACTATCTTTGCAACTAGTAATGCACTGATGCAAAAGATGAATAACTTGCCTGGCGATTACTATGGACAATAACTAGCTTTATCGTAGAATTAAAACAAATTGATAATGAATTTATTCCATACCTATATTTGAAAACAGTTTTGATCTCGGGTAATTACTAACAATTCACGAACTTGGAAATATATCACATGCTGTTTATCTAATTCCAAAACAAATGCTTTCGTACAGTTAACGTGTTTGTGCAGGTAGAACATGTTATCGGAGAATAACGGACGTAAGTGACTGCGGAATGCTGTACTTCGGGAGAACATAACACAATAATTACCCGTTGACGTCGTAAATACAGATATCAGGATCAATAGTAGGAGCGACCAGGCATCACCTGCAAGATAAGTGGATAAGTGGAAGGAAACGGTTTTCTTTTATTTGTTTATAAAGACGATGTGCAAAATGAGGAAACAACAGGATTCATCGACCATTGTTCCATTGCATATGCCATGTGATGAGACAAGGAGCATCAGGGCTTATTATGACAACGGAAACGATTGGGTGGAGAGGAAGGGGGGTCGAAAGAGAATCATGGATGGTTAGCTGCCTGGATAGGAAGGAGTACAAACGATTAGACTTCTAAGACCGTGGAATACGGTAACATTTATTTTTCTCTATGCTTGTGAAGTTGTGAGACTTGTTGGATTCAAACTGCAGAGCGTAAAAGAAGAATACAATTGACGTAGATGAGACGGTATACCGTAACATCTTGCGCATCCCATACACCAGCGGTTCCCAATTTTTTCCTTCACGCGTACGCTTGAGGCCCGAAACGATCGTCGCGGTACTCCCATCTTTGTTACGTAGACTACAGTTATAGACAAAACAACGTTCTTCACACAGTTAAATTAAAAAAACTCAATTTTTATTACGAGATAAGCAAAACTGTTATCAAAATTGAGGATGGATATGCAATCACCTTAATGCTAGTGATGGGCTAGCTTTGTTAAAACCAGGTCCTCTATTTTCAACAGGCAGACTTCGAGATCATTGTTGACACACAGTTGGGCACGACATTTATTGTGGTCTTCACACAGGCCCCTAGCAAGAATCCTTGTTCACAGAGATAACTGAAGCGAAACGCAACAATGCCGTTTTAGGCACATCAGCAACAGTCGGACATGATGCATGTTCACCTTGAATCACCTTGAAGCAGAACGTGGTCAGGAGAAAAGCGTCATCCGCGTCAGAAGTGGTGGAGTCGTTCACGAACTCACAGAAGACTTCCTGTATGCTGTCTGGTAGAGATTATACGTCCACCCTGAGCGGAATTTGGTGCGATTTCGCGTCAGACGCACTCATACTCGAAATAATATGTGTGGATTACCTTTTGCATTGAAAACAAGTGCGCCTGCAAAAGTTGATCAATGTTTCACTTTGTTTGAGAAACCAATCACTGTGGTGAACAAGCCTTGGAATAAGCTGTTCAGTGGGATTAGGCGGGATAAGATGCCACTCAAATAGGCCAGGTTAAAAAGCTTCTCTTTATCCGAGTTTCTTGACAAATGTTTGAAACTGTTCCTTTCTGTTGTAGTTAAAAAATTCGGCGACCTCCACACTAGTCAGTTCTGAATATTACGTTCAAACGGACTTCGGTTTGGAAGAACAGCGGCGGTTGGTCCGCATGGACCTCTTGGCACAACAAGCTAGTGTAAGAGCAGGAAATTTGGGACGCCGGACTTTGTATGGCATTTACCATGTTACCGAAACCAGCAAGAACTGTTCTTACTTCTGGCTGGAGCGTATTAGATGCGAGAGCGTATCGATGGAACATGCAGTGACTTGAATTAAGACTCGTCCTTTACTCGGGCTTGAAATTAGCAAGCATGGCCGGTGTGCCATCAGTTGTTCACGCACATACATTGTCCCACGACAGTCCGTCGGTCTCAAAACATGTGTATACTTCAGCTAGAAATAAAAATCGACTCCATCGAAATACCAATTTATCAACTTAATAACTGTGTGAAAATTATATTATCTCTGTGAGTTTGATAAAAGGGCCAATTACAAAACCAAATATTTCCTTCGTGAACACCACAGAGTGGTAAGATCTTTATTTTCAGCCAACCTATCGCGTAGCCTCCTGAGAAAACCTCTCGTGTATCCTTGGGGGTACGCGTACCCCGGTTTGGGAACCGCTGCCATACACGGACAATGTAACAAAAAAGTCCGCAATATAATACACATTCAAAACATCGGGCGACGCGAAAATCTCGTGTCAGCAGTAAAAAGACGCAAGCTAAATTGCATGACCATATCACAAGGTTCACTGGCCTAGCAAAACATCCAACAATGCCACAGGAGCATGCACACGAAAGAGAGGCCGGCAGGGAGATTTGGATGGAGAACATTAAAGAATGAAGCGATACAAATGTCAATGTAATGACACTGGCGGCAACGGGTGGCACAGGTGGAGACATACTTAAATAATTAGAAGAGGTGAATGAAAACCTCCTATGGTTATGTGAAAAGGTGATAAGGGAGACTACAGACGCATTGATGAAATGGACCATCATGTGGCAACCAGCACATGGGATATAAAAACAAGGCAGCATATGTCTAAATGGAAACGTCGGAGGACTGGAGCACGGAGAACTGCACGCAGTAATGTGTGACAGAGTCGGCTGACAGCAGACTGTTGGAACAAGCAGAGATCGACACCAGTGGCCGACATGAACTGGACCGAAACATTTGCATGAACCGGAGCATAACATTTACATGAACTGAACAGAAACATTTACATGAACTGCACCGAAACATTATGTATGAACAGGACCGAAACAACTACACGAACTGGACCGAAACATTTACATGAACTAGACAGAACTATTTACAAGATCTGGACCTAAATAACAACGTGAACTGAACCGAAACAAAAGACATGAACTGGACTTAAATAACTACATGAAGTGGACCGAACATTTTACATGAACTGAACCGAAACAACTACATGAACTGGACCAAAATATTTGTATGAATTGGACGATAACATTTACATGAACCGGACCGAAATGACCCGGAACAAAACAATAAAATGAATTGAATCGATACATTTACATGACTGGACCGAAACATGTGTATGGAATGGGCTATAGCATTTACATGAACTGGACCGAAATAACTACATGAACTGGATCGAACATTTTACATGAACTTTACGGAAACATTTGTATGAACTGGATCATAACATTTACATGAATTGGACCGAACCAGTTACAAGGGCTGGACCTAAATAATCACATGAACTGGACCGAAATAATGACATGAACTGAACCAAAATAACTACATCAACTGGATCGAAATAATCACCTGAACTGAACCAAAATAACTATATGACCTGGACCGAAAATTTTACATGAACTGGACCGAAACAACGACATGAACTGAACCGAAACATTTATATGAACTGGACCACAACATTTACATAAATTAGACAGAAATGTTTACATGAACTAGACCGAAAGATTTACATTAACTGGACAGAGACATTAACATGAATTGGACAGAAATGTATACACGAACTGGCCCGAAACATTGATATGAAGTGAACAGAACCACTCACAACATTACGCAGTCAGTGATGATTGTTTTTGTCAATAATGGAATACCTACTAGATTATAGTGGCTTGAAATGTGTGTACGTATTAATTAATAGGCCTACCTGCCTAAACATGGAGTTTTCGAGAACTTTTTCAGATGGCTATATTCCAAAAGTTATACATGACTACCAAAGAAAACATACTCATTGTTCATGGCTTTGTAATACGGCCATACATTCGATCCGTGTATTTGGCGAATGCAAACATGGTGTCAGAGAAAGGCTTTGACTTGTAAGCAGTCATGCGATTCGTGTTTGCGCCGCCCTTACCTGCGCCCATAGAGAACAACCAACTCCCATATCGCTTGATCATATCCCCGTATTGTGCTGTTCCAGACTAGGCTGAAGTTTAACCAGATATACTATTTTCTCTAATATCATTCCACCGTGTCCATGCAGCCCATAATAGGAACAAGCTTACGTTTGAGTAGCGTTCAGTGTCGGTGTTTACCGGCGTGTTTCGACACGTTCTCCAATAAGTGAGAATTACCTTATAGCTGCAGCAGACATGGTTGATCTGTGCCACTCAACGGCACCGCGCACGGCCGAAGCTATTCAGGTGTTGCTTACGCATTGAAAGGCTGAAACAATCTGCTCAGGCCCACTGCCAACCGATTGGCGTTAAACCGCCCACTGTCGCTGGTTTTCTGTATCGGCGTTGATCGACCAGATACTCGTGGAACAAACCAGCGCGGCTATGGGACTAGTGTCTTTGTGTCGACTTGTAGCTGGTATAGCAAGTTCCAAACTAAATCCTAGAGCATACTATGGCAGTGTTTTAACCATGTAGGTTTAATAGGGTTTTATAAACAGTGTTCAAGTGCAAAAAACGACCGTTTTATGATACACTAACAACAGTGCTCAGCCTATGAATGGCGCTACACACACAGAGACCCAGAAGACGGTTTACCGAAGTATTCGTACATGACGTGTGTTGTCATTTTGAGCGGTTTATTGAATCGCAAGAAAACATTCCCAACTGATCTGCGGACATCGGAACAATTGCAGATTACACGCTTAAAGTTACGAACTGTAAAACCGGTAGGAATGTTTAACCGACGGAAGACAACCAGCATCGAGGATCATGCAGAATCAGCTCCGCTGGACTGGCCACTGTGTCAGAATGCCAGACAGCAGTCTCCCCAGACAAGTGCTGTTCTCACCGCTGACACATGGTTCGAGAACACGTGATGGCCAGAGAAAACGCCAGATATACTGCCAATGATGATGTTGTTGTTGATGATGATGATGATGATGATGATGATGGTGATAACGAATGGATAATCTCAAACATATAAAGGCGCTACTTTTACTAGAAAAAATGCCTATCTTCGGATGGCGCTATACAGTGTGTATAATATACTGGTCCTACCAGTTTCTACTCAACATAAATATAATATGTCGTTTCCACAAGAATAAATTTTAAACTTTTATTTTGCGGATATACTCGATAGTCTAAGTGAGTACTAGTTATTTCACAAATAGCATGCGTCAGGTTTGTGATGTGCGCATGCGTCAGGTGCAGTCGTATCTTTTACTGGTTCTTGTGTTTATTGTTAACATCACGAATTTTAAAAGCTTTTATAAATTCAAACTTACAGATGTTTAATACTATCACTATTAGAATATAATCTTGTAATTACACTTCCGATCAAACCCCCCTAAACTACGTTTTGCCAAATTAGCTTGCCTAGCAACCGGTTCCGAATATAGATCAAGATGGCGCGGATGTAAACAATAAGCACTAAAAACGCGCGTAACTAAAATCCCCCCAAACACAACTCAGATAACAGCGCATTTCTTCAAAACTTAATATAATATGAACTAAACAGATATTGATTACATTAAACTACCTCCAATTATATACAACCTAGCTTAAAACATACACAGTTTTTAGATTAAAACACATACTGCTCGCTGGCCAAATCGAAACAAACCCTGGACCAGTTAGTCTCCATAGCTCTGAATCTTTATATCCTTGTGGAGTATGCAGACATGAAGTAAAGGAAGATGAGAGAGCACTCCTGTGCGACAAATGTGAACTCTGGTACCATACCAAATGCATAAACACCACCAAAATTTACTACAGCATCATGAAAAACAGATCAAGCTTCTCATGGATCTGCTGCCAATGTGGTTTTCCAAATTTTGATTCGTCAATATCTCAAACCCAATCAATCGCCAGTACAAACCCCTTTTCACTGCTCTCTGAACTTGATGACACTAATGACAATGATTGTATAAATGATGCAGATAATATGCACCCAAAAACCTCAACTCCATCCATAGGTTCGTCTGGTACTCGCAACACGCCTACCATCAATAACAAAAAACATGGCCTCAGGGCAATGATCATAAACTGTAACAGTATCAAAAGCGCGACTAAACAAGCAGCCTTCCGTGCAACAATCGATCAACACCAACCAGAACTCATACTGGGTTGTGAATCCAAATTAGATAGCAATATGGCTACATATGAACTATTCCCAGAAAACTACACCGTCTACCGCAAAGCAATGGAAGAGGAGTCTTTATTGCCACCAAAGACTGCCTCATTACCTCTGATGAACCTGAATTAGGCGAAAACTGCGAAATTATCTGGGCAAGCGTGCAATTCAGAGACTCTAAACTGCTATATCTGGCCAGTTATTATAGACCACCAGGCAACAAAACTCAGTCACTAGACGCCTTAATCTCATCAGTAGCCAAGGCTATCAATAAAAACCCACGCCAGCACCCAAACTTAATAATTGGAGGGGACTTCAGTCTACCAGATATGAACTGGATCAACTGGTTGACAACAAACACTAACACTAAAGCAATGCACGAGAAATTCATCGACTTCTTACTTGATAACTCGCTTTCTCAACTAGTTACCAGCACCACAAGACCTGTCTCAAATAGCATCCTGGACCTTCTGGTTACATCAAACCCTAATCTCATAGACAACACACAGGTGCTTCCAGGCATTTCTGACCATTGCATTGTACTGTTTGATATCAACATGAAACCTAAGTTACAAAATAAACCACAAAGAAAGATATACCTCTATGACAGAATTGACCCCAAAACACTGCAAACCAAAGTACATGATTTCGTCAACAACTTCTTAGCCTCAAACCCTGAAGAACAATCAGTCGACACAAACTGGGAAACAATTAGAAATGGACTGGACAAAATTGTGGATGACACTGTTCCATCAAAACTCACTAAAGGAAAACGAAATCTACCTTGGATAACATCTGAAATCAAGCATAAGATGAGAAAACGTGATAAATTGTTCTCAAAAGCCCATAAAACAAACACCCCATCAGATTGGAAAGCCTACCGTGAATATCGCAACTATGTTACACAATGTATCCGCTCAGCACACCACGATTATGTCAACAACATAATTGGCAAGAATATGACTGCAAACCCAAAATCTTTCTGGTCATACGTAAAACTCACTCGCACAGAAAACCTAGGAATCCCAACACTTAAAACTTATGATAAAATGTGTAGCACAGATCATGATAAGGCGGAGGCATTGAACAGACATTTCCAAAGCGTTTTTAATAAGCAGACACATACACAAATGCACAGTAAAGGTCCATCTCCATATACCTCCATTCCTCACTTACACAGCACAACTGCCGGCATAGCCAAACAATTATCTAGCCTAAGCCCATCAAAAGCATGCGGTCCTGATGAAATGTCACCCCGTTTCCTTAAAATTGTTGCAAATGAACTAGCTCCAGCTCTTAGATGTCTATTCCAGCAATCCTATAACCAAGAAAGTCCCAAAATAGTGGCGCAAAGCACTAGTTACAGCAATTCATAAGAGCGGTCCAAAATCAGACGCCTCCAACTACCGACCCATATCCTTGACCTGCTTGTGCTGTAAAATCATGGAGCACATAATCCTAAGTCATGTCGCCAAACATCTTAACACTCATAACATCCTTATTAATGAACAACATGGATTCAGGAACTGCCTCTCAACTACAACACAACTCATAAACTCAACTAATGACTGGTCAGAAACACTAAATAAAAAAAGTCAGACAGATCTTACTAGACTTCAGTAAAGCGTTTGATGAAGTTGCTCATCACCACCTATCAGATAAATTAAACTACTACGGCATCCGAAACAACACTCTTGGCTGGATCAATAGCTTCTTATCCCACCGTATACAATCTGTTTCAGTCAATGGCACACATTCTTCCTGGGCTAATGTCACTTCCGGAGTTCCTCAGGGATCTGTCCTGGGGCCGGTCCTGTTCCTTCTATACATAAACGACATCAAGGAACAAATAAATTCAACAATCAAACTCTTTGCAGACGACAGCATCCTATACAGAGAAATAAACAACACAAACGACCAACATATATTACAAAACGATTTAGAAACCCTCACAACGTGGACTAAGAAGTGGTCAATGAATTTCAATGTTAAGAAATGTGCAGTCCTCACCATCACACGCAAACGAAACCCCAAACTATATCAATATACATTACTGGGAAAATCACTAAACCATGTTCAAAAGCACGACTACCTTGGAGTCACAATATCACATGACCTAAGATGGAATGACCACTGCACCAAAATAACCACCAAAGCCAGCCGCACACTTGGACTCTTAAGAAGAACACTGTCACCTTGCTCACAAAATGTCAAAGAAACAGCTTACCAAACCCTTGTCCGACCACAAGTTGAATATGCCAGTGAAGTCTGGAATCCCAACACAGCAACAGAAATTAACCGTATAGAACAAATCCAAAGAAATGCTGCAAGATTCATCTTCTCCGACTACCGAAAGGAAACACATATTAAACCACTCATAAACAAACTCAACTGGGACTCGCTCCACACACGCCGCCTCATTCAACAAGCATCAATGTTTTTGAAGATGCTCATAAAGAGAGAGAGAGAGAGAGAGAGAGAGAGAGAGAGAGAGAGAGAGATAGAGAGTGAGAGAGAGAGAGAGAGAGAGAGAGAGAGAGAGAGAGAGAGAGAGAGAGAGAGAGAGAGAGAGAGAGAGAGAGAGAGAGAGAGAGAGAGAGAGAGAGAGAGAGAGGAGAGAGAGAGAGAGAGAGAGAGAGAGAGAGAGAGAGAGAGAGAGAGAGAGAGAGAGAGAGAGAGAGAGAGAGAGAGAGAGAAAGAGAAGGAAAGAGATATATATTGTGTAGGTCACGTTTTCTTGTAATCAGACAAAATGTTAATATGGTCGCCAATGGGAAAACTAACTGTATACTGAGCCCTATTAGACAGTCTGACAACGGAAGCACGCTATTGTCATTGCACAATCATGGGGGACTCGTTTTACTTCAAATATCTTGAAAAACAATTACTGAAAATATGTGTATGCCAAAACTATAGTTGAACGGGAAAAACATTTTTGGATATTACAGTCTGCAAGTCCAAATCACAGTGACGGAACACATGTCTTACAAGGGGGTGAGTGCGTCTGTCACTAGTTAAGCTTCAATTTGCAAATCTGCATGAAAATGAACCAATTATATTGCAGCAGGGTGATTCGTCAATATAGTTGTTTACTTCTGCTAATTAAACACACGTGAAGATGTTGTCATTGACTCTAATGAAGTATGAGGACAGTGACTAGCTGGAGTCAGCCATTGCCCGAGCCTGTTATCAGATTTTATCTACTACTTTTCTGAATGCCTGCTAATTAGGCTGTGTAATATTATGTAATTGAACTGCGTGAGACGTCTGGCCTTCGAGGAATTCACACCCTACGGTGACGTTTTGTTGATATTTACCTTTGTAAATAGGGCACAAGGTCAACAAATCAATATAAATTTGAATGTAACATACCAACGGGCTTTATTGAATATTCTTTTAAAATATTTGGACTTTCTGGAAAACTGTATGAGGAGTCCATACGTGCCACATGAGAATGTTGTGCTGGATTACAAATTGCCTTGCCAAGTTTGGTGGCACCTTTGAAATGTGCACAACACACAAACACGTGGAGGGATTACCAAAGATAAAACTGCAGAATTCTTGTAATATTGGTGACTATAAAATTTGTTGGTTAAAAAAATTGCTTCAAAAATTGCCATGTCTATTTGGGGTCATGCTACATTTAGACATTTCGTTACAAAAAAGTGCAGACATATTTTTGATAATTTTTTTAAAATAATTCACATGTTCTGACATATGTGCATTTGAGTAGGCAAATTTTCAGGTGTGATTGTAAAAGGGATTGACTATAAAATTATGGGTTTCGAGATGATTTGAATAAGCGGAAGGATATTTGGCAACAGTTTACCTGTTTGACCCTTTGGCGGATTAATGCTTGCCGGCATTCGTAAATATTGACGGGTGTCATACATACAGGCATTTTACGAGAGCTAGAAATATGCAATTAAAAAAAACCTCAGGCACACCACCAACCTGCTAGACCTACTGCGTTCGGACCTCAGAGTAACGGGCGTCAAGCTAAGGTCGCGCAACGACATCAAGACTCTGAGAAAGCTGGCGGAAGACCGCACGGGATGGTGGAAACTTTGGGAGGACTGATTGTGACATTAAGATGTCCCCCAGACTATTTATGTCGCAGGAACAGTACATCTTCATCATCAGAGCGAACATTGCACTTTTGTACGACAACTTAGGGCGACTCTAAGCCTGGGGAACGTTGACACCGGCGCGCATTTGGAACGTCGATTAAACAGGTTGTACCACAGTGCAAAGACCATATAAAGTCATCGCCTATCCTGGTGTGAAGCAAGTCGGCGCGATCGTTTCCGCCGAACGAGAACAGCTGGTGGCTGTGTGCTGTGTTGTCAGTGCTGTCGGCAACGCTGTGCCACCGATGTTTGTATTCTCAACGGTGAACTACAAGGATGCCTTCATCAATGGTGCTCCTCCGGACTCCATTGGAATTGCACATCCTTCGGGTTGGATGACATCCACAAACTTCACGTTCATGCAACTTTTTGTGCGTCATGTGCTCTGGTCGCAACAGGAAACCGTTCTCCTTATCCTTAGCAATCATGAGTCACATCTGTCTATCGAGATCCTCAATTTCGCGAAAGAAAATAAGTTGTAGCCGTTAGACCGTTCAATAATGCGACGGGTGGGTCCTACGACATCCGGTGCGCACCATGACCACCTATGACGTGGCCGGAATGGTTGGGACAGCATTTCCCAGAGCTATGAGTCATGCCAACATCCAATCAGATTTCCGGGTGAGTGGTATCTCGCCATATGACAAGTGCGTCTCCGACGATGCCGATTTCTTGCCTTCAGAAGTGACCGATATGCCGAATCCGGAAACCGTGCAAGAGCCACATCCATTGATACACGCGGTGCCAGTGGCCGTCACACAGCCTGCGAATTCAGCTGTTAACAATGAACAGAGCTGTCGCCCATTCTCATCGCAAGAGGGTGAATCGATGGCTAGGATCTCGTCTTTGATAGTGGGCTAACCTGTCACACCAGAGCACGTTAAACCGTTTGCGAAAGCTCTGGTCCTCGTAAAGGGATTCGTTCCGGCCGAAAATTGGACGGACAAGTTTGCTGACAGACACTCCTGAAAATAACCAGATACGGATTGAACAGAAGAGAACAAAATACCTGCAAAATCACACGTTGCCAGGGCCCTTACGAAAAATGTTAATGCAACGCGTCATCGGGCAACTGACAGGGATTCACAGGACGATGAGGCGTGGCCATGCTTAATATGTTGCGAGCCATTTGACAACAGTCTACCAGACAAAAATGGATTGAATGTACTAAATGCAAGAAGTGGGTACATGAAAACTGCACAATGGGGACAGATTCTTCGTGTGCCAGAATTGCGAATGTTGACGTGTTTTTAGGTTTAAGTTTTTGTGTCAGTTCAGCATGCTAGTTTTGATGAGGCACGGCATGCCATAAACGTTCATGTTATTTGTTGCATGTTTTACGATTACCTTTCTTAAGTCTACTTAATATGTATTAACGTTAAATAAAAAGGTGAAAATCGAAACAAAGCGTTATAGTGATACAATAAAATGAGTGTTTCAACTTGCCCCTGGACATGCATTTTCAACTAACCCCGTATGCGGGGCTATTTGAAAGAGACGGAACATGTTCAATAAAGTGGTTATATGTAAGATATATTACTGAAAGTACAAACTGTCTTACTAGCTACTTATGTGGCGTAACTATGTGTGTCTACGGGGGTGTGTTGTATTGTTTGGTCAATTAAAGGCATTTCGAATTATTCACAAAACAACAAAGTGTCAACTTGCTCCGGTCTCCCCTACCGGTTATACACCTTGATCGTTTCTTAAATACCGGTACTACTTTTGACACTTATAATGCTCGTGGGACAATGGCCTCGGAAAACGACAACTTACATATGTAAGTCAGAGACTTATAAATAAAGTGCCATGACAGCTTAACAATTTTCGAAGGAAAATTGTCAATACCCGATACATTAGAATTAGCTGGCTTGTTTATTTCATCGATCATTTCTTGATGACAAACTAGTGCAAGAAACATAGTATTGTTTATCGGGTCACTTAGAAAGAAATTGCCTATATTCATTTCCATGATTATATGATTTTGACATTTCTTTACCAACTGTCGCGAAGTATTTGTTCAATTCATTAGCGATACTTTCATTGTCTTTTAATTCAATGTCATTGACAACAAACTTTTTAATGTAGGGAATGTTCCGTTTACCCTTATTAACAAGTTCCGCATACATTTTCCATAAATTCCTGGTAGAATGCTTCGCTTATATTAGTAAATTACTGTAATATGATTTCACAGCCTGCCGTATGATAGCTGTGAGCTTATTCTTATACTGTCGATATACTTTATTGTTTTCATTTGGTCTGGCGATATATTTCTTATATAAAATATTTTTTTCCTAATATAATTTCTTATGCCTTTAGTCATCCATTTTTTCCTTGCAGCGTTTATTTGACATCCTAGTCAGTGGAACGCATTTTAAAAATATTTGGTCGTATTTGGTACAAGCATATCATAACATTCATCAGAATCCTTACAGGCCATCACATTTCCCCACTTTATTTATATTCTCCAGTTCACGGGTAAATCTTTATATATTACGTTCACTAACAATTCACAGTTTGGGTCGGTCTCTGATGCCTTTAGGTTTAGATGTACCTTTCATAATGTTCAAGTTAGGTAAGTCGTCTGTTATGTCTACAAATAGGTTTCCTGAAATTATATAATTTTTCATATATTTTAAAGCTATTCTTTGTAAGCTAATATACATTAAATAAATAAATAAATAAATAAAAGTACTTATATAGCGCCCAATCAATTAAAATTGCCCTCGGGCGCTTTACATACATGCACACGTATATAATAGTATATTACATAAAAAGAAATGCTAATTAAGAAATAAATATGTAAAAAATATAACATTAACTTAAATATAGTTACTAAAATAGAGAGATCATTAAAAAAAGCGTTTACATAAATTAAGACATTTATAAAAACTACTAGAAATACATTCATTTATACAAGAAGAATAAACATAAATATGTTAAGAAACTAATAAAAACAAAAAATACATTTATCAATAGAAAGTACATAAAATGTCCTAGTCGGTGATTTATAAAAACGCTTGTTTAAATAGGTGAGTCTTCAAAAGTATTTTAAACACTTGTAATGATGTTGCTGTCCTGAGCGTAGGAGGCAAATTGTTCCATAGAACCGCCGAGCAAACCGCGAAACGGTGATCACCATGAGTAACAGTTTGTGAGGCCGGTACGAACAAAAGGCGAGGCTGTGAGGTAGATCGTAGAGTTCTGTTGATGGGACGGTAGCCAATTAACTCACTTATGTAGTCCGGCGCAAGACCATTCAAGGCACAATACGTAAACACCAGCACTTTGTAGGTCGGTCTCAAATGAACGGGTAGCCAGTGTAAACGCTGCAACACGGGCGTGCTGTGTTCGTATTTCCTCGTGCAAGTAATTAGGCGAGCGGCACAGTTCTGCACCCTTTGTAGACGTTGCATCACCGTGTGTGGGAGACCATAAAGAAGTGCATTCCCATAATCTAAACGGGATGTCACTAGTGCGTGAACAAGTGTCTTGCATGATTCTTCCGTCAGATGTGGCCGAATTCGCCCAATGTTTCTAATATGATAGTAGCAGCTTTTCACAGTGTTGGCAATCTGCTGTTCCATTTTCAGGTTGCTATCAAATAGCACACCCAAACTGCGCACGCACGATGATGGTTGAATTCGATGGCCGGCTACTGTGATGTATACATTGGCAGGCAGACTGCCGCGTTTCTTCGCTGGAGAAAAAACGATCGCCTCGGATTTCTCGGTGTTTAGTTTTAACTTGTTTCTAGTCAACCATGCAGCCACTTCCGCAACACACAATTCCACCTTAGCCAGTGCCGCCACAATTGATTCATCTCGTTCAACCGTGAGATAGATTTGAATGTCATCAGCATAACAGTGATGCGCCATGCCGTGTTTAGCAACAATATCTCCGATAGGTTTGGTGTACATGCAATATAAAGTTGGGCCCAACACCGACCCTTGGGGGACGCCACACGCCAAGATTGACTCAACCGACTCGGCACTTCCCACTGCCACTTTCTGATACCGTTCGCTAATATATGATTTCAGCCACTCAAGCGCCTTATTGGTGATACCGAATGAGTGTTCAAGTCGAGTCATCAACAACTCATGATCGACTGTATCAAACGCGGACGACAAATCAAGCATCACGAGAATTGTTGTACATTTCCTATCCAGTGTCGCGGCAATGTCATTCTTGACACGGAGAAGAGCTGTTTCTGTGGAGTGGCCACGACGGTATGCAGACTGAAAAGGGTCGTGCAGAGCATGTTCATCGACGTGCGTGCTAATTTGTTTTGCAACGACTTTCTCAACCAATTTCGACACAAATGTCAAGTTCGACACTGGCCGGTAGTTGCTCAAAATGTCTTTATCCAGCGTAGGTTTTTTCAGGAGTGGTTTAACGATTGCATGCTTGAAGTCAGCAGGTACATTTGTTGAGGTGAGAGACGCATTTATCGTTGCGGTGATTAGTGGAACTAACTCATGCGAGCTATACTGCATCAAAACGTGATACTTTTCCTGAGGCAGTTTCTCTGCTACTTATGTATTACATGTTTATGCACCATTTTTGTGTTATCTGCGCAAAAAGCCGATAAATAATTGTGTTTACGCGAATCATTTTGAGCTTGCTGCCACGTGGATGATTAATTCTGCAACTCGAATATAATGAATATTCATCCACGCGAAGTGACCCATACAAAGATCGTTGACGTCACACACACAGCCAATATGTCAGATTCCGAGGTGTGTTGATTCAAGCAATGGCATTGTAAATAAGCAATTTGTAGACATATGTATATTGACAGCTATTTTTATAAGTGTAGGACGCGTATGCATTGTTTATTTATTCTGCTTCCCAATGCAATCAGCCGAGTAACGTTTCGATTAAACAGAATTATAACGTCCGCCGGCGAGGACGGCTGCAGTCGGTGTCATCTACCGCTGGGACTGTCACTGAGTCTGAGTATGTCGAGCCTCTACTACTCTACAGTAACTAGCCTAGTCTAAGGCAAGGCTCTCGCCTTTCTAGTTAGTAAAACTGCATTGTCTAGTATTTGACATGCAGTGAACGAAAATGCACACTATAATATCAGTATATGCAACCACAGCAAGAGGATTAACCTGGTCGTGGATGTTATTTTGTTGCCTAAATCTGGGATTTGGGTCTGTATGTCTACGGGTCGTGCCTTTCCAAATTCCAGTCAGCCGTTTTTTAAAAGTCCCGTTTCCTCACTTATTTGAACCGAAACATGAACATGTGAGATTCGTACGTTCACAGACTGTTTCTAAAGCTACATATACGATTGTTAGTAAACCTGGCTAACATGTCATCATTAAATGTAAACGTTTTAGATTTGTTAAAAAGTACACTATACCGTGCTGCCACGGAAATTTGCGATGCACGAATTTTGGACACCAGCAGATATGCACTCTAATATACATAAGTTTTTATTCATGAATATACATTTAAAAAAATCTAATAATGAATCAGATCAAGTTGTGCTGCTTCATGTGAATAGCACATTTGATAACAATAGCACTCGCTAAAAAACAATTAAACATTTATTTATGACATGTTACTTTACTGTTACTGTACACTTTTTGCGAGAATGGCCCATATATATGATTACAGCTGTATATACAACATTAATTATTAGAGCAAGAATAAAAGAAAACATGCAGTGCACTCTTGATAAGGTCAAACCAGGGACCCATGACAATACTGATAAGTGGAATTTCTGATAACTAGAAAATTATCAGAAGGTCCCCGTATTGGGATCTTTGCCCAGGACCGAGGAAAAGATTTACTTAACTTAGCTAAAATTCACTTATATGAGTTCGAGTTATCTGGAGTGCACTGTATATGACCAATGCCAGTAGGTAATTATGTAGAAGCAAATTAAAAGTTGGCCAATGTAATGGATTGGGATTTTAGTGTAACTGAATCAGCATAACAAGGTTCTCTTGTATTTCTTTTTCATTTACTCAGCTGCACACTTGGTGATAAGTCCCATAATCTACTACCTAAACTAAATTAATCTGCACAGTGTTGAATTAGTTAACTCATAGTTAGGCTCAGTTTCCTAAATTCAACTTTGTTTATTTGCAGGAACATTGGAAATAGCTGAGCTGATGGAAACAGAAACTGAAGAGCTCTACTTAACAGAACCATTAATTACCTACTGGCATGGTATTCCACCCAAACTACTATTGGAAATTGTAGAACAAATTAGCATACCACTTGCAACAGTTTTCAACTTGTCATTAGAAGAGGGAGTGGTTCCTTTAGAATGGAAAGAAGCAAACATTATACCGTTATTCAAAAAAGGTTCGATAAACAAGTCAGAGAACTATAGACCAGTGAGTTTAACATCAGTGATTTGTAAATTATTAGAAAGGCTAATTAAAGATCACATGGTGGATTTTCTTGTTAAACAAAACTTGATAAACCCATCTCAACGTGGTTTTTTTAAAGCGAGGTCATACTTAACAAATATGTTATGTTTTTTGGAAGACATCACTAAGTGGGTAGATGAGGGATCACCAGTAGATATCGTCTACTTAGATTTTCAAAAAGCTTTTGACAAAGTACCACATCAAAGATTACTGCTTAAACTAAAGGCCCATGGCATAGGAAATGGTATAATAAACTGGATAGAACAATGGCTGATTGACAGAAGACAACGTGTAGTAGTTGATGGGGAGGCTTCAAACTGGAAATCGGTATTGACTGGGGTACCACAGGGATCAGTATTAGGTCCTATATTATTCTTAATATACATCAACGATTTGGATGATGAAATAACAAGCAAGGTGTTGAAATTTGCGGATGATACAAAAGTGTTTAGAAGGATTAAAAGTGATGGAGATAGACATCATTTACAAGATGATCTTGACAGGTTGATCAAATGGTCTGAAAAGTGGCAAATGATGTTCAATTTTGGGAAATGTAAATGCCTCCACATAGGACATGGGAACGAAGAGGTAGAATATACAATGGGGGGTACTGTACTAAGTACTACTGTAAAAGAAAAGGACTTAGGGTTAACCGTTAGTGCTGATATGAAGATTTCAGAGCAGTGCGGAATTGCAGCTTCAAAGGGAAATCAAATCCTTGGATTAATTAGGCGAAACATAACGTATAAGGAAAAAGAGCTAATAATACCGCTGTACAAAACAATAGTTAGGCCTCATTTAGAATATTGTATTCAAGCGTGGAGGCCATATCGCAGGAAGGACATAGATATGCTAGAAAGAGTGCAGAGGAGAGCAACTAAAATGATACAAAATCTGAGGGATCTTAGTTATGAAATACGCCTAAAAAATGCGGTTTAACAACACTAGAGACCAGGAGATTGAGAGGAGATCAGATAGAAGTGTGTAAAATATTGAAGGGTTATGAAAATATTGATAGAAATATGTTTTTCTCAGTTAAGAAAGATAGAAGGACTAGAGGACATGATCTTGCATTAGCAAAGGAGCAGAGTAGATTGGATATAAGAAAGTTTTCATTTTCACAAAGGACTGTAAATGAATGGAACAGATTACCTGCTGATTGTGTGGGTGCTAGTAGCGTGAATATGTTTAAAAATAAAATCGACACATACCTCAGACGGGCGGGATACACATAGATAAAAAGGTCGGACTCTCGATAAGCCAAGGGCTTCCTTGTCCACCTGCTACCTAGAGTTATTTCTCTGGGTGGCAATCTCGTTAAATCTTGTTAAATCATTAATTGGACAATGGTCACCTGACACAGGGTGGTATTCCACAATTTCAAGAAAATCACATCTGCAATATAGCTGTATTTTCAAATACTTTAATGTCATACTATGAACGAAACAGCTGTCAAATCTACCCACCCACGCACAGCTGTCAAGAGAACGTAGACGCATATAACGTACACCAAGTGTCGCCAACCTGCAGTCCGCGGTGTTACTGCGGCCCGCGGTGTTACTGCGGCCCGCGGTGCTACTGCGGCCCGCAGTGTTATTTAGTGCGGGCCGCGGACTAAAAGTGAGATTGTATACAATGCGGCCGCAGGAAGACAAGTTATGTTGCACCTTCCATGGTTGGGAGAACCTGCTACGTCTTCCACTGCATCGTCACTCAAACAAGGTTGTGGCTATCTTCTCATGATATAGGTTTTTGATGCCCCTAAATCTATGAATGTTCAACTCAAGGGACAAGAACACGTCATCAATGAGCTTGTCCAGTTTTGTCCGCTTTCGCGATCACGTTGCCAATATGCTTATGGGAGAAGCAACACCGGGAAGCCAACTACGTGCACTTCCCGACAATTCCGGGAAACAAACAAGAAAGTCTTACTCATCATTCTCATTGGGCTCCTGAGAAGAGAGTTTACAAACAAGCGTTGTCAATCTGATCGGGGAGTTGCTCTTTCCAACCCGTTTCAGGTGGAAGTCGACGGTGCATGGGTAGCAGTGAAGATTGATGTCCATCGACCTGTTCACAGTGCGGCTCAGTTGGCAACCAAAGCGACCTTCCAGGTGGTGCCACTTGCAGAGTTCTGGTTGGGTTTGCTTATCCATTTCCGGAGGTTGCAGCCTTGATGGATTGTCTATAGACAGCTCTTTCGTTTGTCAGTCTCCCCACTCGCCAGATGTCTGCTCCCATCCATTCCTCTATGCCCTATGTAAAGTTCTACCAAATATATTTGCCGACGGAACAGTTTCTTGATTTGATTAAACATGTCAAATGCATTGCCAATCAGTTTGCATTGGACAACATTCGTGTACGAACAACTAGACTCGAAGATTATTTTTGTGAAATGCAAGGCTAGGACGCAGCTAACCGACGGATACTTGGATCACGAACTAAATCTCGCAGGAACACGTCTGCAGGCAGATGTGAGGTACTTGGTCGCGTAGCAATTGCACCAGGTGTAACACCGGTCAAGATGTACTTTGGGAGGAGCCAATAACACAGACATAAAAATGTATGCTTTATAATATTGAATGAAAGTTTATTCAACAACATAATACATGCACACAATACATTGAACGTCTATTGTTGTTCACAAGTAGTTGTTGGAATTAATTTTAATTAATATAAATCACATTCGCAACGCCAATAATTTGTAAGTTAAAGTTCAACTGATAGAAACTGCATTGCCTACCAGCCATATATTCAGATACCAACTTTTGATCTTTGGAACCAGTCAGGTGACAATTATAAATAGTTAGTGCGAAATGTTATTATTCATTATGGTTAAGGTTATTATTATAATTACCTGTGGTTGGAGTCAGCTACGGCTAAGGTTAGGGTTATATGAAACGAATGTAGGCATGTATACACGCACTCACGCACTCACGCACGCACGTGCTGAAGCACGCACACGCGCACACGCACACATGCATACGCACACACACATGCCCCCCCCCACACACATACGCACACACACACATACTCACATGCACACTCACACACACACGCCCACACACACAGACACGCACACATACACCAGCACCCACAGACATACACATACGCCTCCCCCCCCCACACACACATGCACCCCCCCACACACACGCACCCACACCTACCCACCCCCCACACACACAAACACACACGCCCACACACACACACACACGCACACACATGCACACACACACACGCCCCCCCCCCCCACATACACACCCGTCCACGCACACACAATCGTACACTTCAATTAACGGTTGATTGGGAGTTCGAAGATACTATGCCGCCAATATTTCCACAACTTCTTTAGAATCCATTTGCGGATTTGGTTAGGATACATGAGTGTCAAGTCCATCTATGCAGCTATTAACGTCTCCCAGGCCTACGGTATTTGAGATATGTACATCCCCTGACGTTTTCCCCAATGTTTGCGTCGCCGGCGATAAAGCAATTAAAAAACATTGATTGACGCTCCTCGCTCTCGTGGATTCCACGAACTTGTCGTTGACACAACGAGGATATTAATAAAACCACCACTCTGGGGTAATAATAATTAACCAAATGACGTTAATGCAGTTGAGGTAACTCAATTAACATTTGAAATTAAGGTTAGAGCTATGTAAGGATTACATAAAAGCATATTCTTCCTAACATAACCCAATGCCCAGGCTGATAGGACATATGTTTCATTTTATATTGCAATACCATACTGGAACGAAAGACATAACCATTGTCATTGCCAATTGACTTGGTGGATTATAATCAAAGTAATTAAACCATAGGCCTACTGAAACTACTGGTGCTTGGTAGGGCTGGACAGTTAATTATTTATTAAAGCACAAATGTATACATCAAGATGTTGTTCACACCTGTGTTAGTTTAGGCCCATTGTTTCTGGATCACGTCCACAGCATCATTTCTTCGGTAGCAGAGGCGACCAAATTAATTTTGTTGGGGCGGCTAGTAACTTTGGTCGCATCGGCAGTGAATTTAATCTCGTCGGCGGAAAAAAATTGGTGTCCAGGAATTCAACATCAACGTTTTGTGGTCATGTGAAGACATCGAGCTTGCAAAATGTCCAGAACCAACCAGCTCCTTGTGAAGGGAGTTGGTCACGATAGAGAACTTGCACGGGCTGGATATGCTGAGTGTAACCTATGTTATGGCACTCGTTCGTGAGTAGCAAACCGTCGATCCTGTCAGGATCCAACTCTTTATATCTGACGATACCAGCTCACCCTCCACCCTACAACTTCATATTGCACACGCTAATCACCAAGCAAAGGTTTGGCTACAAGCAGATTGTGAATATATAGCTGTCTCATCTCATATCGACACATGTACGAGGAAGAAGGTATCAGAATACCTGTGTGAACGTGGCAATCCCCTATTGCAGATATATGTCACTCAAAATACTCAGCGGCTCGGCGAACTGGCTCGATTGTTTTTTGTACTGCCGGTACAATTATGAATCCTGCATGTGCTAGTAATTAACTCAGTTGCCTGATCAGCTGCCATTTGGTTGAAGCGCCTTTTGGTTTTCTTCACAACAAAGTATCCTTTAATGAATACTGCACGAGCCTCTGGTGCTATCTTCTCATGGTGTTTTACATCTGCCAGAGAGACTCCATCAGCAGATCATAGCGTGTATGATCATAGATGGTTAGCCAATGTATACATGCAGCGACAGGATCTACATAATTGCCAATATTCTCAGCCCTGATCATGTCCACCATGATATCCATAGCTTCCACGTATGGCAATCAGATCCTGAAATTTTGATTCCTCCACGAGATATTGAATTGTCTTGTTCCTCAAAACACCTCACAGTTGGTCGACTGTGTTGCGAGTAGAGTTCTAATCTGCGATTGCCATCTCTCTTCTTCAACATCCTAACTACATTTTGTGCAAGCTCTTTGACTTTCACGTCATATTAATGACCAAATGCATGTGTAGTAATAAAATATGTGCATATTATATAAACAGGAATATATGCAAATAGGCTTACAAAGAATAATTGGGTGTGTAAACAACTTTGGTGTAGCGATAAACACATTTGAGAATTTGAAAATCACGTTTTTGTATTTGATTATCCCATATATTTATGAGAAAATTCAAAGTTCAATACCTGATAACACAGACAATACATGTACAAATCATAACACATTTGGTTTTATGCAACGGGGTGTACAAGAAGATGTCAATTAATTAATAAAATCATTTTGACACAAGTTTTAGTTTGTGATCCTCAAATAACCTTCAAAATCGATGGTGGCATCCATATACACATATTTTCTTATCTCTTGTGTGACGGATCTAGCATGAGTTCCTGCCATTTACAACAAAAAAACAGTAAAAGTACAACGTCACATGTTGGCTAACCTTCTACATGCAGAAAGGCATAATTTCGAAAATTCATCTTTTGATGTTGACCTTGTTTAATCTGCCCTCCACAGTTAGAGCTCCACTTTACAGCTCCATGCCATACATAATTTAAACAGAGATACAATATGCTTTCAAATGTAACATGGCCTAGTATTTGTAGACGGAGTAGCTACACAACCATTGTAAGTGTAGAACTTTTGGGGAGAGACGTAGTTTTGAACATTCGTCGTTTGATGGTGACTTTGTTTAACCTTCACTGCACACCTATTGCACCACTTGAGAGCTCCCCGTCGTATCTCATGTTTACGGGGAGACAGTTGGCTTTCCAAAGGTATACGACATTGCCATGTATAGATAGGTAACATTACTGAACATTCTTCAGGATAGTTCGTTTTCAAATTCGAAACTTTCATTTTTCATATCCAAGAATCATGTTAAATTACCTGGTAGAGGCTTTCGTTGACGTGTCACGTCGACTTCATCAGTACCTATGACGCTGAATGACGTCATCGTACACGTGAGGCAGTTCGTAATTGCCCTCGTCTCTGTTGATGGGTGTTTGGGTTTTTCTGATCCAGATGGCTTCCTTGATTTGCCGAATTCTTCTGTTGGGTTCTTTGTCAACAAATATAAACGTAGACGACATCATGGAGTTGTTGAAATTTGTCTTGGAGACGACACACTTCAGATCTGGAGGAGAAATTTACCAACAGAAGTTTGGGGTAGCCATGGGCAGTCCAGTGTCCCCCATTGTTGTGAACCTGTACATAGAGGACCTGGAGCAGAAAATCATAGCCACAGCACCAGTCGATTGCCAACCGAGAAACTGGAAGCGATATGTGGACGATATAATTTGCCTGGTACACACAGGAAAGGCAAAGAAATTACAACAACACATGAACACTGTAGACCCCACAGGTAGCATCATTTTCACACGGGAAGACGAAGAGAACAACAGCATGCCCTTCTTGGATGCAAAGTTCACCAGAAAGGAAGATGGCAGTGTGAAGTCCACAGTGTACAGGAAGAAGACGCACACTGACCAATACCTGAATTTTGCATCCCACCACCCCAAACATCAGAAGTTGGGAGTTGTCAAAACCCTTATGAACAGGTGTGAGACAATAACTTCGGAGGAGGGGGACAAGAAAGAAGAGGTGGAACACCTGAGAGGAGCTCTAAGAGTATGTGGCTATCCGTCGTGGGCCTTGAAAAAGGCGACAGATAGCAGTAAGAAGAAAAAGACCAACAAAAAGACTAAGGACAAAAACTATCGGAGCCAAGTAGTCATCCCATACATAGAGGGGGTATCGGAGAGAGTACATCGAGTACTGAAAAAATATGGAGTAGCAACGGCCATGCGTCCCCACACCACCCTCAGACACCTGTTGGTACATCCCAAGGACAAAGTACAGCTAGAAGAACAGGGCGAACTGGTGTACCAAATACCGTGCAAGAATTGTGGTGGGGAATACATTGGGGAGACAGGAAGACTACTCAAAACAAGACTGGAGGAACACAGAAAGGACGTAGACAACACGAAAAATGAGAAATACACAAGGAGCGGAAAAAAAAGATTGATGTCTACCATCAATAAATCCGCCCTTACAGACCATGCGACAACTGAAAACCATATCATAGACTGGGAGGGAGGGAAAATTGTTGACAAAGAACCCAACAGAAGAATTCGGCAAATCAAGGAAGCCATCTGGATCAGAAAAACCCAAACACCCATCAACAGAGACGAGGACAATTACGAACTGCCTCACGTGTACGATGACGTCATTCAGCGTCATAGGTACTGATGAAGTCGACGTGACACGTCAACGAAAGCCTCTACCAGGTAATTTAACATGATTCTTGGATATGAAAAATGAAAGTTTCGAATTTAATTTTATAGATAGGTAACGTAGATATATACGCAATTGTTTATATTGTATGACGTTTGAGGGATGACACTATTTCGAACACTTATCACTTGACGGTAACTCTGTTTGATCGTCGCTCCACACCTATTCACTCACCCACTCACTATACAGTGAGTGAGTGAGTGACTGAGAGAGTGAATGAGTGAGTGAGTGAGTGAGTGAGTGAGTGAGTGAGTGAGTGAGTGGGTGAATGAATGAATGAGTGAACCCCTTCACCCGCTCCCGTCTTCTGATGTCATGTCCAACAACATCGAATGGTTCTCTGCTACTCCCACAACAATGTGGCACGTCACCGTAAACATAATTTCCAACAGCCCTCCCCCCATGTCTTCCTACGAAACAGGAGCTGTGGCTCCGGCTGAGATCTTGACACTTTCCAGAAATTCCCCAATATGATTCGCTTTCCCCCAAACTGCAACCTCCCCGATCTTACGTCAATACGAAACCTATAATGTCTACCAAGTGTTATCGTTCTACACATCACATGGCCCGCACAATGATTTATGATGCGTGCGTCATTGCTGCGCTTCGTTATCGCCACCTGCAGATGAGTTCCATTTAAGTTACATTTATTATTAAACACGTACGTGTGTATATTCTGTGGCACTAGTCTGACATTTAACGCTAGTTTCCGTTCCCTACTGCAGTATTCTCACTTCAGTATTGTTTAGCAGCCAAATTGCGGTTTTTATTGAAGCTTCGTATATCAAACAATAGTGTTGTATTAAAACTATACAAACTTATTTTTAAATACTGTCTCATATCTAGCGCGGGTGGTGATTATTGCAAATGATGATTACTTAATCAATTATTTAATTAATGTTGCGACGCATCGGTCGTAAACTACGTTGCCATGCCGACGTCGCCGCATTGCGCGCAATCGACCGTGAACATTGCCGAAAGTTGCTGCGTGAACTTACATGTACAATAAATATTATTGGAATCGGTGACAATTACTTTTTAATTATTTACATATTTATTACATTTTACTGTCACTTTAATTGACAATTTAGTAATTTGTTTTGGTGGTGTTGCTGTGAACTTGTCAGTTGATACTGTTGATGTACAAATGTAAGTAGTCTTCGTGTTGTTGTCTTGTTTTGTCGTCGTCTTATTCGTTGTTGTCTTCGTCGTCGTCGTCGTAGTAGTAGTAGTAGTAGCAGTAGTAGTCGTCGTCGTCGTCTTCGTCGTCGTCGTAGTCATCGTCGTCGTCTTCGTCGTCGCAGTAGTTGTCGTAGTCGTCGTTGTGGAAATGCCAATTGAATCGCAGCAGTAATCAGCGTCTGCCTAATGAAGTGTTGCTAGTAGAGTCGTAAGGGTGTCTCCTATGTCTTGATGCCTGTCAACTTTTAGAACAACAGTAAGACTCACCGTAGCAGCGATCACATACGCACCATGACGTGGCAAGACAGCGTGACTGGTTTTTAACTAGTTTTTATACTGATAGTAGGCATGCTTGCCTGAGCTATAAATTCATCTAACTTTAAATAGTTACATTAAACATTTTTAATTACTAGTTATTTTGTTTGATAAAACTTCGTTTGTTTGACCGTATAACTTATGTTTGACTGCATATTGCACACTCGGTAGCTTAATGTTTAACTGCAATAGCGGATACATTTTTCATATGAAAATACGTACAGGCTATATATGTATCTCATACTCTGTGAAATTGAATGATTGAATGGTGAGTCTCACTCCACATTTATTCATTGAAAATATACTACAATGTAAACATGATTAGTTGAAACCCCATAAATAAATCAACTGATAACTATGCTCTGCCAGGAATTTGTTAAATCTGGAAAACCAAAAATAGGTCCCATTTTTGGAATATACAGAAAACCAGGGGCAAGGTTTTGTTTCTTAAATACAGACGAAAAACAGTTGGAATGGGTTTCTGTGCATTATATTAGCTAACTATGACTTTCCATTTTTTACAGTTACAACAAATTGATACGATTAAAATGTACATCTGGTTTAGTTAATTAACCTATTGTTGGCTAACCAGGGGCGGATCCTGAAATCGAGTCTAGAGAGGGCATAAAAACCTCCGGCCGAACGAAATGGTGTAGTAGAAATTTTGTCGCCACCGTAACTCAGCTGTTGACAATGTTTCGGTGCACATTTCAAAACGTTCTAGGAGGGGCACGGTCGCATGGGCCCATTATAAATAGTCTGCGGGCGCATGACTGATCATCAACTAATGTCAAAAAAGGCTTGAACATATTGACTACAACACGTACATCCTACATACCGAGCACACGTACGCACACGTACGCACACGTACGCACACGTACGCACACGTACGCACACGTACGCACACGTACGCACACGTACGCACACGTACGCACACGTACGCACACGTACGCACACGTACGCACACGCACGCCCTCGTACGCACACGTACGCACACGCACGCCCTCGTACGCACACGTACGCACACACGCTCACACGCTCACACACCCAATGCAAGGGTGATGACGAAGATGAAGAAGAATACTATGTTAAAGGAAAAAAGAAGACGATGAAGACTAAAATATAGATGACGATGAAGACAACGATGATGGTTATGATAAAGATTACGATGATTATGGTGAAGAGGATTGTTCTAGTGAAAATGTAGATGTTGGTTAACATAAAAATAAAGAAGATAACGAAAAAGATACGATGATGATGAAAACGATGGTGATGCATATGAATATGAAAATTATGAAAAAGACTAAGATGTCGAAGACGAAGGTGATGACGACCATGACATGATGACGATGAATGTGCAGATTTTGATGTAGGTGATGCTAAATAATGTTGATGAATATGAATACCATGGAGAAGTTGAAAATGGTGGCAACGATTACTATAAATATGTAAACAAAATGATGAGTAAGGAGGTGATGATGATGCACATTATGATAAAAACGATGATAGTGAAGATGAAGATTACTATTGTGTTTAGAATGATGACGAAGATGTAATCGCCGACGATGATTATGATAATGAAGATGGCGATGATGAAGACCAACATGTTGAGAAAGTAGGTGATGTTGAAGAAGAAAATGATGAAGAAGAAGAAGATTATGATGATGATGATGGTGATGGCCAAAATATCCCCCTGCGCTTTGTTTTGGTTTCTTTTCATGACCATGTGTCCGTGCCGAACGAGTCCCCGCGCTCATGCCCTACCACGTCCCTAGAGTAGGATGGCACGAAACGCCTATTTGTTCGGAAATCGACTCGTGGGAAAATCGTTTAGATATTTTTCTGATACGTTGGATGCATTGTTAACTAGTTCATTATCTGTGCCGAATATAATGTATTGACAGTTTTTACTTTCAATAACACAGAACAAGTTACTGTCATTTTAGCGGAGGTACTCAATAATGGTGTTTTGGATGGGACAAAACGCACATCACTGAAACTTACATATTAATTAGCTTCATTAATTTATCAGTTCAGTTATCACATATTAAAACAGTGATGGTGTTATTGGCATATGCTATGTACGACTGCAATTGGATGCAAACCACAGTTGTAGGTGTTTTTAATTAAACTCTTTAAAATTGTGACTGGAATTGCTAATTAATCATTCCTTTATATGTTATTCCACATTCTTTCGTATTCACATATATGACAAATATAGTATTTCCCACCCTGTGCGTTTCATTCCACCAGTTCTTGCGCGTTTTTCCCAAGCGTTCAATATTAAAAAACACATATACACACAAGAACACGGACACGGACACGGACACGCGCACGCCCACACCCACGCACAGGCGCACGCGCACACGCGCACACGCACACACGCACACACGCACACACGCACACACGCACACACGCACACACGCACACACGCACACACGCACACACGCACACACGCACACACGCACACACGCACACACGCACACACGCACACACGCACACACGCACACACGCACACACGCACACACGCACACACGCACACACGCACACACACAATGTGAGGATGATGACGAAGATGAAGAATAATACGGTGTTGTTATTATTACTGTTATTGCTATTAAAGTTATTGTTACTATAGTTAATTTTATTGTTGTTATTATTGTTATTAATGTTATTATTAGTGCTAATAAAGTTATTGTAATTATTATTATTAGTAGTATTACCATTATCACAACCATCATCGTCTTCGTCTTCATCATAATGTGCATCATCATCACCTCTTTCCTCATCATTTTGTGTAAATATTTGTACTCATCTTCACCACCATCTTCAGCTTCACCATAATCATCATGGTAACCTTTATTCATCAATTATTGTTATTCATCAACTTTATTTAGCATAACATACATCAAAGTCTGCACATTCATCGTCATCATCACCTTCGTTATCGTTATCTTAGTCTTCTTCACAATCTTCATATTCATTTGAATCACCGTCATTTTCTTCATCATCATATCTTTTTCCTTATCTTTTTTATTTTCGTCTTAATCAACATTTTCATTTTCACTATAACAATCCTCTTCACCATATTCATCGTAATCTTCATAATAACCATCATCGTCGTCTACATCATCATCTATATTTTATTATTATTCATCTTCTTTTTCTCTTTTATCATAGTATTCTTCTTCATCTTCGTCATCATCATGTTTTGTGTGTGTGTGTGTGTGTGTGTGTGTGCGTGTGCGCGCGTATGTAGACTGTAAGTGGTGTAGTCAATAAATGTAGCTCAAGTCTTTTTTTAACATTAGTTGATGGTCAGTCATTGTTATTACAAAATGTGCACACCTGAAGTTATTACAAAATAAAATTACAATGTTATTACATAATGTTATTACATTATTACACGATGGGATTGTTTTTAATACAAAATGTGTCGTTATTACAAAATGGGCCTGTTTTTATTACACAATCGTTATTATAAAATTGGCCGATTATTACAAAATGGGTCGTAACAATGTTCGAGATACTCGGGAAATTACACATTCTGTAGTTGTCAAGCCACCGGACTATAACGTTGTTTTTATACTATTGGACGGCTCGTTCCCCTTGGCATATCTCTCGCTACGTCTATTTCACTGGAATGGGACCATCACTGTATTATTCACAAAATGATGTGTAAGGTTGATGAGTAAAAAAGTATAATTTGTGCTTAATTTCACAAACTTGAAGAGTAAGCAAAACCGTGTATGTAAACTGTAAAGAGGAAGGTACTGTTTCGTTTTACTGGTTAAACATTTGTTTATTAATATCCATTGATTCGATACGTTTTGGTTGGGTAGGGCGGGGTAATATTGGAACAAGCAGGTCCGAATAGGTACTTCTGATTTACATATGCTTGTCGCTGGTCATCTTCTCTCCCCAGTGGTCTCTCTTACAAGCCACGACCTTGTCTGTCTCGTGGACATCGGTAATTCCAATCTCGACCATATTCCACGTCTTGGACGCCATTAGGTTGGCCTTGATCCTAGTAGATCGTAGAGATCTGGCTCGTGCGTTAGATCTGTTGAATCCACTAACCCTTAAAATGCAGTTGACGAACACTCAGACCAGGATATCTTCCCTCAAAGCTCATGAACCATTTTTTATGGCTAACTTGTTTATGTAGTTGAACAGATGGTTTATCCCCGTGCCCAACGCCATATGTCCCATGGCAGACGTCTGATATCAGAAGGAGTAAGGCCAAACGATGCTCTCTCCTTTGTATGAATGTAGTTATGACTTTCATATCAACGGCTGCGTCGACGGGGAACCCATCCTAACCATTCAATGTGTGGTTACAAAGACATAATGATATGTGCAAATCGCACCACCGCGGCGGGGCAAAACGCCCGCCTAGCCGTAGTGCCCCCTTGGCTGGTAGGCGTCTCGCCCCAAAAGTACGTAATGTATTTACAAGTTAGTTATAATGACATATGCCCAGTTACACAACCTTTGATTACCACGACTTTATTAACATAACGTATGCGTTGAATTTATCATGACAAACGAGAAAAATAGAAAAATGTGATTTTATATATACGTTTGAACATTGACTTTAGCGAGAGAGGTGTCAGTTCTAGAAACAGCTTAATGTGTGGAATATAACTTTAAGCGTTCGTGAGAAACGTGTCGTAGGCATATTGCATCACATGAGCGTATCCACCGCCCAACCCTATGCAATGGCTAAAGCTAATTAGGATTATTACACAAATATGGTCTCAAATAACCCTGATAGTTCACGTCAGCTATGGAACTGGATTAATCAGACGGCCTGCTCCGTCTCTAATCAGGCATCGATCAAGTCTTTGTGTATCTCGTTCTATAGTAATTTCAAGGACAAAATCAGTCTTACCCGCTCTGCTTTCCCGGGTTATGCTTTCAACACTATCAACGTGGACTGTCCACAAGTAAATTATACACTTGCATCATTTAAACCTGCAACATTCGATGAAGTGAGGAAACTAATAATGTCCTCCACAAATACGTCCGGTAATCTTAACACATTTCCAATCATACTGCTAAATGCATGTCTCGTTACATTCCTCAAGCCAATAACAAATATTATAAATGCATCACTATGCTGTGACTTTTTTTCAATCCAGTTCTCAAGAAAACATACATCTGCCTAAATAAGACCTAAACAGTTGTAGACTTATTTCCAACCTCAGCTTTATTTCCAAAATACTACACAAATATTGTAGCAAGACATCTAAGGTTTCACATCACCACAAATGTCTTACACAATTCTACAGGACTGCCCTCTTAAAAGTACACATCGATATTAACCTAACCAACAATCAAGGCAAAGTAACTGTATTTAGGGGAAGGTTGTCGCAGACTGTAACCATGATATACCACTTAGTGTCATTCAAAATATGTCGCATCAATACATCATTAAATTGTATCTTTATGATTATCCTGCTATGCAATTACAAGTAGCGTAAAGCTAAGGTCGAGGTACCCACACTCTAATGAATATTACTTATTCGACTTGTTTTTTTGTGCAAACTTGTTAATAATTTATCTTAAATGATTGCGGAGTTGAAACTGATTGCAAAGTGCGACGTAAATATCCCACAAATAACGACGCTATTAATCTTTCATCAACGTTACTAAATGCTGATCCAGATAACACTACAGAAACTTAACAAAATATAATTTGTAATGGATTCACCGCCTTGCTTATGTTTGATAGGATCGATTTCAAAGAGAGGTAGGAGTGACTGTAAAAAATCAGAAATTTTATATGAGTATATATATATATATATGAGTATATATATATATATATGTATATATATATATATACTCATATAAAATATTATATATATATGTTTTTTATTTGTAGTGTGCGTGAGTAATTGTCCGTGTTGCAGTGATACTCGTGTGGCAGGTGAGTATGGCGTCCGTCAAGTACTTCACCTACCCCGTCAAAACCCGCACGCTGCAGCACTCGGCCCAGGCATTCGACTTCCCGGCCGTCACCTTCTGCAACATGAACCCTCTACGAGCATCGGCCGTCGGCGACGACCAAACCGTCCTCGGCAAGATTCATGGCACGGAATAGTGCTTCATTTGCCATTGTGTGTGTGTGTGCGTGTGCGTGTGCGTGTGCGTGCGTGCGTGCGTGCGTGCGTGCGTGCGTGCGTGCGTGTGTGTGTGTGTGTGTGTGTGTGTGTGTGTGTGTGTGTGTGTGTGTGTGTGTGTGTGTGTGTGTGTGTGTGTGTGTGTGTGTGAGAAATATACACATATACACACGCGTGCGCACATGATGCACTGGTGCATGGTGTATTTGCCATTTCTTTGGTTTGCTGTTATATTCTCAACTTTTTCAGCACCGTAATTTTAGTTAGAAGTCAGTACAGTCTCTATAAGCAGAACATTCATCGATCGATTTAAGTATTGAAGATTTCGGGTGGGTCAATTTTTGGTACACAGTGTGGAGTGTAGGATTTGTCTGTGTGTTGGATTTAATTTGCCTGGCTTTTTATGGGCCCGGCTTGGCTACCTGCTCCTATTTTTTGTTTCTATTTGTACATTGATTCATTCTGTTAAACTGAATGAACTGTGTTCTCTGTTGTGCAGTTATGGATACATACGGTTATGAACGAGCCATTCTCTGATAACCATAGCAACATGCTACTCACAGCCACACAGACATGGTGGCGTAGCGACATTGGCGCCATTCTTTGGGAACCATAGCAATATACCCGCTGAATCAAGTAGGCGCAAACCCAAGACACAGGCTTGTGCTTGAACAGAAGGTGAAAACCACAATAGATTTTACATAGGCGGCCATTACAACTTATCCTGCGCTGGATGGAGAATGTAAGTGTAGATTTTCTTTTAACTTTCTCAGCATGAAACATTAATTAATGATCTCGTTTATCAAAAAAATCCACCAATACGTGCACGCGCATCCACGCATCCACGCATCCACGCATCCACGCATCCACGCATCCACGCACCCCCGCACCCATGCACGTACACACCTACGTATTGACTTGCGATACATAGTGTCATACGCCGTAGTTACCGCTCGTAGTACTGATCTCATCTCAGATGTATGTAAATATAATGTAAATGTTTCCACATGAATACAATAATATTGTTGTTGTTATATTTTAGCACAACACAGTTTTTTAATGTTACATAGGCGGCCATTACAACTTACCGCTCGTAGTACTGATCTCATCTCAGATGTATGTAAATATAATGTAAATGTTTCCACATGAAGTATCTTTTGACATTGATTACATATTATATTAGTTAGATATTTTAACAAACAACGTTTCCACCTGCAGTCATTTGCAAACAAAAAAGCATCTTTTGACATTGATTACATATTATATTAGTTAGATATTTTAACAAACAACGTTTCCACCTGCAGTCATTTGCAAACAAAAAAGCATCGAACGCGACGAGATCGAATGACCAACTGAAGTCGACGACGTTGCCTTCAGCGGATACAACAGGCGATGATGGGGCGGGTGGTAATGTGGCAGGCAGTGATGGGGTGGGTGATGATGGGGCGGGCAGTGATGGGGCGAGTGATGATGGGGAGGGTGATGATGGGGCGAGTGGTGATGGGGTGGGTGGTGATAGGGCGATGGAATTCCAAACAGTTGAGCGGTTTGGCACGCTCTTCAGCCGCCTGTCTCGCAAGCAGCGCGCACAAGCCGGAAACCAGTTGGCCCCCATGTTACTTAATTGTACCTGGAATGGGAGACCCTGTAGCGCAAAGTAAGTACCTACGGCACCCATAACTGTGTTAAATTGCCTCTGTCGCTGCAGCCGTACATTCTCATAGCCATGACAACCGTAACATAAGACATTCTCTTGTGATAGCCACGGCAACCGTGACACTGCAGCATTATCTTGACCATGGCAACAGTAATTAACATTGTGACATCCCCTTTAACCATGACAACTGTAACATTGTGACATTCTCTTGGTCAGTGCAACCGTAACATTGTGACATTCGAAGCTAATTTGAAAGGGGTTGCGAGAGATAGATGCATTTTATTAACGATTTATAAAGATTATGTATTTGACTTATTGATAAGTCAAATTATATATTAAAAATCCTATAATAGTAAATAAAATATACAACGATTTTAGTACTGTTAAACTATATACGTTTTTGATAAAATGGTATAATTTCGACTACCATCACTACTACTATACTAATATGTCGGAAAATCCCATCTGTGCCGTCACTATCGTTCCACCCCGATTTTGTGTTCACAGGAACTTCACCCATTTCAACAACTACTTGTACGGCTTGTGTTCAATAGCGCCTCGAACAACATGAGTCTGACCAACACCCGTATCGGGCAGCTCTACGATAAGAAACTCCAGCTAATACAGACCACCACCCGTATCGGGCCGCTTTACCGTAAGCATACACCAACTAATACAATGCAACATTTTAACGGGAAGTTGTTGATCGTTATATACGTTGACAGCTTGCAGACTACTTAGAAACTCTGCCCTTGTTGGATAACAACATTCTTCGGAATTACCCGAGCTCGCTATTCGGGAATTTCAGTGACACCACGGCGATTTTTGTAAACAATGAAATGATTAAATCAAAAGTCGCTGCTCC